>NW_010582001.1:83340-130073 GCF_000705375.1 Tinamus guttatus
CAAACAAAAAACCCAACTTCCTGACGTTTGCTATTTTTATTTATCTATACTGGAGTCTGCAAACAATGCAGTATTAAAATAACTGAAATAAAAGATTCAGATTTGTGCATCTAACAAGGAAACAAGAGAGGTATCAATATAAGTTTAGATCTATATGACTACCTGTCAATCTAGCTCTATGTAGGTAGACCCATTCTAGAGCTGGAATGTATGGTATTTTATTTATTTAAATCAAACCGAAGACAATGTGTGACATACAATTTTGTATGAAGCTCTAATTTTCATAAGACCTTTGGGATACGGTAGCATAAACCGATTTGATCAGTGGCTTAAAATCCAATTTAAATGGCAATCCCAAGTCAATGAAGTCAGTGAAAGAAAACTGGTAAGTGTTTCTGTGTTTTTCTGATAATCCTCCAATTACTTAATATCTGGTGTGACCTACACCCTAACTTTTAGAAGTCTTAGTATTTAGAGTATGCAATGTATTGCCCAATAACTCCAAGAGAATTAATTCCAGCATGAACAGCCATGTAACTCTGTCCCAAACAGTATTTTGCCATAACTACTTATTATTTTTCCAAGCTGCTGATGCAACTACACTATGTCTGATATTTAGTGCCCTGCATGGAACAGTACTTTACTATATAGACCAGCCAGCTCATTCCTGTAAAATATTGCTGAGGCAATATGTAGGCATAGCAGTGTTTAATATAAAACACACAAACATAAAAATGTTTACATGAAGGCAGTAAGACCTGGAATGTTATGAAAACGTCACACTTCAGCCTCACAAGAAATGGACATAACTAATGCGTTATGAAGAGACTGTTAGTATAATATACTGAGATTTGGCACAGTAAAGAAGATACTGTCTTGGGTACATTGCTCATGCAGCTATTAAAAACAAACAAAAAAACAAGAAAATGTTGATAGTTGGAAGAAAAGATGACAATGAAAAGGATGAAAAATGACAGCAGACATTTTCCCCCCCAAAAGAGAAGCAAGGGAAAAGAGAAGCAGAAGAATCCTGCTAAAGCTCATGCTGCTCTATCATCAGCAACAAGGGGTTTATTCAGAACTCCATTTCCCTTCTATGAAAATTTAGCACCTTAAAGCAATACAAACAAACACATCCATGAAAAACGGCCTAAATAAAATGCATTCCAAGGTTTTATTTTCACCTTCATGATGTCCATGCGCCATCTTTAGTATATCAGGCTTGACCGGAATAGGAATATTTGCCTCCTGTGGTATGTTCCTGAACATCTCAGGGTTTGCATTCTGTGTACAGGTCATGTATGAGACAGCATGTTTGGCTTCCATATAGTACATAATGTAAAAGTTGCACATTTCATCATTAGCTGTTCCCCTAAACAGCACAAAAAAAAGAGCAAGGAGAAGAGGAAAAAAAATAGCTGAGTATCTCTGTTATTCATTTCTAACTTACTTAATCTAGTATTAAAAAGGTGCAGAGAAGTGTTACCAGTCCCACCTAAAACATCACATAGATTCACTGCAGGGAACCAGCAACTGAAACTGCTTTTGATTTATACTAGAGAAGATCAGGCTTCTCAGAAATTCCCAAGATTTACTAGATTTCCCCCTTTTTTCAGAAATTAACAAGATTTATATTTTGATTCTAAAGGAATGGTATCAGCATGTATTTATACTGTCTCCTCCTCTTTTTTCCAGTGCGAGTCTCTCCTTGGTGTGTCATCAACTGGGTGTATGTTCTGATGAAAGAAGATAAACTGTATCATTTATTGTTCTACCACTCATATACCTCTCTGTCAATCTACAATAAATCAAAATAAAAACTCATGCAAATGTTTAATTTCAATAGTTATAATTTAAGAAGGTCTTTTTCCACAGTCAAGTGCATCCATTTACTGCCCAGCTCCACCTTGGTCACAATGCAATCTCCTGATGACAAGACAGCACTGCCATCATGTCAGTGACTTTGTCACAAGTGTCTGCAAGGAAAAATATTGGTGAAGCAGGAATAAACTAGCCAAATTAAGTTCTTTGATATGTGTTATGCACATGCTTGAAACAGAAAAGGCTCTTTTGTATTGCTACATAATCCTGTCCTTGAAGGAAAAACAACAGCTGGTGTGAAATATGAATTTTTCTGAAAAATATTATTTTATGAAGCAGAAAATACATGGCCTCTTTATAATAGCGATCTGCTTCTGTTCCTTCTCTGTGCCATGTCTCTGCATACGTACATAGCTACCAGCCTGGCAATGCAGTAAACGAGGCCTTGCGAAGAAGGGGTCGCCAAATAACGGGTTTCACGTGAAGATTTTTAACCAGCTATCACAATTAATTTGTGAGCCCACGCTCACAAGCGGCCACGGGGCGGCCTCTCAGCTGCTTGCCGAGGACGGCAGCGCTGGCTCCTCCAGCGGCACCACGCAGCACTCGGCTCTCTCCATAGCAACAGCAGGGACACCGGCCGCAGGGACGGAGAGGAGCCGCTTTCCAAAGGGGGATTGGGTTTTTTCCAGGCTTTGAAAATTTAGTGTCCCCTGGAGACCAGAAAAATCAGTCTCTGGCTGGGCAGGCTTTGCTTAAGCTTTTAGAAATCATCCACTTTGCAGCTGGACTCCAATAGCTGTCAGTATAATTGCCTGCTCTTTGAAAGGCCAGTAGAAAGGGGATGTGCAATTCAGATGACCTGTGTTTCACCTGACACATGCTGGTTGTCTCTAAACATTTCCAAGTGGGTAATTTTAAATGTTTACAGTCTAAAAAAAAAAATAAAAAATAAAAAAACCCCTCTGTCAGTAACAGTTTTAGTAAATAGGCACACAACGCAGGTGCTTTCCATTAGATATTGAACTACTGAGAAATTGTGAGGTCTGTGAATGAAGGAGTTTAAAGAATAGATATGCTGAGGAGCAAGTAAAAAAAAAAACAAAAGAAAATAAATCCCTGTAAACCACCTACACGTCACAGCCACAGAAATCTAGGAGGGCATCTAGATTTCCATACACTATCAACATGGAAATTGGTATAATGAAACAGGATTTAGCATCCAAAAAAGACATACTATTTAATCTTAAGTTTTGTTGTAGACCTATGAACCTGATATAGGGATCTTCTCTTAAATGGTGCAATTTCTATTAAACCTATGTCAAAAGTGGAAGATACATACTACACTATTTTCAGCCTGAAGGATTAACAAGTACCTACTGCAGCCAATGATATTTTCCTTATCTGGTCATATACTATTTCTATATCAGAAATACTAGTCACACACTATTTCTATTACCAGTCACTTATGATTTAATTGTTCTCCATAAAAGTCTGCAGATTTTTACATCGGAAAAAATAACTGGCATTTTATTCCACTTTTTTGGTTAAATGTCAAGACAGGCCAGAATTTATAAGAAATTCAGCAACTGTCATAAGCTTTCTTTCTGAAATAAGAAAAACAGTTGTGAGATTCATTATTTTGTTTTGAATAGTCAATATCTTAAACCACTGCTTTAAGTGCAGAGTATTTCAACTTTTATACATCTGAGCACAGTGCTGGGCAGGATAGCTTCACCTGAGAAACGTTCTCAGCATTTCAGAAAAGGAAATATAGTCTCTACAAAATTTATAACCTTTGCTTAAAAGTTTAGGCCTAGGGACTGGACAAAAACATTTTAACAGCTTGTTACAATCATCTTGCTGGAAGACAAGAAACAAATGCGTTTCCACATCTAGTAAATACTTTGGAAAAGCGGTTAGAGGAATGAATCAAATAGAGACCACTTACCCTATATGTGTCTCAGTAGTTCTGCCTTCACCACTGAACACACATCTAGCTGCGAGGATGTCATCAAAGCGAATATCTACAGGATGCTCCACAGGATAGAAGGCCTGCAAGAAAGCACGAGCCATCAGAACTAGCGACAGCGTCTCACATTATTTACACGAATGTGCACATGAGGACACACGTGTAACAAGTCTGAAAAGTAAATCCCAAAATTTGCACTTGGAAAATTGGAACTCCCTCTACAAAAACCCTGAACTACTATGGATTACACATTATTTTTCCATCATGACATCATAATATTATTTGGCAGTAGTCATTTCTAGCACATTCTTAGCGAACATTAAAAGAAATTTCACAATGCAAATCCTATGGATAGAGAACTGCTAGTTAAACTGCTTAGTTTTAAATAATTATCATTTAAAGTACATAAGTTAGAATAAAAATAAAATAGATTTTAAAAAGCACCAACCTGTGGTAATTGTGGACTCTGTCTACCAATCAATGTCCATTGACCATTTCTCACTCTGTATCCACTTACTACTTGACCTATGACATACAAATGTGCAGGTGAGCCTCAAGTGCAGTTCTGAGAAAGCCCCATTATTGTAGGTTTAGTATTTTTCCAACAAATTCTTGATATTCCTAGTATTGCAGTAAAACTCTTACCTAGTCTGTGGGTATGAACTCTGTAGGCAAAAAGGTGCATTGGAAATCTTTTGTAATGGCAGGCAATATCTGCATCAACCACTGTTAAGATATGATGGCAATAAACAAGTTTAAAATACATTACTCATTGGACTGAAGAAAATGACAACTGCAGTATTTCACATGGAAAAATATGCAAGAAGTACAGTTACAATGAGCAACATACAATTTTAGAAGACACTGAATAGCATCTTGCATTTCTATAGCCACTACCTCAAGACTTTTGTTAAGAAAAAAAAATAAAAATATACTAAACACACTACAAGTCATGTGCAAATGACTTCCTGCAATTATATAAATCCAAGATGAGACTAAGGTTCCCTAATATACTTTTTTCCAGTACCACTATTCAAAGTAAGACTACGCATTTACTTACAGACTGCACTGAGCGAAATTAAACATACACATGATAGTCAGTCTAACCAGGAGGAACTCAAAACAAACTGGTAGAGATTATAAAGAAGTACTAATATTTAAATGATACATTAAAGTTCTTATTAAGTTCATTACAAGCCCTGCTTTACAGATTCAGCCTTGAGCAGAGAACAGTTGTGCAAACAAGATCTATTGGCTGGTAGCTGCGGATGTAACAGGTAAGGGGAAGGAAGCCCAGAAGAACTCCTCTGCAGATATCTCCTAGAGAGATATATGTTCATATGCAGACTGGCAGACTCATTACTGCTTATGTCAAACTTGATGCATTACTTAAGAACTGCAAATTTGACTGGACATCAGAAGACAGAACTATTTTTATTCTTCCTCCTCCCTCCCACAGCTTCAATGCAATTACTGAATTAATCAAAAACTTCAGCAGAAAAAAAAAACAATTTGATGTTTTTATGTGGCAGAACAAAATAAGCTAAGTTGCAACTCATCTTTAAACAAAAATGAACAATTAATTTCCCCCCACAAAAGTATTTAAAGGTGTTGAATTGACCCAACACTTGGGGTCAGTTGAACATTTAACTACCTTCTCCTATTAGGCAGCTAGGCGGTACCTGGGAGGGATAGAGTCCTCAGATGTTTGACTCGCTTTAAATAGAACATTCCAAGCCAGCTTGAAGAATTACTTGTGAAATCTAACCTGAATTTCATGTAAAATTTGTTCTATAATATTTCTTCAGCATATTGACATTTTAACCCAAGGTACACAGGAACAAAATTTTTAGAGCTAATCCTCACTGGAAGAGTTTCTTCTATTAAAACTGAATCTTTAAAAGCCAAAAATTTACAGAACAAATGCATCTGGGATTTCATCTGGAAATATGATACCATTTTAAAATTATTACTTTATTTTTTTAAAATCATTTGCTTCACACAGCAATTAATGCTTCCATCTACAGGTTGGCAAGTGTCAGCTAAGTTTCTTTTTCCATAATCAGCAGGTGAAAACAGAACAAAAAAAAACAAAACAAAACAAAAAAACCCCCCAGAAATCAGAGGTTAAAATTACATTATCACTTTGTGGGGTTACAACTTACCTTTCTCACCCGGTGGTATTACAGTGTTCACAGACATCATAAGATACATTCCAGCAATCAAAGGCTGCCTGTAATTCAAAACCCAAGCTCTGCTAAACAAGTCCTTTGTAAGAGCAGACTTCTGCTGTGAGTGATACAACGTGCAATGCTACTCAACACCACCAGCTGTTAAATGTTGGATTGCCTCTGACAAACAGAAAGGAGTTGTGGCATAGTGTTCTTCCTTCACTTCTGTTATACTGAGCTACAATTTTAAAGCATCTTTTGCAAAGCAAAATTTATTTGGACAAAATAACCCTCTACTTAGTTCCTATCCTTGCCACAAATTTCTGAATATGAGGCTTCCATAAACTAAACCTTCCATGAAGGTTTAGTTCAATGCTGATAGCATCAAAGTTTCTTAATACGAAAGAACATATTTTACCAAGAGATAATACATGGCTTCTAAAATAGCATTACATACATCACAGGATTAAGCATTACTTATTATACTTTTATTTCACATCTTTCAAAGTAATCTACAGGGGTTTCAATGTATTGTGTTCTGATGAATAAGACTTAAAAATAGAAAAATATTTTCACACATACTTACTTTTGATGTGTCAGATGTAAAGTTACACCAGAGCAGTCCTTGTGTTTATCTGTACAAATCATGAAACATTTTAATTATTAGTATCTGAAAGTACACAAAATTATTCCAACATTAATACCCTACTGGATGAAATAAATATAGGAACACCATATTACTTTTAGTTCTACTACAAACAGCAAGACTATTGAACCTTCATATAGTGGAAATATTATCTAATTTTACGCAAACTGAGCATCACAGTGCTTTATTTAAAGCAAAATCTGTAATACAAAGGAATGCTCTGGGGGATGAAAAATGACACTGCTTTTCTGGCACTAGAAATTGCAAGTCTTTATTTGCCTCTGTGAAATTAAATAGCATCATTTTTATATCAGCAGAAAAAAAAGTAATTTTGCTTCAAATTTTTATTTTGATACAAATTAATAGAAATGAAGCATCTGTGGAAAAGCGTTAATTTCAGCCTATAAAAGTGAAGTAGCAAAAAATGCTCATAATAAAAATCAATATTTGAAATTTAGATACAAAATCCCCCCAAAAAAGGCCTGCTTAAGTATCTTGGATATTCTAGAAGAATAATAAAAATAATTGCATCATTTATTAATATACTGTATCTTCATTCTGTAATGTGTTTGATGTTTCAATTTACTGTTGTCTTGACAGCTATTCGATTTCAAGCACTGAGTTAAAAGCAATCCTAGGACTTCAATCTTCACTGAAAAACAAAGTTTCCTTTCCTTTTACATTTTATACCAAAATAAGCGACGTTTGGATGATGGATATAACTCTAAAGTAAGCAAACAGAACAAGTGGAAAGAAAGAATTATATATCCTTTAATCACATTAGCTTGAGGTAAGAAGGAAAACAGCGCTACTCCAGTCGACAAGTGCTACCTCGAGAGAGATTTTCCTCCCATCGGTACCTAGATTCAGACCTGAAACAAATGCTGTGTTTGAACAAGGAAGGATTATGGCTAAAGTGGGACTAAATCATGATTCTTAAGAGATATCAGGGGTTTTGTTTGTTTGTTTGTTTTATTTAAAGATAGACATTTTGATCATAAAATATTGTATTAACAACTGATAATCTTTGGTTTGTCTTTTACCAAATTGGTATTAGATGTTATATTCAAGTATTTTCATAAAGTAGACATTAGTAAAAAAATAACAATCCTGTCACTACTTTTACATATTTTACATCTGTCGCTATATTTACATTTTTACAGGTATAAATTTGCTGAGTGAAGGCGTTTTTAAACCACTGTGGCTAGGTTCTCATAGCGCTCATCACTACGGCAGCTCAGAACTGCTACGTATCTCCAGCTCTGAGATACACTGAGGGACACTTCCAAATTCAACAATTTGATTCACTAAAACACAGCAGCTGTACCAGCAAAGAGCAGCAAACAAAGGAGACCCTACACTGTACGTATAGAAGAAAAATCTGAAGGTAGCTTCTCATCTTGTGATCGTGACTACGCGCGTGCCGTCATCGCACTGGATGTTTGGAAAGCATGTCTAATGCCCATTTTTGAAACCCAGGGTGATGATGCAGAAGGAAAGCAGATGAAAATTCAAGTGACAGTGTGGAAAGAAAGGTGTATCAATGCCATGCAGACAGAGCATCTGACTGCATATTTTCAGCTCCATGTAACATCAGCTCAAATACAGAGAATTTGATACATGTATTCTGCAGAATGGATTAAATACGAGGTGGCAATGTATTAACAAACACAGAGTTCAATCACAATGAAAACAAGAGTATTTTAAGACCATGCATGCCAAATAAATAAATAACACTCAAGGTAGCTAATTATTGTTGCCCTATTTCCCACCCTGTGTCTGCTCTACAAAATAGCCAAGTGACAGACACTTTCTGTAAAATAGTACATTTTTGGGGAGTATACTAACATGTCTGAACTAGACACAGAATAATTAATCAATCTAAACATTGTTACAAATTGGAGTATTTGTAATTCTCCAAATTGAAAAATATCGTCTTCAAATGCCTTTTTCAAAAATGACAATAAAACTATATCCTTCCATAAATACACTTCAGTGCATGGCAAGCCCGAATTACACTCTTCATGAGACTCATCCCAATCAGTGGGCTGTTCCTCAACAGCTATAGAAAAAGACACCAGGTGAGAAATGGTTTTATGTAGTATGGAGCAAGAAATAGAGACACATTAATCACTGAAGCTGGATTTCTCCAATGTATCAATCATTTCCTCAATAATTAATTTTTTTTTTATTAACTTGAACTTCATTTTATGACCTCTTTTAAAAAAGTTTTCCGTGCAAAAGTTTCCATGATTTGCTTTCTCTGTTCTATTTGAGATAGGAAAGAGGGGGGCTAAGAAGGTAGAGGAAGAAGTTGGAGAGAAAGGTAAGACCAAATAACAAAATGAGGTAGAGCACAAAAGGGTGGGGAAAAAATGACAAAAGAAATCAAGATGTGGTCAGACAATCCACATGAAAAAGATAAAACAAAGTTATCCCAAACCAGAATAAGCACTAATTATCAGTCACAAGTAACAAATGCTCCTTCCAAAGGGCCAAGTCACGGATCAAAAAGCACCAGAAAGACCAAGGCCTTAGACAAAAAGTAGAAAAAACACAGGAAAACATTTGTGAAAGGAAAAATGAACTTTCCATCACCTTAGAAAGAAAGTTCATACTAAAGATAAAATCCTCCACCCTCTAGCAGGATACTTCCCTTATAGTAGCTATTTTTGAGATACAAGGTCTTGGTTACTAAGCTTTTTTCTGCACAGATGATTGCGGAAGCTGGCTTTAAGAACAAGTTCGACATTGTTGGAGATTTTTCTTCAATTTTAATGGAAGTTGGGAAACATTTGCTTCTTTTGAGAACATTTTACTTAATTTATTACTTAACTTACAATTTAAAAAGCAAATTTGCAATTGCGTCTCTCACTCAGGTTGGGAATTACAATTAGAAATACCACTGACTTCTAAATAGCACTGAAAAACACCCCAAAAGCAATAAAGTCTGATGCCCTACAAACATGAGTCACTTTTGAAAATTATATGATATTATTATATTATCATGTCCCTTTAAAAAAAAAAAAAAAAGAGGTGGGGAGGGGAGGCAGGGAGGAGACTCAAACATATTGCTGTTTGTCTGTTTTCAAGTGTTTTCAGACTTTTATGGGGGTCCAAATGGAGCGACATCCAAACGAACTGAAGAGTATCAGTGGGAGATCCTGCTCCTACAGGGGCCAATCATATTAGTTAGTACCTGCAACAATACGGGCAGCTTCTGGCCTAGGAACCCGACTTGCAATGCTTATTTTCAAGTCTAATGTAACGGAGGAATAGATTGCACAAGACACATAAAAAATGCATTTATGCAACTCAGACACGTTTATCTCAAAGCTAATTCTCCATGAAGAATTTCCATCAGAAATCGAACGAGCAGCAGCGCTTACCACTGCTTTTTATAGGCTGCATGCATAGAGCAAAGTCATACGAAAATCCTTTCTGCCCTTATTTACTAATGTCGAACAAAATTAATGGCGCAAGTTAATGCCTGACAGTGGCTTCCAGTGTTTTAAATATATCTTTTGTTTTAAAATTCATACATGACAGCTTTATAACAGCAATTCGACGCTCAAGAGCCAAAACACAGATCAGTAAAAAATCAAAACAGACAATCATTTGTATTAACTCTTGTTATAAAGTTTTCTAGTAGAAACAGCCCAAATACTGGCACTAATCACAGGCTATTAAATCAAACCTAGAAGCTAAATGATCCCAAACAGAGATCTCTTTCTACATGCCGACTTGGACGTGGCTTCCAGTGCCACTTTGCCCAGTCTGTCTACCCAGGTGTCCAACCCTAAACGCGCGAGTGACCTGGGACATAACCTGCCACCAAAGCCAGGGCTCCCAGGGCTGCCCAGCAGACACAGAACTTGCTGCCGTGCAGGGGGCAGCTCTGAGGCTTCCCAAGGGATGGGCCGGAGCTCGGGACGCAGCAGCTCACCCTCGGCTACCGCGAGTGCTTTCACGTCCGAATCCTTCAAAAATTCACAACAGGCTGGGGACTTGTATTTTTCACATTTCACTTGCTATCATGTTTACCTAGATATCGAAGAAAATCCTGTGGTTTTTAATTTAGAATTAGAAAAATAAAGCCCTGAGACACCTATTTTCCTGACACTCAGGGAACATGGATTACTCATGAGAGCACGTGACTAAAACTTTACATTCAGTTGAAACATAATGAAACATTATTCATATTCATTATATAATATTATGCATTATATCACCATTTATTCTTTGCTTTAAATTCTAGTATTTAACAGGCTTATATAGCATTACAGAGTTAAAAAAATGGCTATTGGACTGCTTGCAAGCTTTCATCACAGCAGAATGCTGCCTCTTCTAAAGCTCCAAACCCCTTCTTTTTCAGAAGTTAACTTTCTGATTTGTTCCACAATCTCTACGTATGGTCTCAAAATGCCTTGGCTTCATTAACCACGTGCAGCAGCCTCAGATTCAGAGCATGGGCTCCATCTGAGCAAGGGAATTCCTATGCTAATGCCTGCTAGGAATTAATCTTCTCCAAGTTACAGTCAAAAGACAAAGAAATTGAGTACAAAAATGAGCCTAATCCTTTTAAAGAAAGAGCCAAATTCAATACTCTACATTTGATTCTGACACCTAGTATGCAATAGCAAAACAACGCAGCTGAATTCCTTCTCTCACGCAAGTTCAGGCATTGGCTATTGCTCACCTGCTCACTCATCCAACACCCTTTTGGCAATGTCCTTTTAGGAATCTAGTAGCAGAGAGCAAAAATACTTCTTTATTCCATCTTGGGTTAATTTTGGAAGGTCAAAAATGTCTCCCTCTTTTGAACAGTGATTTTGGGAAACAAAATGTAAGCACTGATTCCCCACTGTCATTTTTACAATCACCCAACCAAGAAGAAAAAAAGGAAAACTAATGCTGATTCTGGTCATGTATTATTTTTTTTAATATTTAAATAAATAAATACTCCGCAAATCACCTGCAAAAGATGCCCGATTTGTGGATAATACTGCAGACATGAATATCTAAAATGGCCAGTATGCAGACTGAATTAATTCAAGGCCCATTAATATCAAGCCTTCTTGCTACCAGAGAACCCCCTGTACTCAGGGTTCCAATAATACTGATACTCAAATGCCAGCTTACAATTCACAGTTTTATGAATAAGAGACAACTCCCAGGTGGGTAGCCTAAATTACACTCAGTGGGGAAAAAAAAGAAAACCCAAGTATAGCTGATTTTCAGATAGTGTTGGTAACACAAAACCTGTGGGGAATGACAGCAGGAAAAAAGAAATTTATTTTCAGCAAAGAAATGTATGGGTTAGAGGAAAAGCAAACAATAGCCCAAGATGAGCAGATAGCGAGGCCCCCGAAGGCTGCTGCTGCTTTGAGCAGAGTGCCCATTAAGCACATACAAAATGACCATATTTGAATACTTTTCTTCCAGAAAAAGTAAAGACATCGCCACAGACATGTTCATTTTACCTAGCTTCTGACTGCATTTAATTACTTCAGTCCTTCAAAAAGGATTAAGATGTTGGTATGGCAGGGTAGGAACATCATTAATCTACTGTAAGGAGGATGAGGGAAGAAAGAACCTCTAGAGATTTAAAGAAGATGTATTTTATAAAATCAAATCTCAAGCCATTTGTATAGAAGGACAAACCACGAATCAGATGACAACTGCACTCCATGTCCCTACAGGCCAGACTTGAACTTGTTTGTGTGCGGTTATAGGTCTTAAAATGCCTGAATTTTCTTTAAATTGAATTGGAACCTTGAAATACCTGCGAGTATATAAAAAAGGAGACAGTCTTCTGACTTACTTTTTGCTCATAACATAATTGTACTTGCTATTGTACCTGTACGTAAGTCCAACGCCACATCATTTTTGCTCTAGTAGTATTAAAAATAAGAAAAAGCCAAATAGAGCAATTATTGCCTTCCTAAAATGGTTCTTTAAGCATATCTAAACATATTCTTTGGTGAATTCATTTCTGGTTTTCTAGTTGATTTTTCAATATGTGCATTTTAGACAGGACAAGGACATACTATACTCCATTTTGATATTTGAGTACCACATGCATATTTAAGTGTGAAAACACTTAAAACTGGCTAAGGAAGGAAGGAAAGGCAACCATAACTAGTTTAATAATTGGTTAATGAAATGATGAAATATCCTTCTTACAAACTATTGAAAATGAGTTAAGAATTTTTTCCTTTTTTTTCCCAAATTGATAGGAAGTAGAATTGGATGCTAATGATTCTTACTTCAAGCCAAATATTTTGGATTTGCAATGACTTTAAAGCCAGAAAATTCAGCTCTGGAAACACTGCTTCCCAATCCTTGATGTCCTGCTGCAAGCTTACTGTTTTTCATCACTTGTCCGCTGCTCTAAATTGCGACAACTATATGTACTTGCACATGAAGCACAACAATTAAATACTTGCATTCTGAAAAGTCCCAGTTATCAGCTGACATCTCAGCAGAGACAAAGAAAGAATCTTTTAGATCATCCTCAAGTTTAAAAGCATCTCTAAGGTTCTGCGTTAAATAGCTTTGAATACACCACTTAAAGTTCTAGAGATTTAAATTATATTTTTACCCACTCAAACTGTTTTTCACAGCCAGAAAAGAGTTAAAACATATTATTCTCACAAAAATGATAAAGAAGATAAAATAGGTTTTTTTTTCACTTTAAGAATAAAAGATATGATTGCCAACTTAAAGAGGTGCCAAAATAAAAACAGAGGGCATCTGTCAGATTCTTTTCTCCAAAATTACAGCCTTCTTATCAGTGCACACACTTCTCTAAACTCCCTTCATTCTCTTTTTTTCTTTTTTCCCTAAAGTCTAAAAGAAAGCCTAAAAGAAAGTCTGCTGAGAGGGCAATGCTATAAATTTTTTAATTTTTTTTTTAGTTTATTAAATACAGCTTCTCTTATGTGAAGAAGTTTGGGTTGAGGGTTTGGGGTTTTCTGTTTGTTTTAAAATAGGAGATTTGAATATCAAATTAATGTACAAAGATTTCCCTAACACTTCCTCAACTAATAAGCAACAGAAGTTATTTGATACCTCTATTTTTTGTAACTGTAGGCACACAAATTGTACTTAAGAGCAAAGATTATCTCACTGTCCCCAAGCAATAACGAAGAGCAGGCTCTTGCCTAATGTTTTCTCATTAGACATCAGCAACTTTAATTATAAGTTACTGTAGGCAGGTGAAACATCTCACGGCTGTATTAGTGCTCCGATCTGTCTCCAGCTATGCACAGGCACCACTGCCACTTACACAGTTCCAGTCAGGATATACTATATTTCAAAACAAACCTTACCTTCACCTTTAAGCAAAACTATACCAGTAAAGATAGTAGGACACAGCTGCCAAAAAGCTAGGAAAATTTTGCCCAAACTTGCAAGAAGCGCACAAGAAAATAAGTGCTGTGGCCCAAGGATATGTGGGTATTGAGAACTCAGTACAATCTGTCCATCTTTTACCACAGCACAGATTTTACTGTGGAATTACTCGTGGATGCTCTCAGTGTGTGCCCTGCACTTTTCACTTCCACTTTGTGAACTCACTTCCATCAGCACTGACAAGGTATTTTTCCCTAATACTTTTCAAATACTACTACAGTTAATGCTTGTTTCTTGCTATGCACATTTTGAGGAAAAAAAAAACACTAAAATTCTTACTATTGCTAATGATTTTACTTTTCCTTTTTTCTTCTTTTAAGTCCAACATTTTCATTTATTATTCAAGTCCATGAGGATGTCCACGTTCCTGTTTCAACTCTATGCACTAGTGTATTATAGCAGAGCTTAGTAAGACTGATGATGCAAGATCTCTCCTTTTCAATGCAACACGGGCCGTCAAGCATGGCAAGAGATTCACAAGAGCAAAAAATTTAAAAAATCATGCATTTTAAAGGTGTCAGAATAAGGCAAATTAATCCTTGTACCTTAATTTGGTTTAAAGTTTAAAGATTACAACATGAAATATAAATCAGAAAAATGGTAATTAAACTTGTCCAAAGCAGTCCTTCATTAGATTAGCAACATATCTGCATTAATGAAATCCAAACACTCATCAACAGCAATGGACATATTTCCATGCCTGAAAGGAATACATTTCATCTTGTTTTAAGATAACAAAAGATACCATCTCCAATGGTTACAATTTTTACCACTCCAAATACAGAAATTGTAATTGACTGGCAGATATATCTTATCTTTCTCACCAAGTATTCAAGTAAGAGGGATTAGGGTGTTTATGCGTATATTTTTTTTCACTCAACTTTAAATAAAACACAATATTCTACAGAAAAAAAAAGAGGTGCCATCCTCATCTTAAGATTAATAACATGTCTCTTTGTTAGGTCAAGTCATCCACCATAGATTTTTTTGAGGAAAAAAAAAATAAAGAAATCCTTGTTCACCTTCAAACATTTAAAGATAAAGCAAGGTTACAAAAATCTCAAGCCAATATATCAACTTTACTGCAAGTAAACATAGTGATCTTTATTTTTGCCAACAAAATTTATTTCTTCAGATAATGAACTTTTTTTTGATGCTCTGAATTTCTGTACCTGACATAACTTACAGAATGAAGCTTCAAAACACATACCTCTGAATGCACTGATATCACCATAGTGTACCTGGAGCACGAAGTATTTGCTCCCCGTTTCTCCTCCAACTCTGAATCCAACACCTTAAGAGAAGGAAAACTCATTAAGATTTCAGAAATAACAAAAGGTAAACTGGTTTGGCACTGCTGACAGTATCTAAAAATACAAAATACTGAAGTGGCTTATAGTGAAGAGATAGAAAGTGTTCCTGAAACATCACGGAGGCAAATGCTACCCTGAAAGCTAGAGAAAACCACCAGAATACACTCCCAAACAGACTAAGGAGGTAGGTCTCTAAGCTATTATTACTGAATAAATTCCTGCTTTAAGCAAAGAAGCCTCCCATTCCAAGAGCTGAAGTCAGAAATACAGATTTGGCCCAACTATCAAGGGGAAGGAAAATAAATAAGTGAATAATAAAAGAAAGGTTTGGCCGCCTCTCTCAGTTTTGGCAAAATTTTCAATTTTAATATTACTAGACTCTGTGGAAGAAATAGTATTAAAACTAACCTAAGAACAGACTGAGAATGAAAAAAATAAAAACTACACTACACAATTCACTTCCATTCCAAAATATTTTAGTCCGGAAAAAAAACCTGTGGAAGTTATGAAGCTAAGTCAGGTATTTTAAGCAGCAGTAACAGTATGGACAGAGAAAGAACTTGAAATAATGAACACAAATTGCATCACATAAAGGCACTTTTAATACTGATTCTATATACATGGAAAGAACCAGAAAAAAAAATCAATTTCTGCTTATTCAGACAGTGAATCTGCCTGGATTAAAAACTTCCAATGGCAAAACCCACCTGCAAAGGTGACTGAAGAGGTAATAGTGTTATAAAATAACCCGCTATGGGCATCTTGGACACAAGAAAATTACCACTCACTGGAATTTAAAACCAGAGTAAAGGCCAAGCCTCCACAGAGTCGAAGCAACAATTTTTTTTTCTTTTCATATTACATGCTGATAACCAAACCAAATAACATTGTTTCTGATAAATGTATAAATGCACAGTGCACTGCTTTGGGTTATGAAAACAGGTAGTAAAAATGCAAGCAAAAAAAAAAACCCTCAAACTCAAGGTATTTTCAAACAGTGGCTTTATAGAGGGGAAATATTCACAGCAGTCTTGGGAGATTATTAGAAAGAACCACTTCTCAACATCTTTCAGAAGTGCCATTCTTACTAGCCTAGGAAATTTTGACCGCATGCAGCCAAAACATTCACTTATATAAAAACATGAACATGCAGTCCAACTGCATCAAAACGTTATGAAATGGAACATATGTAAAATTACCCAATATATTAAGACCATGGAAAAATACGAATGCTTAGATGAAATTTTTTTAGGTGCTTTCCTGAACATAAGAAAATATGTTAACAGTTTCAGAGGGAGGCTATAAACTGTGCTACTGAACGATGTGTAAATAGAGCACTTTTAGTAATACACTGCACAAAATCCAAGATTAACGTTACATATACTATACTCTCCTTGAGTCTTTTTTTCCCCCTCTACTGAAGCCCATACTGCTACAGCAAAGAGCATGCCAAAAAGACCCCTCCCAAATATATTATACAGCATAATGTTATCACAGTTTATGGTGTTACAGTTTACCCAGCATCAACTAAGAGATAATAAAATACTACAGGGGATTCCTAGAGATGTCAGGTGATTATTTCCATGTCTTCTTCTCTCCCTCGCCCCCAAATTCAAGAACTTCACATAAAAGGCACCATACCTTTGGGCAACCGCGTGGGTGGAGCATTTCTTGCCCAAGCATACAAAATGTTAGATTTGTCTTTGCATGTTCCTTCATCACAGTCCCTAAAAACAGGAGGAAGGAAAACAAAACGGAATATGATTATTTCTCTCCATTTTGAAAGCTTCAAATGCTAGGTGAATGACTTAAAAAAAAAAAAAAAAAAAAAAACACTCTTTTATTTGGGCGTCAGTGCTGACTTTCAACACATATTTAAAAGACTAAGTGTACACAACATAATTGGTAGACAACATAATTGAAACCTAAGTGTAACAACTAATAATTATAATTTTTATTGTTTTGTTTTGTAATATCTATAACCAATTTTTCATTATGGGAGTTGAGGTAAAAGTGCTCACTGGCTGTTCCTCCCAGCTCCTCTATTCTGCTTCCCTATGAGCTCTTTTCAGCTCCCCTGGAGGCAACACTGTCATTCTCCCCAGTGCTCCATAGGCCGAGGAGCTGCGTTTTTATGACATTGTGGTTCTGACTCATTACCTAGGCCAAAGGCAAAATGTTCCATCACATCCCTGAGATACTGCGGGGCTGCAAGTTAGGGCTGCAAGTATTGTTAGGGTTGCAAGTACGTAATTAAGATCTTGAAGTTTAGGAAATACAAGTCCATGCTAATGTAGCACACTGAAACTGCTGCTTGTGCTCAAACTACTCAGACATCCCAGTTTTCAGAGAGAAATGACAGCCAGAAATGGCACTTTTTATGCTACTGGAAGAAGAGGGGCTTAATTTTTCCAATTCAAGTGGTGCCACCTCCAAAGTCTTGTTGAGTCCATCTTGCAGCACCTCCCCTTCTGCCTCCTCATAGCCTACTCCAGATAAGATTAATAAACCTATCATGACATTTGAATGACCTTAGTTGTGGCAATTACATTTTAAAATTCATATATGAATAGGAGAGATCAAGGGAAAAAACATATACAAAGTTTCTATGAGAAAAAAACACCAGTGTTTTAAATCAAATATATCTGCATAACTTTTTTTAAAAAATTCTCTATTACACTCTTCTTCACTGATTCTAACCAAAACTTGAAAAAGAGAGATCAAAAAATATCCCTAGCAATGCACAGTTAAAAGAATAACAAAACTGTTTACAACAGCTGGAAACTAAAGCTAGTACATTTAAGCTAGCAAGAAAACATTTGCTTTTAAAGGTGATTACAGTTACTCTCTGAACTACCTTAAATGTGCAACAGATGCTCCACATCTGAAAGTCTAAGTGTACCCACACACACACACACAATATTAACTACATATACACACAAACAAACAACAACAACAAAAACTTAAGACATTTACATAAGCATGCCTGAATATGTGTGTGTGCACGTGAGTCAAGCAGGCATACATTCAGGAAATCTGAAAAGCCTGCTTTTATATACACCAGATGTGATGATCCTTCCAGCCTTACAGATGGCTACCGGCAAGGCAAGATGAACTGCTGCAATCTGTTGCAGTAAAGGAGATGTGAAATGGTGAGGCCCTGGGTGAAGCATTCATATTCTGAAAATGCTTACAGAAAAAAAGATTTAATTGAAACTGGCACATAAAGCAAATCACAAAGATCAGATTTAAACCTGACATTAATTAAGAGAATTAGTCTCTCCATCAGACAGGCAGGCCACTGTCATGAACAAAAGCTCCATTAGCTCCCACACTGCACGCAGTGTTGCTGGCAAGTTTCCTATTGTTCTCACCTACAAAAAATGACCACGTAGCCTGTGAGATGAAGTTACTTGAATCCAAGTCCAGCCTAGAATTCAAGCCTGATCCAGCTTGGGTCAATCTGAGGGTCTAGTTTTAAGCTTGGCCTTCAGAGGCACTGAGATGACAGCTCTGCTGACACGTTGGTTGCTCAGGTTGCCATCACTAGGCCAGCAAGCACCCCCAGATACCTGCCAGGCTGTTAACCTGGCACCTTAAAAGCAGCTTGTTGTTCTTCCTCTCAATGCTGCAGAGTCTCCCATCAATCAAGATGTTTGAGGAATGGTTAATGGATATTTCCTTTTCCGTACAAGACTGAGCCTTAGACAAAATACATTTGAGTAGTGCCAAATTTCTCTTTTGAGTACCTGATCAATCTACAAAAGAACAATTATCTCCGGCATTGAACAGTTTGCACTAACAACACTATTCCCAAACAAATGAAGGCAAAACACGTTTGAAATAAAATCTACTCTCTACTGGATTTTAAGAAAGTCATTCAAGGTATGATCTAATTTGAAACACATGCAGTGTGTTTCACTGCAATGGTTTTTAGGTTGGTATATTTTTCGCCTAAGTTTAAACTATTGAAGAAAGTACACTCTGAAGAATAGCAGAAGACATTGGAAAGAAGAAAAAGCAGACTGCTGGAAAGAGAAATCAACAGCAATTCTGGGCTTTCATTGTTTCATTTTCATCTGCTTTTCTTGCTGGACAAGATCACAGCATTCATTATAAATATTCACACTGGTAAGTACAAGGGAAATAAAACTTCCGATGAAAGTTTGTCATATGTTTAAATACTGACCAAATCATTTCCCAAAAGCCTACAGAGATGATTGTAAGTGCTAGATTCATACTTTTTTTTTCTGTGAAAAATACATTATACTAGTCCATTGCCTCTAAATGCTATTTCCAGTTATCTTATTGGTAAATATTTAAAAGATAAATTCAGATTACCAAGCTGCACAAGAAAATCTGTATTAAAATTGTTCCACAGATCAAACTCGGTTACTGAAGCTTTTTACACTGCCAGCAAAGCTTCCTAATAGGCTCGCTGCTCCCCAACACTGCTTAAATACCAGCAGCTTCCCCAGCTAGTGCCATCTTCAGCTTCTCAGCACTCTGGATCGTCACATCTGGTTCAGTGGTACGGGAAGCTTCCCTTACAGCTTTAGCATCTTGAAAAGCAAGATATCTACCAAACCATCTGCTATGGACAACTTCCTTTAGTTTACTTTTACTTCATTTTCCATGACACCAAGAGAAGTCTTCTCCATACACACAGAAGGGCTATAGAGGAAGGAATTAGGCCTCTGGTCTAATGTAAGCATTAGCAAACACCCTCTAATAAACTGAGGGATAATCAAAATGAGAAAAAAATGAGGAACATACAGGACCTCTTGCACAAAAAAAATGACCGAGGAGAAATACAAAGCGGAATGGGATTACAGCCAAACACATGACTTCTAAAGCGTCAAGAAATGCGGTGGATTGGTCACTGAGACTGCCAACCCAAACTATCTGAAGGATAAATATAAAAGTCAGAAAAAAAACACATCCAATAAAACCTGTTTGTTTGTTTTTAAGTCAACTACTTGACAGTGTTTTATCCCTGCCTTTCTCCAGGTTTCCTTTCACATCCATGTGCAAACAATGATGTAATTTGGATTTCCCAGAACTCCCTAGAATTTGGATTATGAAATGGCTCTTGAATTTTCTTAGCCATTGTCTGCAAGACACAGGTTGTCCTCAGTAGAAGATTAACTTCAAGAACTGAATCACATCCACTCCCTAGGAATCGTACAACAGTCTTTATACCTTTTCCCAGGCTATAAAGTCTTTTCTATAAAACAAGACTTCCCAAGCCTGACTCAGGGGAAGAGATAAAGTCTTCCCACCATAAATAAATAAATAAATAAATAAAATACATATATACCACAACAAAAAAAACCCACAAACATTTGTTATAAACTTTTTTAAAATAATGAAATAGTACTACCTGGACTCAGATTATTTAATACCTATTTCATGTAATTTCATCTAGATACTATAACTACTTTATCTGTCAATAGACAAAAAAAATGCTGATGTGGTCTAATAATTTTTCAAATACGAATATCTCTTTTCCTTTCAAAGTTTCTCTTCTTTCAGAAGTTAAGTATTTTTATCCCTCACTCAGCACAGCAGTTTTTCCATATATATATAGTATATATATGGCTATATATATATATATATCAATATTTTTCCAATTAGAGGAGCTACAGCTGCATTAGCAACTTGACTTAGAATAAACAAACACAAAGCTTAATATGTTTATGCTCACTGTCAAGCGAGCATCACGGTAATTTTGGGGGGGAGAAGATACATCCCGTTTTTCCACTCTCATGGATAGCTTAATTTCCTCAGCTGTAGAGACAGCTTCTCATCATTCACTTTTGAAAAAGTAGAACATTTGGGCTTCTTGATATGAATTGGAAGTCTAGATTTCTCAGTACTCAGTGGTGCCAAGCCACAACAATTCTCGCAATTTCAGTGCTTTGAACTAGAAACAGTATTCATCAGGTTTGCAAAAAAGGCACTGTCAAGCGCCCCAAGTTCTAGGCCCTGTCAAATATTTGGGCCGTCTCCATTTTGGATTATTGTAGCAGGGATGTGCATATTTACACCTTCAAGACAGTCAGTTAGCCATCAAAATGTAGAAAACAAACAGCTTCCCTTCCTTACAGGGGGCTCACAGCTAAAAATAAATAAATCGTGCTGCAAAGTGACAGTCAAATACATCACAGCTCTAAAAATCTGACATTTGCATACACCAACATACCTTCAAAAATGGATTTTCTCTGGTCTTCTCTTCTGAAGATGATCATTTTATTTCCCCTCCCTGCCCCATCCCTCCACTTTAGGAAACCTACTTCATTCCTGAGTTCCCCGTTAATCCACTACAGAACACAGAGTATAGACATGCTCTGTGGACATAATCTGGGAAAAGTGTGCTGACCGCTGTGCTGAGAAAGACCATCCAAGTTACTCCAACCACGATATTTAAGACATATTGCTGACATTTTTAGCTACAGTTCTTAAATCTTTGAGAAAAATTATCAAAACAGAAGCGTGGGCAGACTAGACTCTCACACATCTCTTCTTCCTTCGCATTTTTTTCCACTTAAGAAAAAAAAAAAAGAAAAGTGATACTTGAGAAGGTTTATTTGGAGGCAAACAATACAGGAAAAGATACAATTATAAATGCAAGCCTACAAATCTTACCAGTAATTTTCAGTAGAAGAGGGTTCACTACATCCAAAGAGTAACATGTGGTGGACAGTGTCCATGCTGGCATGGGGTTTAAAGTCAACTGAAAGACAAAATTATAAAAAAGGGTCTGTAATACTCCACACAAGGAGTGTGCATCCCCAGGCACTTTCTTCTTACCTTCTGCATTACACTTACGACTTTACAAACTTATGCTACAATTCCCTTCAACAGCCTTTCTTCCAAGCTAAGGCATCATACCTCATTTAGTAATTAAAAACAAACAAAAAAACTAAGTTTCCACATAAAGCTGTTATATCTTTCTCCCATGTAAAATATGACACTTAGTACACATCTCTGTACAAACTAGCAAATTTTAGCATACCCAGTCTTTTAACTTCAAAATTCGCACTTGTGATTTAATAGTGCTTTTTTACTCCTTTTTAAATTTCTTGTTTCCACCAAAATACCAAATGAACAGTAAATTAGAGTTAAGGGCTGTGCATTGGTTGCAGTAATGTTTTCTTCTAGCAAAAATTTTGCTATATCTTTCTTAGAACAAAAGTTCCATGAAAAATAATATAATGTATTCTCACTCCCATGTAAGCTCCTTTGGAATAGAAACCAATATTAATTTAAATACAATCATGTTGACCAAATATTCTTTCTTATTAGCAATATAGATGAAGGTCAGTGTTCAGTATCCAAACATCTCTGTTCTTTGTACAATTCCACAAAAACATCAGTTCTGCTGGTGTCTCCAATGTTAGTGTTCCTGCTCAGGATAGGACTGTAGATGCTCAGGAGGGTGTTTCTAGAAATGAAACAAGCTATACTTGAACTCTCTTTATTCATACTGAAATACACCCCATACAGGGAAGGAAAGGAATTCTCCTTCATTCCTCACCCAGGCTAAGGTTGTTAAGTGGAGCTGGGAGATGAAAGCCACCCACCTTGCCCAGGACCCCAGAGCACAGCAGAGATGCTCCAGAAAAAGGGCTGGCATGGAGTTATTTTGCACACTGCGTGTTCTTAAAAATGACTTCAGAACTGCTAAACTTGCCAGCAGGATTGAAGTCTAAAGACTGCATAATTTCTGTCCCCTCCACTAGGAAATTCTACTCATTCCACAGCCATTAAACAAACTTGCGTTAAAGCAAGACCTTTTGCTTCGACATTTTTATCGTTAATATTTAATAGCAAAACTATGACTAATTTTTGTGTGGGATAGACGGTATGTGATTGTGTGTGGACTTTCTAGCTCCATTTAGAGGCTCCTGATTTAAGTGAGTTTCTGAAGGAGTTTCTCAGCAGTTCATAAATGTGAAATAGGACGCTCTTTATTCCAGAACCTGACACCTGTACAAAGTGGCACCTGAAGGGACAACCTTGAAGAACAGCTTCACTAAAGGTTATGGCCCTGACCGCTGAAGCCACCGCCTGCCACGCCGCTCAGTGACATCTCATTGCTTCTTTCCGCTCCTCTGCCATCCTGTCCCCTTTGGGACTTGCTTGGACGTGTGAGACACGAAGGCTTTTTTGTTCCATCCCCACATGGCGCCTGCTCCAATGACATTCTGGTCTATGCGACCTTTAAACAGCACTGCAGAACTTATAAAATACTAATAGTAATGGCAAGGGGAATAATGCACCACATTTAAAGCAATATTAGTTTTCTGAATGAACTCTACACCTGCTTTAGCTCATATATCTGATCATTCCCACTGGGAGAAGAGCCCTAAAAACTTCTCAGTCTGCCTGAGCCTGAGTGTGCTCTGCCAAGTGAGTTATTTTCTCACAGAGCAATTTTCTTGACAAGGCTCCCAAGTTTATATCAGTCTTTCTGAATGGGATGGAGAGGTGAAATAAAGTCATTCAAAAAAAGTATTATCTAAACTGGCACAAAAGTGATTGCTGAAACAATAGAAAAGTAACAGTTTTAGCATATACTACACTGAATCTGGTTTGATTTCCTTGCCTAATGAAGTGCTGCGTTGCATCATGAACTCCGTAAGAAACAGGAATGAGCAGACCAGAAATGCCTGGAGAGGACATCAACCTCATCTTAACAATGTTACTTAAACTACGTACCTAACCAATTCATTTCTAACAGGCTGATCTTTGTAAGCAACAACCCTATCATATAACACTGACACCTTTTTATTTTTTAATCAAAAATCTTCCTTCTAGATAATCAATGAATTCCCCTTAAAGAAAGATGTCAACACATCAGTGTTCAGGGTGACAGATTAGCAAGACCCTCAACTCAGTGCAGCTGTTGTGCAGAGGTATTAAGGAAGTTTATCTACGTCAGACTAGGGTAACAAGCCCACAACATCCCACAGCCCTGTAGGGGAGAAGAGCAATAAATCATCTAATTGCTACCATCTGTGTTGCTGAGCATAACAGGCTCCCTCTCATTTGTAAAGCACCATTTGACAGATAGGGCCTTATCATCAGTCAATACGAAAAAGACACATTTATTTACTGGTCAGCCATGTGAGGGAAAGTAAGGAGATGAAGATGACAGTCAAATTTCTTGGCTGAGTGGCTCCCTGTCAGCCTCGGTTCCTGTGAGAATCTGAGGAACACCCTTTAGCCATCACTCCTGCTCAGTAGTCATGAGCTGATTTTTATTAAAGCCTGCACCATTAAAGACTCAGTCTATTTTCTGCTTTAGCTATATTTATCCATATATGCTAATCAAAGGGGAGGTGGAAGAAAAAAACACCTTTGGTTTATTTTTAAATATGGCTGTAATCTTACTTCTTTAAAAATGGACATATTAATCTCACTCACAGCTATGTTTTACACACTGATTTCATAGGCATTTCACAAGAGCAAGAGACATGTATCCAACATGAAGTTACATGTTAAACCCATGGCATGATCTATCCCCAAAATCCCTCAAAACAAGCACTGCTCCTCAGCCTGGTCAGTGTTCACAGCCCCAAGCCTGCACATGCCTGCCTGCCTGCTGGTTATGAAAGCTCAGCTCAGTAAGGAAGCTAATTATTATTTCCTAATCACATATGGAAATTCCATAAAAAGAGAGTTAGCTCTGTTATTTATTTTTTCCCCTTCGGGGGGTTGGACTAGAAGACCTCTAGAGATCCCTGCCAACCTTAAGCATTCTATGATTCTATGTTTTCTACTTATTAATGAAGGCACTACTGGCCGCCTGCAGTGTTAGAGCATTGTCCCCTCTTCCAAGGTGTTTAAATTTCATCACCATGCAACAAGAGGGGAGAAATAAAGGAGAAAAGGATAAAAATAACAGAAATGAGCATTACCACTGAACTGCCACGTGCCCTCAGGTAATTCATCCCTCTGTGTTTCTCCTTCCCACGCTTGCTCTCTTTGCACCCTGTGCATTCCTACCCATTCATGCTGCAAGCTCTTTAGATCCTATATTGTCTTCTCAACAGAGGGCTGAAAAGCAGCCCAGAGTTACAGAAGCTCCTGTCTGCACTTTCAGAAGCTTCTATCATAAAATAAAACAGTAATCTATGAAAGCTAACGCTCACACAGCAGTTTCCCAAGCAAAAACCAAGCTAAAGACCCCTCTGTCAGACCTTACTTACTTAGATAACATTGTATAATTTTCCTTGCATTTTTCACAATGCAAGCAAATGCAGAATCTGCTTCAACCAGACACAAAAATACAGAAGCTGCCATTTTCTAAAGAGCGATTTCATTCTGTGTATATCAATCTTTTATGCTTATTTAAGCAACACAAAATATATGCTAGCGAGCTATAACTAGTTCCATATTGCCTAAAGATATTAAGAAACAGTTAAGGAAAAATGCCATTAGGCATCCCATTTTTCAGATGATACTTATTGTAAAAACCTCTTACTATACTCTCCTTCCTGAGTTTTAATTTGCTATTCATCTATTTTTGTGATAGGTCATTTTGCATTTTTATGTACTCCAAATTGAAGATGTCTGTGCCTTGCCTTTCTAGGCACAATTTTTTACACAATTTCTGTTGACTGGGGAGACTCCGATCTGATAAATCATTTTCTACTGGAATCACTTGCCAGTGACTTCTCGTAAGTCCAATGGAGCTGATCACATGCTAAATATTAACCACATACTTGTGTGTTTTCCTGGAAAACAGCCCCAATAAAGCACAGGCAATTTTATTTGTTCTGCTTTTAGGACACACAAATATAAATTTAGGTAATGGTGTTATGGGAAAACTATGTTCACAGAACAGTTTTTTTTAATTATTTGCTAATCAAGTTCTTGCTCTCCCCAAAACCTCAACTGGCAATTGGAATAGTTTCTTCATGCAGATCCCATATTATTTTGTGCCACATGTACTCAAGCACAGGGATCAATAGAACAGTGACTACATGTCAGAAAAAAGGCAGAAGAGTCTGCTTCAACCATTGCATTGTAGCCATAGATGACCAGAGACTGAACACTCAATCTCTCACATTTTTCTGATCTTTCCTCCCAGCGTTAATCTCATGGCCAAAATTTAATTTTGCAGTCAGGGACTGACTCTTTTAATAAATCTGAGAGAAAGCCTCGAATAAATTTTACCTTTTTTTCTTCCTTTTCTTAGTAATCCTACAGATGCAAAAAAACCCCGCTGCTTTTAGTTAAAATATCAGTTTACTCAAGGATACTCACGTGCAACTATTGTCTCATAACAGACTCCAATAAAAGCTACACAATATTTCCACAGTCTTTTTTTTTTTTTTGTGGAGACAATAGAGTAAAATTTACTAAAAAAGTTAAAGGAGAAAGAGAACTCTCTATTTTTCAATGTTTTCTCTTATTTCATTCTATAGAACATGTTACGACAGTGAAACTACCTTCAGTAAAACCAACTCTTCACAAGCCTTCTCTCTGCCTACACAACTGGATATAGGTAAGCAAGGCAATATGAAATTAAGAGCACCCAGCAGACACTCGGAACAGACAGTGTCACTTGCCAGACCTAAATGCCCCAATCACTGGCACTCTCTTACAGTAGACCCTGTTATTTGCCTGTCATCGTATTCATGCCACAACCCTAGCAAACAGAGAGGGAAGAGGAGCTGGTTGGGTTGGGTTGGTTCCCCCCACTCACACACACACAGGTACGATCTCACTGCGTTCACTATTGCCTGCAAGTGCGAAGGATTTACAGCCCAAAACAGCAGGTAAATAAACAGTCTGCTCAGCAGAGTGAAATTAGGCATCCGGCCCGAGACAGAAAGCCAATACATTACAAATGGAGCTGCTTGGCACTGCCTGCCAGAGGCATCTGCATGCAGCTCCTTAACTGCTTCTGCTCATGAATCTCTCCAGACACAGTTTGTTATCTCGACTCTAAGTAGCTCTCTCTAGTTTGTTTCTGCATTAGCCATGATGAATGCATTTTAGAAACTCTGGCAGCCAAGATTAAGTTGATAATAGACAAAAATAAATAACTAAACAAAGCACTTTTTATTTCACTGTTTAATGGCTTACTAGACATACCCAGTCAACCAACACTCACCTACATAGGCTTCATCGTCCACCAGGAGGGGTACTGACATGCAGAGGTAGGTATCGGACTATGAAGAGACACAAAAGAACAGAAGTTACCTTAAAAATCAGGCAATGCTTAGAATGAACAGAAGCATCAGTGATCTGTACATTTCTGAAGACAAGTATGGCAGTACCAAATAAAACTGGTAGGAAGATTACACTCTTATGAAGTGTGTAGCTCAGCACTGAACTGATTTGCATTGGCTAAACAACCCCTGAAATCCTGGAAAGCAGCAAATCCATAACTGGAGGGTCCTATTGAAAGGAAGGCTCTTATGCTGTGGTACTTGTCCTTCAAAGAAAACAGTAACATTCTCGTACAATACAGTTACAGTTGGTAAATGTATGTGGACTACCTGAAAATGAACAGTGAAGTCAGCATTATCTTTGACTGCTGAATGAAGAGAAGCTCCTACAGAAGTACCTGGGACACCATCATCTGCTTTACTCAGACTGTCTCTTTACAAAGACAAAGTATGATATATGGATTTCTGTTAAATTAATTCACTATCACACTGTGCTTATATTCAGAGTACTCCATCTGGTCAGCAATGTGGCTTTTAGGATAACAGCTTCGCTATAAACCGTTTTAAACTTTTTTTTCCCCCTCCAACTTTGAGGCTTTGAAAGACAAGACGATCAGTACTTGATCGGAACTCCAAATCTGACAGGACTTCCACAAGGTTTGTGCGAAACAAATCAATTTCTCACTACAACAAAACAAAACAGAACAAAAAAACCCTTGAAGTCTAATTTAAAACAGGAGGCTGTAAATAAGCAATGAGATGCAAGTGAGGGGGAAGGACAGGTACACAGGAGATAACGGTATGTGATTACACAGAGCAGTGATGTACACAGATAAGAGGCTGCTTTTTGTGTTTCTTTCCTAGAAGATGGGAAAGACGAACACAGGTCAGTAGACATGATTGATGTCTACTGACACAGTTTTATGTGTCCTGGATATATGCACCTACGGAAGTCAAGTTGAACATATGAAGGAAGCCAAGTTGAACAAAGGAATGTAAAAGGAAATAGTCTACTTTTTCTATATTAGAGAAAAAATATTCTACCTTTTCTATTACCTATGTTCAGAACTAGGATTTTCTTTTGTTTGTTTGTTGTGTAAACTTCATTTAGGACCCTCTATCCAAAATTGGAAAGTCAACAGCAGCAATGCTTAGCAGTGTGGTTGTAATAAAATCTTGAATTTCCTGTTTTTAATCACCAATTGAGTTTAGTAATGAAAAGAGTCTAGACAGCAAAGTAGATCTATTTTTGACAAGTAGTTATTTGTTCCAAATTAGAACTATATTAGTAAGAACAAGGTAAAAGAGCTTAAAATAGACATGATGGGAGGAGATTCTGCTGCTTATTTCATGCTATCAGCACTGTATAAGAGCGCAGATCAACTCATATTTTCTTCTTTCACTTCATAATAAAAAAAAGTTAATGGGAAATTACAGATGCATTGAAGCAGGCATCATTTATCTTAGTTGTACAGAAAATGAACCATGCATCCCTAACCAAGTGCTCTAATACACTGACAAGTAGCAACTGTCCCAAGTAAACTTTTCTTGAATGTTTTCTCCTCCCTCTTTGATCCTGAAATACTCTATGTTGCGATTCTTAGAGAAGTATTCTTAGGTAACCTGCTTTGTGTTTAGGAAGGTTAAGATTTCAATTTAAGAAAGAGTGGAAAAAAAAATTAAAAAGTTAATTATACTTGCTACTCTGGAAAGGAAACTAAGAATTCCAAGTCATTTACTTCCTCCCAGGTCACATTGTTGTGTTATTTTTATCTACCACCTGCATTGCCTTCTATTAGTTAGTCTTCAGCCTGCTCTCCAAAAATAATGAGGAGCCACCTCACCTCATTAATTGGAAATCCTGGGCAGCACTTGCTGGAGCATGACAAGCCTACAGATGCTCAGCACAGGCCACCCGCTGACCTGTTGCTCAGTATTACTCACCTTACTCTACTGAGTTCCACATCCTTCACCCCTCTCTTCTTACTGCTCCAGCCTACCATCCTATATTATTTCCCAGCAAGTTCTCTCTTCTTTCCCCTATTTCTCCCTATCCACATGTATTTTTCAAGACCAGAGAAACAAGGCTACAACTCCATAAAATTAATCTAAATGCCTTGCAAAAATGCTTCCAATAATTCCAATAATAGAAAGCCAAGAAGCATATCTGAAGAGGAAAGAAAAGAAAGCCAAGATTATAGATGGGTTACAAAAGTAACTCGACAGACTCGTAACCCAAAGAGCTACCAAGATCTATTAAACATGATTAACTCGACCAAGTCAGGAACTTTTCTTTTTTACTGGCAGCAGAACAGCATGCTTTAGTTACTGCAATGCCTACTCTCCCATCCTACTCCTTACCCTCTTCCCATAAATATTGGCTGCTAGGTATAGTCAGAAAAAAAGATTGCTGGGCCAAATGGATAACATAACCAATGAACGTAATTATTCTGAAGTCTTTATCACTGTTGATACGAAAACTTCTCCTGGCACAGTCAAGTGTTTTCAATTTTGTCTCTGATGTAGAGCCAAGCACTACTTAGCTAGCAAGATAAGGTAAACAAATGAATAATCAACTTCTAGATTCAGCAAAACAGATTCTGATAGCTGATCTCAAATTGTCAAAACTTCACACCAGACCTGAACACAAAAAAGAGCACAAACATGAACATTAGAAGCATTAGGAGAGGCATTCACTCCAGAATCAACAATCATGCTGCCCCTTTCTGCCTCATCATACTGTGAGCATAAGGGCACATGCTCGAGCAGCCTTCAAAAAGAAATTTCAACTGGGTAAGTAGTAAGCCCCAAGTATTTAAGAAATGAAGAAAGAAAGAAAGGAAATGCTCCAGCGTGTACAATTACATCTTTGGTAACGAAGGGAAATAAAGAAGTGACAAAAACTTATGCATGTTTGACGGACCTAGTTTCCTCCTTGTTTAATAAAACTTATATAAAATTCATCTTTATTTTTATAGGCTTTATACAAAACAGCTCTACCTTTTCATAGTAAGTATGGCAAAAATTTACGCTTTATAATCTTTATAAGAAACTTTAGTCTGAACTACAAAATGAAATCTATAGATACTCAAATCACTATTGATCTATAGGCAGCAGAGCTCAAAAGCAGTTTACAAAGGAGACTTGCAAAGCCCATCAGACAAGAACCCCCCACACACACTCATACCCTTTCCCTATTAAAATCCCACCAAATAGCACATTTTATCACATTTTGCCTGTTCTGCAACACTTAGGAAGTTACAAGCACACAACTAAGAAGCAATACTGTACCAAGTTACATGGGCAAACCAAGTTCAAGTGAAGGTAGTTTGTCCAGTCTCAATCACATAAAATTAATTATTTTTAAACAAACAGAATAGCTTGACCTACAGCATTAACTGCTTTCTGTTCTTTTTTCATTTGTTGATTAGCAAGCAGATATTCACAACCACAAAACTGTCACTGGCTTGCAAAGCTGGCAGAGTAAACATGTTTTCAAACTGAGCTGCTCAAATCCCTTCTGGGAAAGAAAACTCCTAACACTTTATTTTTAAATAAACCATGGTAGTGCATTATTAGACTACTGTGAACAGATATGATTTTCTTAAAACTATCTTAATAAAGATTATAGAAACTACTCCTCAGAATTGAAGGCTGGTTCTCCGATCCACAGCTCCTAGAGGTGCTCCAGCTGCACAGCCCCCTGAAGTTATTCTTCGCCCTATATATGTAGCTGCATTTTTCCTGTGTTGCAACTGGAACTACTATTAAGAAAACAAACAAAATAAAAATTTAAGCGCTCTGGATGCTCTTTTACCACTCATAAGAGTGCCAATGAATGCCAAGCACACGTTTTTCTGAAGGCAGAGAACTACTTTGGTGACGTCCAGGTTCGTATTGCTGGCATGCACAGCTCAGTGACCCCTGCTCCACAGGAGTGCTTAGGATCACTGCCCATGACTGCTCGTGCTCTGCCACTTCAGAGCTGGGACGGGCATCCTTTTGTCAGGGACACATGAGCACAGTTAGAGCGCTCCTCGAGCCACGTGCAGGGCACTTCTCATCGATCCCCCCACGGGGCGTTTGCAGCTGCAGAAGATAACGCGAAAACAGAAAAACCCAAGCGCAGAAAGGTCATCACATCCTGCGAACTGGAAAATATTTGAATTACTTAAGAGAGGCACATAAAGCACCACAGCCCCTGCCATGCCTGAACTCCCAATATATTGCACAGATTTTTCACACTTATTAACTCTAGTGGTCCCTGGAAAAAGAAAAATATCATGGTAACCTTTCCACAGCCTAGATAACACATGCAATATTTATGAACTAAATTTGATGCGACTTTAAACAGAACTTGTAGCCTAACTTTACAAATGTATCTCTTAATGTAAGGGTGCACAGCCAACCTACAGATAGAAGGAGGGACATGGACTCTGGCCATGTTCAAACCATGCACTAGGAACTGTACTGCCACCACCACTATAATGTGTTCTCCATGTGGATTACATTTGCCTTTTTTTTCCCCTTCCTCCTTCTCTTACTATTTGAACACATGCTTTCACTTCCTCTGTAGACCTGGCTTACAAGTTTGGAGAGTTTAAGCTGTAGGTTACCTGTATGCCTATAAATTAAGGGAATGCAACGATCCCTACAGTAATCCTTCCAAAACAACAACATGAATTCTCGTAAGGGTGTTCTCATGCATACCCTCACAGGTAGGCCCAAAGCTTCACCTCCGTTTTGCAGTAATACACACAGATGGTTAGGCTTTTTGGAATCCAAAGAAGTTAATTTACATTATCTGTTTTCAACTGACAAGAATTACCTGGGAAGCTCAAGGGAATTAGGCCACAGTGGAATATCAAGGACTTCAGAAATTAAAACTAAAGGTGATTGCCTCAGTGATGCTATGGAAGCATTCAACACAGCAGCAATGTTGTCTCAATACCAGCCTTTCTTTTTCCAGCTTGGAGCTATTTTTGACTAAACAGCCAAGAATTTAACCTTTTGTGGAACAACACATCATTTTACAAAACCCTTCCAACTGCAGGTCTACTGCAGGTCATAAGGTACAAAGAACTAAGTAGTTTTAGGAGACCCCTTTCTGCAAACTAACTATGCTTCTATTCCCTATTCACTGTCCTCAAATGAACACTAACAAGTCATCCTAAAAATATTAACTCTAGCTTGATCACAAGTAACGGGCCTCCAAATGAAAAATACTAAGCAAAATCCAATGGCAAGCTTCATGCAAAAGCTTAGACTAGATCATCATCACGGTCCCCTCCAGCAGCATAATTCATGAATTCTCTGCTTGAACACTACATTAACTTGAGTCTTACTGAACAACATACTTTGTTTACATATTCAACATCGTCAACTACATAAAACAGTATTACAAATTAGCACAATATTTTACTATATCCTTGTATAATTACTTATCTTTTAAAGAAAATTAAAATATATAAACGTTAAATGAGCAAGCAGACTTTTTTTTTTGATCAATCAGGAGACTAAATTCTTCATTTAGCAGATTCACTAGCTTTCATAATGAGTTTAATCTCAATAATCAATATAGCCCTGTTTTTTGGCACTGCAGCTACTCAGTTTTCCTCTTGAAGCCTTTTCCATCTGCACTATTACTTCTGCATCTTTCATGTAGAACATTAGAAGAAAGTTCTTCCCCATCACACAAAATATATCACTCTTAATTCCTCGGATTAACCAATTGCTGACCTGAATAAAGCTTCTACTTCTCTGCATCAAACTACAGCACAATGATACAACTGAAACACAGTATTTCCTCTTCCCTGCAAAAATACAAGTGAAAAAACAGACACTATAAAATGTACCAATGCTGCTCTAAAGTTACTGCTTTGTTCTCTACATTTTTAATTCATTTACATCTCCAGTGATTTTGTTTCTCCCCCTCACCCTTTTTTTTTCTTCCCCTACACAAAGAGTTATGATTGAAAACTCAGGAATTGGAATTAGGCATCACCAAAATAGTGACACGTCTCCCAAGAGCTCATAATAAAGCACTTGAAGTGCCCCTGTCCCCTTCATTTCACGGACGTATTTTGGCATCCTGCCCAAGGGGAGGCAAACTTGCATACAGATCCTGGCAGCACAAACCCTTCTCTTTCCCATATACCCTCCTATATAATCACCCATACGGACAACTGGAACTCACAGCAAAGCCACACTCACCAAGCCCACATCTTCAGCCCCAACTGGGGCCAATGGGTACACCAAAAAGGTGACTTAACTAGTAAAAAGGCACTACATTAAGAAAAATAAAATAAAATAAAATAAAAATCCTCTAAAATAGGTATAGAATTCCTTCCCTTTTGTGATTTTTCTGTCAAGGGCAAACTAGCCATCTTAAGACCGACAAAGCTGTTGGCAGCATACTGCTGTGGAGTGCAAGAAAATAAAGAGCATCTTTTCTGCCATTAATTCTTGCTGAGTATAACAATGTTCCATTTCTCTAAAAGAGACAAGTTTTCCTATATAGTTAGTGTGTGGCACTGAGGACAGCAGTAGAGGGGGGAAAAAGTACAAGAAACATGAGCAAAACTTAAAATACATGCAGCTAATACTACTTTTGGACACAGGCCCACATAAATGAATGGGAATATTCCCCCCCCCATCAACTACTATAGCTTTCTCCAAAAAAACGTGGTGGGAGAAGAAGTAAAGTAACCTATCTCTTCACAGTTTACCATGTTCTTAAATCTTCATCTAATGCATCCTAAGGTTAAATAATAAAAACAAAACAAATTCCAAATATGCAGCTTGATAAATGGAGAATAGTTTTCAATCTTTTCAAAAAGCATCTAACATTTTAATGCAGACAGAGGTTTTCTAGAAAAAACACATTTCTGCTTGGCGCTCTCTGGAATGACACAGCTTTCTCCAAATTACATGTTAAAGAGGGGTGCTCCCCAATAACCAAAAACCTCACTTTCCCTGTCAGTTTTTTTGGAAAGTGCTATCTGCAACAATGAGTCATCAGCTACTGCAGCACAACATCATGTTCTTCGCAACCCTCTGCAGCCCTTTTAAAGAAAAGCATGGTCTTTTAATGACATACATAACTCCGTGCATGGCCAGGCTGCAAGAAAAACAATCAGTTGCATCTCACTTAATGAAACTATCTGCAAAAGTGACACTAGAGATTCAGAATTGTGTGTGATTCTTAACACACATACCTGAAAAAAAATTCTTCATTCTTACTCATTTGGCTCAGTAGAAGATATACTCTTTCTGATATTAAATGGTTTATTGTTTGAAGCTGTTTACAGTAGCTTTCCTGGGCTAATTTAAGGGTTAAAACACTGGGTCATAATTATTATCTTAAAGAGTGCTTTATGATTAGTCTCTCTCCACTTGCCCGGGTTGTGCAATGTTCAGTTTAACTGAAGGCACTAAGACACTACTTGAGATTTCATGTCAGCTGCAAATATGAAGAAAAAAAAAAAAAAAGGGATCTTAGTAGCACATGTAGTAGAGTATTTCACTCTAAAAAGAGTCATTCTCCTTGTTTTAATATGTTATTATTCCACTGCTATGTCCCCAGAATAAACTTCAGCATTTCAGCTTATAAAACTAACATGCTACAAGTTCATCAAGTAAAAAGACTTTTCTTTCATCTGACTTTTCTGATTTCTGCTCATCTCTGAAACACACACAGATTTGTGAAAGTTACCCTGCTTATTTGCTGGCATAAAAGTTAACACGTTATTTTCCTAAATACGAAACAAAGAATAAGCAGCAGTAAGAAAAAAGGCATTTGTCTCACCTGCTTAGGAGTTACCCCAGGCATGCGAATATCCAGTGCAAAATCTGATAGACCAAGAGAAATCACTGGCCTGTTGCTTCCGAGGCATTCATTGGAAAGAGACCTAGTAGTATCTTTATACCTTAAAAAGAAGGAAAGATTTCAAAAATACTGACTTTTTTTTTTTATCATTCTAAAAAGACTGGACTTTGAAACAAAAAGTTGGACAACTCTGAGTGACTCCAAAAACAATCTGGGAGCTTCACTCTTTTGTGAACAGGCAAGAGCACTTTAGTTACCAAGCATGTTTGGAAGCAGTTCCTATAAATAATCAGATAGACTACCTTACACAGCATTGGTTTAAAAGAAATAAAATACTCAATGCACCCTGTCAATTCCTCTAAATAAGAGTCTATGTGTGCAGATAAAGAATTAAATCACACACACACACAAAAAAAAACCTTTTTAAAAAAAAAAGACTACATACCTGATGTAGAATTTAATACTTTAGATGTATTTTTTTAATGTAGAATTTTAATACTTGAATACTACATAATTTAAAACTAAATTACATGTAAGGGGGAAATTTTTCATTTCAGACACTATGTCATTAATACAAGTCTGCCTTCTCACTGTTTGCTAGCAAAGTAAAGCAGCAAGTTTTATAACTTCATATGATTGTTAAGGAGGTCTGTATTGAATGCAACATAAAATAAGGTTGTCGATCACTATGAAGAATAACTAAAACATATGAGATGTAACTCAACTGTAGTATACATTTTGAATGTATATGTATAGAAATAATATTAAGCTACAATGCACAGTTTTCCTCATATACAATAACACTTTTTTGAGGAGTTAAGAGACTACTTCTCTATGTGCTACTTTCAAATCTGTCTATGTAACTTTACATTCAGGACTCCAAAAATATCTCTGGGATTCTCTCATTTTAAGTTAGCTAATGCTTCCTCATTGAAGCACATAGGTTTACACTGCAAGCTAACAGGGGCAGGGAACATATATTTACTCACTGACTCAAAGTCAAGTCTCAAGTCTCAAATACCCTTGGGGGTTCTACAAGAATTTCTGTTAATTACTGTTTAATCATTCTAATAGAGAAAATGCCTATTTCAGAGAGCAACGTGAGAGTAAAACAATAGCCAGGCTGTCACACAACAAAAAGAATGCCCTTTTGATATTACAGAAAGGCTGCTCAGAATAAGGGAGCAAAACCCCACAAACCCCACAGGCTTTTTTAAGCCGGACATACTACTTCCCACCCCCCTCATAGGGGGCAGCCCTAAAGCACGCCCGGAATCAAGCTCCTCCGCACAACCCCCCCCTTGAAGACAGCGAGCGGGCTCCGGAGCGCCCAGCAGCTGCCCTGCGGCAGCTCCCGACACACCATCTGCCTCGCGCGGTGACGCGCTGCGAAGCGGCGAGGAGGATGGAGCTTCCCTGGCTTTATGATCAGCTGTAGGAGGCCAGCAAAGAGTCTGCCCTCGCAGCCAGATGAGCCCCTGCTTCGGTCCACTTGCGGAGCAGCGCTTTCGCCAGGCGGTCCTGCAGGTCGCCTATCAAGCCGCACGGCCGGCAGCGCTAAGTGGCATCGCCAAAGCCCACGTCAGTCATCCTCCAGAACCTGCAAAAATAGAAGCGGATAACGGATGACTAACACATTGCAGCATTAGTTCTCGGCAAATCCCTGCTGAGGCTTTCTAATACATTAGGACTTTGGTGAGCGTTAGCCCAGCCCAGGGAAGAATGCACCAAAGTCTGTGTGTTCCTCCCCTCCCGCCCATCGAGACACACACTGATACGTTTAATACTGAAAGGCAGAACTCCCACTAGAATTCCTAGTCTGCCTGGAAGGAAAAAACAGCAAACAGGCAAAAAAAAGCCGAAGCCTGGAGTATTTCTCACATACAAACAGTAACGTGTCCTACAAGCAGCAGAGACCAAACAAACAAAACCCCGAAGAACAAGCACCCACTCACAGGGCAAGAAACAACCTTTCTAAATCCCAACAGCTACGATTAAATGTTTTGGCACTTCTGGCAGGCTGACAGAATGTTTTATTTATAATGCAACCCAAAACACTGCACAAAAACTACCACTGAGATCAAACTGCTTTAAGAAGCAGCATTCAACTAACGCATCTTTTGTACCTTAAGGTTACTTCTGTTTAAGCCATTACTCTCCTCTCCACAACTTCTGTCTTAGCTGCCCTTACATCTCTTTTTAATGATTATGTCTTTCAATTTCTAAAATTTAGGGGGATTTTGGAGTTTTGTTGTTGTTGTTTTCTTTTGCTTTTTTATTTTTAAAATATACTAAAAAAAAATAGCCCTGCAGTAACGAGCGTGCTACCAATGACATACTAGAGTTTTTATTAAGCTTACCAAATCTGGCAGGAGACAAATTTCAGATCATAACTCAGATCAAAACCTTTATAATGGATGCTTTAAGGTATTATTCAGTAATTCTTATAAAAATAATTAATTTAGGAAGAACAAAATGAAAAAACCCACTATCTTCCAATTCCTAGAAACCATAGTCATACACACAAGCAGAAGGTAAGATAGCAAAGATATGAAAATTCTGAAATGCAGCAGAATTCCAACTGCCACGCCGAAGTAAATCACTTGTGTCCCGGCGCGCGGGCACTGAAAGGCTCTAATGAAAGGCGAGTGCTCATAAGCGGCGCTAAAAGCCGTGCTGGAAACGCGCCAGCTGCTTGGCAGCTGGGCTCCATTTGCATCCAAGTATTCAGAAAAGACGGACAAAAAAAACCCACCCTTGATTTTATTAATCATCATTAAACTTGGATATATTATTCATTTAGGGCTGACACAAAAGATTCCATCACAAACAGCTAAATCTAGACTTCATCTTTGTTTTCAGCATGTCAAAAAGAGGCCAAAGCTGTCCAAAATCATCCGCATAAGCAGTGATGCACGACTCATCCCTGCCATTTACACAGAATTGAATCTCTTTGTTTCTGTGATCTATTGATCAACGAATAAAATTGAATTCAGAAATGAATTCTGAGATATTACAGTACGCTATGATTTGATTTTCTGGTTTCTATGCAACAACTCTGAGGGTTTGTGGTTTTTTTTCTTCCTCTATTCTTTTTTTTTTCTTTCCAATATGCTTTTCTTTTATATTAGTTTTGAGCATAGCACGGCTGAAGAAATGCTTGATATTTCCCTAGACATATCTAACCAGCTTTCCAGCTATTTAGCTCTTTCCTTCAGAGAGAAAAAAAAAAAAGCACAGAGTAGAATGGGTGAAAAAAAATTAAAAAAAAAATTGAAACCTATTTAACACATTTACCAAACGGTATCAAGTCAGGAGGAGCTGATGCTTAGAAATTCCCCTTGCTCTTAGGGCACATGGGTAAGTACATTTGACAGGGAAGCACTCTGGAAAGCGGAGGTGGAAAGAAGAGGCTACATCCTAACGTGTACAGAGCTGGAGCTTCAAGGCTGGGAATCTGGAAAGATATTTCCAAGCGACCGAGAAATAAACACGTGCTTCTAATTTTGTCCAGCTCCACGAAGTTGGAAATTGTTTACCTCAAGTTTCTTACAAATGTCTGCTTGGTTTATGAATTATCTGGAGAAAACTACAGAGAAACATGATAATTAACACTGGGATTTTGTTGCAGCAGCGTTCAGTTCTCCTTGTAGAGTTAAGCAGGGTAAGAGATGGAACAAGTCACTAGAATATAGCTTAATATTACAGGGAAATATTTATCCACACCTTTCAAAAGGCAGCTCAAAAGAGTAAAGAAAACAACTTGGAATTATCTGAAAAAGCAAAGAAATTAAGTCTCTAATGATCTCCTAACACACTCATGCCTAACAACCACATATGCTACTTAAACATAGGCCTACTTCATCTACCAATTTTGTTTTTAACTGCAGTTTCATCAACTGGATGGAACTTTTAAGTGGACAAAAATTAAGAATATCTGGTACTGAAGGAGAGGCCCTTGCACACCAAGGCAAAGCAGGGGGAAAAGCAGGGGGATGGGGAAAAGGCAGCTTGATTCCAAAGAGATTTTCATCTAATTTTAGATACGATGCAATGAGCAAGTCCACCAGACAGCGAGAGAGAAAAGCAAAGATGAGAGATTCCATAATAAGATTACACGGTTACTTAGGTTCATTACGGGGACATCTTGATACCACTGTTTTCCTTTCAATTTGGAGTAAGGGATCCTGAGGGAGCAGGAGAAGTGAAGTTAATCAAGGTATTTAATGACAGAGACAAGAGCATAAGGGAGATGGAGATTATTTTGGGCAAGGTGGGCATGTGCTTTGATCTGCCATGCTTCACCTGACATAAAAGAAAACAAGCGCAACAAAAAGCAGAGACACGGACTCAACAGCCACCTGCGACCAGCAGGAAGGGATCTTACTGAACAGTTTGAGAAGTGACATGGCCAGAAAGCTCAAACTCCAAACACAATGCAAAAAAAGCATGCAAAACCAAGTAATCATACTTCCCTGGCATTTAAAAGCAAACCAAAGAGCAAGTCTTTTCTAAAGCGGAGCAATTAGCTGATCAATTACCAAAAATGGACTACAGAAAACACTCTGCATCAACTAAAAGTTCACAGAAGTGGGCTATAACCATTTCTTCTTCTCAGGGTTAGTGATTAGAAAGCTTTAGGTGCAGCACAAACGGAACAAAGTCACAGGCAGAAACCTCACCTTCACTCTCCATGGCTGGCAAGGAACAGAGGGGACAAAACAAAGCACACGTGACAGCAGAGTGATGTGAAAGTCTGTCACAGGGGGTAACCTCTCATTGGTAATTTTTTTCTTGTTTCATGTTCATCCAAATCACACACAGCAAGATAGGAAAGCCATACAGGAAACCTTTCCAAACACCAGGAGTGCAGCAGTGGAAAAAGTTGATGGAAAAGATGAAAGAAAATTCCCCCAAAGTCAGAAAAAGAGTCAAACAGAAAACTGGATGTTGTGCTTGTTGCTACACGATGTGGCAAGCGCTAACACAGACAACCCTCCCCAGATCCATGTACTCCTGTTCTCCAAATGCACAGAGCATATGGTCCGAGTACATGCCGTAGGTCTCTGGCACATAATTTCAAACTGAATCAGCTCAAACATGACACTGGATAAAATAATCTTGATTTCCAAACACCTGCTTATTTGGTTAGCAGGCTGTTTGGTGCCATGTCCATAAAGACCAACGACAATATTGTTTGCAGCCCAGTAAGTTCTGGCATGTGCTATTTAAGTACTGGGATAACTACAAGAGAACAGTTTGATTCCCAGGAAAAAAAAGAAAAAAAATCAAAAAGGATCTCAAGTCCATCTGTGACAGCAAGCATTTCTATGTCATAATCAGATATTTATAGCTTTCCTACTCTTACGTCCAGAGGATGTGCTAGGTCTTCATGAATTAATCAGACGAGACATCAAAGGAGATACCTGATGCCTGGCTATGCAGGTACCTGGGGTATAAAGCAGCAGCCAGGCCAGTTGCTGAACTGTCACCAGGCCTCCAGCTTGAAGCAATTTGTTTCTTGTAATGCAGCCAAAAATCAGCGCGTTGGGGGAGCAGTCACGTTCATTAACACGTAGACTACAGCCACCTCCGACACCTCGGTCCGAGAGGACAGCAGGAGGAACAGGCCCAGGAGCCAAGAAAGCGGCGCGCGACGCCAGCGCCCCGCAAAGGCCGCGCCAGCGCCCGGGGGCTGTGAGAGGGGATGCCACAAGCACACGTGGTTATTACACTCCTCAGCAAAGACAGCAGAAGCAAACCACAGCGCAGCACGGAGCAGTATAAACATTTCTGGGAGCCAGCACAGCCGCGAGTACAAAGAACATACAGCCCACTTGAATGTCACTGTGTGGCTTCTAACTCATGTACGTCAGCCAAATGTTTCACCATATGTAGAGGTTTTTTAAAGTAAATATCAAAAATTATCCTCAGCTACAACAATTTATTAACCAAGTGTTAATTTTTTACCATAAAAGAAGCTGTTGCAGTTTGGACTTCTGTGGGACTGTTCTGATGAAAGCAGAAGTTAAACTTTCACTCCACACCCAATCTATTGCAAGAGTTGGGAGCTGCTCTTGGTTTCATTAGGATTTTACAAATTCATATCCACTGCTACCAAAATCCTTCAGATAAGGATAGGGAAGTAAAAAGCAATCGTATTTCCCCTTTATCATCATTATTTTCTGGCTATTCTTTATTATATTATATATGTCTTTTGAACATATGTATGGTGGGTGTCTTTAAAATAAAAACGTCATGATATTAGGAAAATTACTGTCCATTCCATTAGAGGAAGCACAGTGTTTCTACTTGTTATCAACACCTGTGACTTGAATTTTGTTGCATCTATTGACAAAAACAAACTAATTGGATGTTTTTTAAACAGATTCACTCCTTTCATGCTTTCAGAATGTATTGAAACCGTACAATAAATATGTATTTCTCCTATTCGACTAGAAGTACTACATGAATACTCATATTAAAAAGTGCTTACAAAGGTAATTTATGAAGAATGCAAAATGTGCAAAAACAAAGGTGGATAACTGAGCAGTCAAACTTTCCTGATGGATTTTGCCGGCTTGTTAATCATGTGTGTGCTCTTTGCTAAATGGAGCATTACTTGCAGGTTTCCCACTGGGAAAAGACAGTAGCTTTAGGAGAGGGCACAACAGGGTATTGCACCTATCTGAGAAATGCCTTCCACAGCAGCATGAAACCTCTTGAGGCTACTGAATCTCAACGAATAGTTCACAGAAAGGGTTCCTGGTAAAACACAGTAGGCTGTCTTCTCTGGAAGACATGTAAATACATGGTTTTGGTATAAAAACTACGGAACAGGAGAAAATCCTAGCCTAATTAGTTAAGCTAGATCTTGCCATTTTTGTTGTTGTGTGAATAAAGACAGCTCTGAAGACAACTGAATAGTTACTGGCACTGATATAATTGCCTTTGAAATAAGTTATTACTGTATTTATGAAGGATACACAGACACACGAATGACCTCCAAATAATGCAATTTTGAAGCAACAAAGCTTTAAATAAAGTCAGAAAAACCAATGTATCATAAATAGGTGCAACTCTGAGACAGTCTTCTATAGCATGATAATTATCACTTGATTTTCAGGATATGAGACCAACTGGAGAGAAAAAAAATGAGGATTCTATAGAAGTATAGAGTCTTTAACTGCAGAAACAAAAAGTAGGCCACTTGAGAGTAAGAAATTAAACAAAATCAACCAAATTGACCACTTATTTAAGGTAACATCATGCCGCCCAAAAATCTTTGTCTTTTCCTAAATACCAACAAGAAAAGCCTGTGCACGTGACCAAGCCATTTGAAACAAGCTTTTTTTTCCCCATAATTATTCTCATTAGGAATTCCACATTTTTCCAAATGAGGAACTTGATGTGCTTAGCCCCAATTTTCAATGCAGCCCTTCAGTATCGACACGTAGATGACTAGAGACTCCACAGAGCTATGGATGTCAGCATTAAGGCTTCAACAGTGCAGTAACATGATGAAACCAAGAAAGAGACAGAAGATTAAGGTCCCAAAACCTTTTTCTACCACAAACTTCCTGTGTTTTTTTTTTGACAATCTGCCTGATTTTTTTTTTTCAGTTTCCCCATCTAATAACCTTTTTTTTTCCTCAGTGAGTTTTTTAAAAAAAAAAAAAAAACACACATTTGGGAAACATTTACCAAGCAGATTCCAAGAAACTCCAAACAAACAAACAAAAATAGTCAATTTTGTATTCTGAGTACAATGCAGAATTCAGTTAAGATTAAATAAATATTCATCAGCTTCTAACTACAGGCAGTATTATCTTGAAAAGAGAGCCAAAAGGTGAAGGACTACAGAGCTGCGCTGCAAACAGTGAAGATGAGAGTTGTCATTTAATAAGTTACCAGATTTCAACACTGAAAAATGCTCTCACAACTGGAGTTGGAAGGAGATAGAAATACAGACCCCAGAGTTGCAAAAGGATGGCAAGGTTAATGCCGATGCTGATTGCTTGGATATTTAATGACTTGGTTTTATTAGCTAGGATTGTTGCAGTCAAGACTGCTGATCATTCAAACCTGGTATTTTCTTCTCTTCCAGCACATCTTTTTGCCATCAAAAGTGTAGCTTGCCCACAAATTCTTCATTTATATCATTATGCTCTCTGTCAGATCAAACATTTGCCTCTTCAGGCAGCTTTCAGAGTGCTCCGATGATGAGACACGCAACCCCTTCCAGGCCAGGATGACTGGTAATATAAAGCTGTTAAGTTGATTCATACTAATATATATGCACGCATATACATATATGAAATATATATGCATATATATATAAAACATAAAGTGTTCTAATTTAGTGGGAGGAGTGTACATTTTCCTTATTTTCACACCAAGCATTCCACTTTTGAACACCAAATCCTGCAGAGCAAGAACTCTAATGTAAACATAAATGTACCTGTGTCCTAAAGCACAACAAATCTGCTCCAGCAGCCTTTCCCAGGTGCAACACTATGAATACGCTAGAACAGATCATCTCTTTTCTTTCAAGCCCCAAATACATTTTAAAGTCTCAAGCTAGATACCAGAGAAGAGATGCAAAATATAAATCTCCACAGATGAGATTTTTCAGAGAACTACACCTACTGACAGGTCATACAGACAATGAATTTGAGAAGTGCTACAAGGGCCTAGGTACAAGATAAAAGGGGATATATTCCTGGAGAAGCTTCATGACATCAATAGATAGACAGCTGAGCAGGATGGTTGCGCTGCCTCTCATCTAAATACTCTGCAGCCCCAGCTGCACCAAGTCCCGAGCAAGCTGGTCCGACCACAGACTTGGCCATGCGAGGGACAGGAGCTGTGTTCGAGACCTCCTGTGGTGCCTTCTGGCCTCAATCACCCAGGGATCCTGGCCTAGAAGGAACAGGACAACTAGAGAAAAACGCAGGAAGTTTACTCATCAAGTCTTATGGCAGTTCAGTGTTGTCAAATGCACTGTCATGGTGGATCTCAAAGGTCATCAAAACTCTGCTTATAGAAGTCATGTTACTAATAAAACAAGGTCACATAAAAGAAAATGAGATTTAAAGACTTCTTCTTCTCATGCTTGTAAGAAAGATGTAGGGAGGGCACTTCCATTATAGGCAGAAAAAAATGTGTACTACATGTAGGTAGTCGAGTTTTCCTTGCTATCTCAAGACCAACTATCCATGCTGAAAATAAATAAAGAGAAGTCCTTGGAAAGCACTACCGTTTCAGGACGGACGAAGACTTTTACCTAACAGACAGCTTACTTGGAGAATAATTTAAGCTTTCTACAATCAACACATAAAGCATAAAGAATCATCATTTATATTGTGCTTTTTGCTTTTGGAGATCAATAGGTTCACAACATCACACAAGCTGGCAATCTGAAATTTAAGGCAAAAAAAAATCTCAGAGATTTCATAAACTCTATTACCCAAGACATGAGCTAGAGCCTCCTTACTGAGCAATTCAAATCATACCCAGTAAGCAACTCCAACAGCAGAAGCAGTCTTGAAAAAAAAAATTAAAAGAGAGCTAAGAAAAAGGCTCTAAAACGCATTTGCACAGAGAAAGAACAGGGAGAAATTTAGACATGAGTTTTATTTTCTCCTATGACTTTGCAGAATAACCTTTCATTGAAAACAAATGCAGAGTTATTCCAGGCATATTAGAAAACATATGCAGAAAATTAGGAAATCCAGGAGGAGCAAATATTGTACATACTAACTTTTCCCACTGTTTTTAGACTCGATGTCAGACAGATACTTACTAGGAAAAAGAAAGAGACGGAGCACTAGATCTTCTGAAGTGACACATAAAGGTGTTTCAGAGCAATATAAGAATCTTGGAAACTTAAGTCCACCTAAATCCTACGTTCCTATGCCAAGATTTTCAAAGTGTAATGCACAATTCAAACAATTGGATTCCCTGCCTCCATCAGCACACTGTTAACTATCAGATCTAAACTTAAGACTGTGGAATCTCCCTTCTTTTTATAAAGCAAAGTGTAAGTAAACCACCTCTGTGAGGCAAAATCCCTTTCTGCTCCTATTAACGGAAGTAAACTTGCATTATTAAAACATTTTAGATTTCATTAAGTGAGAATTCACATTTATATCTTGACTTGTCGTCCTACACATCCAGAGATGAGAAAAGTCAGAAAACATGAGAAAAGTAGTATGCCTTTCTGGAAAGTCTATAATGAAAGGCTATTAATTCTCCCCACATTCTCCAATCATCTATAAAACTAATTAACAACTGCCACAATTTTCTAATTCAACAATCCTAATAAATTGATACTGAAATTATTTATAATCCTGTATAAACTGATGAAAACGGTTTCAATCCTGTATCAGTCAACTGCAAAAACTACTTCCGTTTTTGTAAGGAACACAGACCACCTTCAGAAGTTGAAAGCACAGAGAGGGGCTTTTAGTTTTCCCATGCTATAATCCAAAAGCTTTTAAATAGCATTTTACTCATAACAAATCACCTTGCAATCTTTCTACTTTGACCAGTAATCAAAATAGCTAAAAGATTCTCTAGTCAAGGAAGATCAGCACTTTTCAGCGAAAGATGACAACTTTACAAAAAATGTTCATTTCGTATGCTGAAAGAAAAAAAAGAACATGTTAGATGGTACTAATTATTTGCTTAAAAGGGAAAATACATAAGAAGCTTCTTCTTTACATTTTTATATCCAGATCGCTATCAGTAGTGCCATGTAAGAAGGATAAAGGTTCACTGTAGTGCCCTTTTTTTCCCCCCTTTTGTTATGCAAAATGGGAAAACACCAAAGAGAAAATATTTTACTGAGTTCCAACGAGCCTCCAAGGATAAGGCAAATGAGAGATCATTAAAAATATTTAAGTTCAATTATGCAGCACACACGAACACCGACACGACGTGTTCCTTTGCAAAAAGGACTTCAAATCATGCTCCTTGAGTTCTCTATGTACAAATCATATCCTCAAACGAGAATGAAAGCAACCTTTCTTTTCACCCGCCTTCTCTCCAGCCAAAACGCGTGCAGCTTGGCTAATGGAGCCGTTTAATCCATGGCAAAGCGATTCAGGCGACCCAAGCGCAGGCGGGGCCGAGCGCGCAAGGGGCCCGGCCGCCTCAGCGAGGCCGCGAGTGGCGCCACGGGCAGCGCTCCCTGCTCGCACGGGGCCTCTCCCTCCTCTGCTCCCACCCCGGCCCCTGCGCTGGGTTTTTACTTAAACTTGACTAGTTTTTGTCAGCTTAGTGAGTGCAACCAGCTCATCAAGGTATCTGATGAACGAGCATCGGACAAACAGAAGGACACCGGAGCACTGGAGGACAAGTGACGCATGTCATTA
>NW_010582001.1:130157-158243 GCF_000705375.1 Tinamus guttatus
AAGCTGATTTTATTAATTAACAAAAGGTGTTGGTGCTGCACAAAATATGAGAATGCTTATGATGAGGTACAGGTAAATACTAATTGAGTTGTAACTTATTCCACTGTAACTTTTGTTACAAGCAGTCCATCTTCTGGAAAGGAAAAAAGATTTTCTTTAGGAGAAATCTAGGGGAGAAGATTATCCCCCCACACCCCTCATTTTATTTATTTTAATTCTAGCAGGCCTGGACTCCAAAGCCCTTCCTGATCAGAACCTACAACACAGTCCCCGCAGACGCAGCTTAAGCAATGGTAGTTAAGCAGAGATTTGGGGCATGTCAGCTGCATTAAGATTACAAGCACCTTAATTAGTGAAAATAATTCAACAAAAGTTGGTGAGTCTATTAGAAAACTAATCTTGTCATCTTGACCTGTTCTGAAAGACTCTGGTAGCAGCACTTTTTAATTAAATGATCACGAAAAGAGTGAAAGAGAAAAAAAGTTATTTCCGTCCAATTCAATTTAGCATTAGCGAACAATTGAGCAGTAAAGGATTCACACAAAAAGGACATGGAAGAATTTAAGTATTATGGACTTTTTTTTAAAGGAATATAAGCTTACAGAATAATATAGAATAAAAGCTAGTTGAATATGATATTCAAAACTAATACTTACAAAACAAACAAAACAAAACTGTAGTCATCAAAAAAATGCCACAAACCTATTAGTAAGAAAGAGCTCCAGATTCTCAACACAAAATACCCGAATGCTAGTACTAAGGAAACCACACACCATAAAACAGCTTAGCGTTTCAGCCAAACACAAACATCAAGTGGAATTTTTTAAGAGTACGACTACAACTTGTGTTGATAAGAGCAATGCAGAAGAAGTGCCTGCAATTGTAAGTACAAAGAAAATTTTTACTTGGGAGATTTTACACCACTTGGCTGGATACACGCTACTCTATGTAAATTTATCATGGACAGCAAGACCCTGGGATTTTCTTTCTCAGCTGACAGATAAAGAAGCAAATGCTAATTAAAAATAAAGACGTGCTTGATGCTATGTATGTCTGTTCTCATAGGCCTCTAGATTTTTCCTTGAGAAGCCTATATAAAGACAGAGACGGTAAAGCAAAGGGGACCTTCAAGTGCACAAGTCCCTGTGCCAGCAGCCACTGTTGGAAATGAGAAAGTAACAGAAGTAGTTCATGCGAGAATGTGGAAGAAAAACTGAGCATGGGGGAAAAGCAAGAGCTAATATATAAATGAATAACCCCCAAACAAACCAGAAAACAACGATGCAACAGTTCTGAGGAACTACTAGGTTGAGAAGATCCTAGGATCTATTTCTCAGCACCAAACATGCAAGTCCATGGCAGGAGTCAGGAGCTATTCTTATCAAGGAAGGAGTAAATCAGATAAAATCATCATCTCAGGTCAAGGCACAATGCAAATTAACAGACCCAATTAACACTCACTAAAGGTCAATCATATTCTTCCTATGAAAAGTTTTATCTCATGCATACATGTCATGTAGGATGATCTCTGAAAGCACACAGCTGAGATGTCAGTAATTCATAGCTCGTGAAAAAGCAATCTACTACATAACCCCCCTGTCATAAGAGCAGGGGGGATTTATGTATTCAAAAGCAGTCCCACAAAAACTTTTAAAAGGCAACAAATCAATAGCCAACAGTTTTATACAGAATTTATATACAGAAACAGAATTTATATAAACCCATCTTGCCTTAGTTAGGGGCAGCGTGAATGGAGTTAGTGGGAAGAAAAATTGGTAAGAGAAGCCATTAGGAATACCATGCACTAAGCAAAACAAAACGATAAATCAGGAAACAGTGAAGCAGTTACAATCAGGTTTGGACCAATTAAGAAGTAATTGATATTGCTGTTGGTTTTTAATGTAGTACAACTGTTTAAGAATGGCTATACAACAACAATAAAGTTGTTATATACAATCCAGGACCAAAAGTCTGTCAGGAATTGTACAGTCACATAAAGCCCCCACAATCTTCAATTCACTGATGCTTGCTCATTTCCACAGTACCATGATATCCCCATATGACAAACATTATTCAGCTATATACCAGCAATATTAGCAAAAATAATCCAAGAAAAACAGGAATATGCTTCAAATTACACCTGAATTTTAGGCTCAATCCCTACACAAAAGGCATCCACACGAAAAAGAGAGTGGGGCAGTGGAAAAGGTGTAATAGCTGTAGGAAAAAAAATATGAAAAAAAAAAAAAAGATATGAAGTCAGATCTACCCAAAATCAGGAAAGATAGCTTATTCTTTCTGGATAACGGCATTTTAAAAACATAGTTGAAAACCAATTTATGCAGAAGCAGCTTCTGAAAATCTGAGAAGTCTCCAGAATTCAACTGAATGACAGTTCAAATGATATTTTGTCTCCCTTTGCCCCAGAAGCAGAATAGCCTCCAAATCCAAGACTCACTAGCAACTCTGTTGCCTGCTTTGGTTGCAGTACTTGCAGTGTTTGCCTGCTGGAGAAAGGCATTTTGCCTCACGCTCCTTTGATTTTATTTTTTTGGATGAAAGCCCAGGGAAGAGGGATATAATATCTACAGAACCTCAGTACGATAAAACAAGCTATTTATCTATAACATCCTTGTGAGATACCTAGCTTGTGCCATTCCAACAGCTTGTTAACTTACCACCATCATTAAGTTTGTCATTCTAGATGACATTAAAAGCAAATCAAGAAGCCACCCTCAAAACCAACTAAAACCACATTATTTCCATACTTAAAACTTTTACCACTGGTCAGAAATCACATGCTTCCTTCCTTCCCGCTCCACAGCCTGTATGGCTATTTCTTAGTCTACACATTGCCCTAGTTGTCAGGATAATGCAAGCTAATTCATTAGTGCCTGTTTACTTGCACCTGTGGTTTAAGGGTAGACCTATCTGTGATTATATTGAACACACAGCTTGGAGCAGCAGAACGAGAAACCACCGACACAGCAAGCCTTCCTTCAGGAGTAGGTCCTTACAAGCGCCAAAACTAAAGACTGCTCTTTTACATATCTACACCAGATTTGATTTAATGATTTGCACCAGAGCCGCTTTCCTCAGTGTGGCAGGTGTCGTGGAGGGGGGTTTCAGAAGCTCAGCTCCTGCCGTGTGCATCAAGCACAGTGTTCACAAGGCACATTAAAGCCATCCCTAAGACACCCATGTACCTTGCATGGGGCTGCATGGTTGGTCGGGACAGGTCTGCAAAAGCTGCTCTCACCTCCTGCACAGCAGCACATCTCATCTGCTTACCTTTGCACTGAGCTTCGTCAGAGCATTCCCTGAGACTATTTCGTTCTTTCAAAGCCATGTTTTGCACATAAATTTGAACAGTCACCTGCATGCTTTGTACCAGCATGCACTTAATAACAAATGAGTCTTTTCAGGAAAGTATCTCCTGGAGCTTAGTGGGGATATCACATACACATGTTTTTCAGTTTAACGCCAGAAGGCTTTTTACATACGGTTTTTGCTGGGGATGGTTTCCCATTTTAAGAGATGATCTTGCACAGAACATACTAGAACCATAATAAGAGATATAATAGCAATATAGCAGCATCAAGTAAAGCTACTGCTATTTATCACAAATAGTGATATGAAGAAAAAAATCTGCCTTTGCTATATTACTCCACAGAAAGCTTTATGAGTACAGACTTTTTTCCACTTTTCACTTTATTTGAAAGCAATTATTAAAGACTTATATATCCTGAATCTAAATATTGAAAAATAGCCTTAACCTACTTCATTTAAAAGCCAAATAAGGACAAGACTTGCTACTAAGAGGGAGTTACACAAATAATCAGCCTTTATCAAAGTCATGGCTGAAAAATGTGATGATACATATGATGATTCAGCAGATGTGGTTAGTACATTTTGTCTTGCAAAACAAAACACTGAAGATAAAAGTTACACATGCAAATTCATTTTCAATGGGATTTATGATGCATATTACTGCGCTGTTTTTGTTTACTGTTTACAGTGACTAGCAAGAGCACTGTTGTGAAATAAGCTGTAAAGAAGTGAATGATAGCCTTGCAGTAATGAAAGAAGACAGGAAGCACTCGTCAGTCCTGTGTCAAATCACAGCACTGAGCAGCAATGAGCAAAAAGGCACCACTAGGCAGCCAGGGTCACAGGCTTTGGGTCTCAACCCAACCTGACAAGGCAGGGCACAGCAGGCAGTGCTTCTGTTTTTCCCTTCCTAGCAGAAAAATCAGAAGCATGTTTGTGGGTCTGTAAAGATCCCAATGAAATATATGTCGAGCCCCTTATCCATGGATATTCGTGTTTCCCCAAACCTGGGCATCCTCATCTTACCCCTTGGATTCAGAAGCAGCCCCTCCATCTGCCAAAACACCAGGAGCTGCTCGCACAGTGCCCGGCTCTGGGTACAGATACGAGCTCAAAGCACTTCTGGAATATATCTCTTAGGCAGCCCCCAAGAATTTTAGTTCAATCCCTTCTGAGACAACGTATCAGAAGGCAAAAAGATTTATGCTTAGCAAGGGAGCTTTTGTAGTCAAATGCAAAGATCTGCGCACATCTGGCAAGTGGTATGGGAACAGGCAGGGATGCTCTCAGGCTCTCAAACTACGACTACTGCTTACTGAAAATTAAAATAAACTCTAAATTAAGATATACAGAAACATCTTGGGAAATGCCAAGGATTGCCTCCTTCTCCTAACCTGAGTACCTATAAATTCCACTTATCTCTACGCTCCTTAATTCGACCACTACAGGGACAGAAATGGAGGAAAATTGAAGAGTTACAAACTGCAATAAAATAATTGTCACACAGCCTTTTTTTGTTGTTGTTATATGCCTTACATTGTTTGGATTTGTCTTTGGAAGGCAGTTTCTCTCCTGCCTTTTACATTTATCAGGGGATTATTTGGATTCTCTGCAAGAGCAGAAATTAAAATGACTGGTTTTCTTGAACAGCCTCAATTTCTGTGGTGTCTTGTCACGTCAAAACATCACCTTCTGTTAAGCGCCACGTACCTGATTTATGTCAGCACTCCAATCTGAGCGACTCCTGTTAACTAACAGCTGCTGTAGAAAAGCTATTGAAGCAGAGAAGCTCCCAGAGTCTATCAGGAGCCTATTAAATTGGGCAGGAGGAGGAGGAGTACAGGGCTCTGCAAACAACCCCAAACTAAACATCACAGCAACCATATAACCTTTAAATGAGCATTTAGAAAATTAGTCAGATTTTGGACAATCCCCCTCTCCAACACCATTTTATAGAGAAAGCTTATTTTATAACACAGAATTATGACTAGTCTAAACATAATGCTTTATCTCTTCAGCTAGTGGGCTGAAATGATACTATTCCTCTGAATAGATTGCTGTTTTTAGACATTGCTCAGTGTCTTTTCTCTGTAAAGATGTACAGAATAAAAGTAGCAAGACAGATTTCTATATTTTTAGAACCTTTTGCCCATTTTTCTACTGGTATTCATTAATAACAATAAGTTATTCTTAATATATAAACTGTAAAATAACCTTTGAAGAAAGAGGAAAAAGGCATCTTCAAGGAAGATTAGCCTATTACATAGATTACATTACAAGATTAGCCTAATTATAAGATTAGCCTAGTATTACATGTAAAGGAAAACATATACCATCTTCAGAAGAGTAATAATAATTCCAAAAAACTAAAATTAAATTAAAAAACATTTTTGAGCTCCAAATTGCCAGCACTGGATTAAAACCTTTTATTATAGTTAAGGTCAAATTATTTGGCTCCTTCAAACAAATTCTGGAAGCAATAATATGAAGGTTGTCAAGACTGATTACAAAGCATCCTTCAATACCACACTTGAAACAATATAGAGACCAAAGAAATTTTCACCTTGAACTGTATCTCTAAAAAGAGATTCAAAACACTTGAGCAACAGAGCCAGCAAACTGGCAAGCATTCAAGAAACTCAGAGATGACAACTCTCCCATATTTGTATACAATTTAGAAAGTTGAAGGTGTAGAAGAGTTTTCTTTTACAGCAGACATTGCGACCAAGTCAAGCCTTTCAGAAACTATCGAAGTCACAAAATTTAAAACAAAGCAAAAAAGCAGGGAGAGGACATGCCTGCACATTTAGTGTAACTCCCTTTTTCCACATATGCTTTTTAACATAGCCTTTTATGCAACTCATTGACAGATGTGGAAATAAAACGCACAAGTACTTACTCCACTTCTGTCACTATTCCTCACATAAACGCACAATAAAACACAGCACTATTGCTTCCTAACTAGATCCCAAAAACTTCACCTGAAGTTCCCAAAAAACAATCCTGCAGAAGAATCCCCTAAATGCAAACAAGTGATCCCCATTTTCCAGGGCAGACCAGGTGTCGGGGGGTGCAAGCCCCAGCAGAAATAACTGCGTTGTTCTTTTAGTCCAAAGCCTGCCCTTCTCCCCTGGCTTGCTTATGAGCTCTTTTCTCTCCCTGTGACGCATCCGGAAGATCTATCATGGCACAGGCTCCAAAACCTCACATTTTTCTATTTCAGGTGCCACAGCGTTATTTTCAGAGTGAGCTGAAGAGATTGCCAAGCAGTAAACAAATAGCTAGAAAGCAGCCTCCTAAATGAAGCTTCAAAGGGAGCGCCCTTTGGAAAGTGGCCTAATAGTGCAGAAATCTAAGTGCTATTAGGCAGGAGGCCTCTAGGATTTAAGTTATGGTCTCTACCCTCAAAGGCCATGAACAACAGAGGGGCTGTAAACTGTACTTTGAGTCTACCAGACAGCACGCGTGTATGTGTGTATAAACAGGTAAGTCAAATTCAACTTCTCTTCCCTCGCTGCCTCAGCATTACCCGCAGCCCAGGTGGCACGCAGCCACTCGAGCTGCCATCACATACGGGACTACAGCATCGTTTACTCCACCTTCCCTGAACCGCCCCTTCCGCCGAACCCTCTGGCCATTCCCAAAGCCAAAGTCTGCCTCGTGGTAGCGGCGACTTCACGACCTCGCTCCTGCCCCCTTCCTTAGGCCCTCGGAGCGGCACCGCATGCTTTGCCTCTGCACGGGTTCTTCAGAGTCACCCAGAGATACCGAGGTACTTGCCCACAGCCAAGAACCACATAGGCTTCCTGCTTATACCTCTTCTGCAGGTTAATTTTCTTTTAGACTCTACGAGGGATAGCAGAATAACACCTCATTCAGAAGGAAAACCAACAGGGGCCTCAGTTCCAGCAGGCACTGGATGGCAGCTGTGCTTAGTTACTGGAGTAGGCAGGTTTCATCAAAGAATCACTGTCCTTGTAGAGAAAGAAATGGGTAGATATAGAGAGGGCAAAAAAGTCACTAGCACAAAAAAATTGTATATATACATACACACACAGACCCAGACACAAAACACACACACACGTACACACACAATACATGCACGCGCCACATATACATACCCCTCACAATCCCACGAGGCTTAGCCTTACCAAGATCTAGAGTGCAACTCCTCTGTAACAGAAACATTTTGCTAAAATTAAGGAGATAGGACCACATAGCATTGCAGCCCCTGTCAAGCAGGTCATTGCAGCAGAAATAGTCTCAAGTGACAACAGCAGAAGAACAGCAGCAGAAATAGGCTCAGTGACAACAGTCACTGTTTTGCTTAGATCCGAGACCTGAAGAGGTTACCACAATAGAGTAATACATTAAAGTCTTTTGAGACGCCTGTGAAATGTTTTATAACTCAAGACATCAAATAAAACTGCTCATCAAACAGATTTCCAGCATACAAAATACTCAGGAATAACCAAACACATGCCTAGTGCTCAGGAAAAAAATAATTAAATAAAAGCGGGTTAAGGGGAAGCACACAAGCAGATAAAAGCCTTGCCAAACTTATTTTCAAATGAATTCATTGTGCCTCTGTACCCCTGTCACTCAGAGACACCGTGGGAGGTGATAAAAGGAAACAGAGGGTCTGGTTCCTCTCCTCCCAGTGTTTTGAGAGAATTATAGACATTCAAAGCATAGAGCTCCCTACAACTACAGATAGGGTCCCACACTGCCAACTACTGAATTGTCATGTCTGTGGGTAGGAGAGATTAGGGAAGGTCTAAGCGTGTTTAATAAGACAAGTGTCCTGCACTACTAAAGAGCTCTGGGGAATAAGCTTGAGTCAGGTCCAAGCACATAGTAGTAACGAAGCCATGGCAAATGAAGCATGATACAAGATTTCTGAATTTTGACAACCAGATTCCCACTATAGCAGGTTTTTGGAATTAGTTTGGCTAAAAAACTTTCATTTTCTTTAAGTGGGGTGAAGGGGAAGTGCCACTCACAAAAAACATTCAACTTTTTAATTTTCTAATGCTCTATTTTCACCTATGTATCTTTACTCAAATGGTGTACACTGGAGAGTGCAGAGGTTAGGAAAAAAAAAAAAAAGCTGCAAGCAAAGTAGAAAAAAATCCAAATGTTTTTTATAGGAGTATTGAAAATTCTGCACAGAAATGCTATCTTGCTGAAACCCATGTTCTAGCATTGATTAAAAGAAAAAGACCTCATCATATATTTAGTGTGAAGTATTGCAATAATTTTGCACAGAAAATTCCATTTTTTGATCTGATATGAAATAATTTGATGATTGCTCTTATGCTATAGGAAAAATAAAAGGCTTTATTCAGGGGGCTTTTTTCATGGGCTTTGCTCATAGAGGTTATAGCTAGCACCCTATGAATGAAAGAAAAAAATATTGGTCTTGACATCAGCTACAACTGCCCTTTCAAGATACTGCTCTGAAAAGAGATGAAGCATCCGGTCGGAGGTTGCTTTTCTGTTCAGCTTTTGTTGGTTTGAAAAGAGGAACCAGAACAGTTGTTCTATGAGCCATTACTGTACACAGCATTAAACCAACTATTCAGTTTCAGCTCCAGTTCTGTCACTCATAATGCTGCACAAAGAGAACCAGAAAAGTAGATAATAATGCTCATAAAACTGAACGGACAAATTAAAACTCTACCTTTGAATCAAAAGAACGCTGTTGAGTTAAAAGCCATATCCGAGATATATTCACAACACACAACATATTTACACGACACACACAAAGATCACTTTAAGTAAGGTGAAGGTTTCATTGTTCAAAATGACGTTCCCAGAACCAACGGGATCTCCCTAATATGGTATCTCCCTAATTGCTTCAGCTATTCCTGTTACAAGTCCAAAATCAGAGATTCCCTCATACTCTATTGCACTTCACCCAAGGATGAAAAAGTTCAAAACAAGATCAAATGTGGATAATATTTAACTAATCCAAGTTGTCTGTCAGCAAATTCAAATCCAGATTAAAATAATCCAAGCTGCAATCCTAATTTTAAAAGTCAGCTATTTTTATGGTAAAGGGTGCAAGTGTTCCTAGATAGATATTTTGCTATTTTCAGTGTAGATCATTTTGAAAACCGCATGAGAGCGTAAGTAAACCAGCAGCGTAATGTCAAAGATTGCTTCCAGAGAGAAGTTTATAATGAAAATGAACAGGCTTGAATTGAGCAAACTCAGGTTGCCTGGGAAAACAAACCTGCTCTCCCTGTTCGCCCACCCCTAGACCCAAGCTAAAAACCTACCCACCCAACCACGTTTCCAAAGGAGAGGCTGCAGCAGCTGCGCTGCTCCAACCTTTGCCTACAGCAGCTCTCACATCTCTCCTTTGATCAGCGAGGAAATCAAACTTCTGAAATTTTAATCATTATACTTCAGAGTTAATTCAGCTCTTGCTGGAAGTGAAAAAGAACAAATACTTTGCATCCGTCCTTTGTTTCAGACTGTCAGCTATAACAGACACAGCTGCATCATTGCTTTGCCATTTTGTGCTTGTCAGGAGATCCTTGAAAAGGACGGAAACAAGATTTTTTTCTTACTTTCCTGATGTAGTCAAAACCTCAGTCTCACAAAGAGCAAATCTAAAGATAGGAAGGAAAGAAAACAGGCATGCCCCAATAGAAATTTTAAACAGATTTTTTTCATTAGCCTAAGTTTGATCTTATAGTACCTCAAAGAACATGAGTTATCTCCATAAGGAAACTTTAAATTTTACATTATTCCTAAATTTAAAACCATTCTCATGGCTGCTTTAGTGTACTACAGACTTGCTTTTATTAGATGCAAGAGAGGACCCAAGCCACTCTTGGTGGCAAAACTACTGGTGTCACTAAATTGCCACCTTAGTAAATGCTTTGACTCTACAAATCTCTCAGTTACCCAATAATAATTCATTGCTACCCAATAATAACGAATTATTATTTTGTTAAACACGTTTCCCAATTATCTTTAACATATTTCAGCAGAAAGTTAAAATTGCCTTACCAGAAGGACAACAACATAAAAAATGATACAAAGACCACCCTGTCTGAGCAGGCCGAGGACAACTGGTCCCTGTGGTCAGCACCAAGTGCACTGACCAGTGTAGCTGCCACTCAAAACACTTGAAGGAGGTTTCCCATCTGCATTTTAGTTGCCGTATATATTTGTGTTTAGTTACTATAGCAAAATCATTCATTGGGTAACATTCGAAGTTAAACAATTAAAGAGCTTACCAGGATTAGCTCTTGAGCAGTATTTGTAGGAAAAGAATAGAAGTTAAAATAAAATATTAGAGTGTGAATAAAGCTGCACAGCTTCCTGGAAGAAGGAGGAGGGGAGAAAGGTAGAAGTATCTTGACAGTAACTGTTAAACAAACTCATATTCTCTCACTAATATAAAAATGCAAGTTTTCATCTTAGATTTTACACTGAAGTACTGATATTTGGAAATACAAGAAACCCCGTATTTATTTTCCTTCTCATTTTTCAAGCATTCTTCTCTGAACTCCAGCATAACGCTTTTAAGGATATTACATTAACACTGAAGAGTCTCATAGCCCTCTGTCATACATAAACATGACAGAAAAGATGTTACCTATTTGTATTAAATTCAACCTAACTTAGAGTGCTGTGCATTACTGAATCATACGAGAGACGTAAAGCACACACATTATGCAGCCCTGAAACAGCAAGTAAAGCTAAAAGGGAAGAAAAAAATGGTACTGCACTGACTGTTATGAGTCTTAAAATCTTTCCTAAAGAACACTCTCGGAGGAAGAGTATGAAAGGCTTTATGCACAATTTTCTGGGGCTTCTTTACGCACCTGGACATCCCAACAGCTCTTATCCTGACACATCTAAGAGCGTTGCCGCGTTTTCCTCTCGGTGCCTGCGCGGTTCTGGGGAGCAGCCGTCGCTCTGCTCAGGCTGGGGAGGGACGCGCGGGTCCGCGCGAGGCCTCGGGCCACCACGCAGCAGTCCTGGCGGCTCCGCAGCGCCCTACACGGCCTGTCACCACTGACTGCTGATTAACGGTGCAGCTTCACCAATTTCACTTTCATCGTGGAAAAAAACAAATATACACACAGGTAGGACAGCACAACAGCTAGGTGACTTAAACAGACCACCACCCCAGAAAAACAAGAAATCAAAACCCCACAAGCCACCATCAAAGCAAATCTTAGGTCTTTACCGTCTTTTTTTTTTTTTTAATCTTTTTTTTCCTCCTCCCATCCCCTCCTCATGCAGGACAAGCTAAAAGCTGCTATTTTGCTTTTTAGAAGTGTTTCCAATTAGATGTTGTAATGAAACATCACAGGTGCAAAAACCCAGTTCATGGGTAACATGAACCCTTTCAAACATTAAGGCATTTTCTTGCTATTATTATATTTGCTGTTTCTTTGCCTTTTCAATGCTTTTTTCCCCCCTCTTCTAAAAAATAATCAGCTGAGCCACCCACCTGCTGGTAGATAACCACATTCACAGTATATCATAGTATTCCTGAGATCTGAAAGCTACGGTTTCAGAACAGGAGAATACCATTATAGAAGTAAACCCACTAGTGGAAAGAAAATGGTTTAGCACGTCCTGTAAGTATTTCTAAAAATCTCAGATCTATAATAACCCATTTAAAAAAATACCACTTCAGACTACTATTTTTTTAACCATTATTTTACTACTTTAGTCTGGCTGTTATTTTGTTAAACTCATTTAGTTTAAATTCCACATGGTCCTGGGCAAAAGAAATTTAAAAGAAAACCTGTTGTAAAAATTTTCCGCAGACTGTTCCTCATTTTAATAAGGCTACAGAGAAGAAATTCAGAGAATGATGAGCTCAAGTGTTGAATGTTGACTTTTCTCTATTTCTGACCCTGCTGATTAAAACAAAACAAAATTAATAAATAAATAAAAATCCAATCTTCCAGAACCAGGCATATGCTTATCTCTAAGTAAGTTATTTTGACAGAGCTAAAAATAGCCTGGGCATCCAGTCAGCGGATCTTACTGATATTAGTAGGCAAGTCCTCTCCTACGGCGCGAACTGCACGGCCCTCCTCACTGCGTCCCGCGCAAAACTGTGCAGAAAGTCCTGAGACACTGGAGGGGGCTGAATAAATATCACAGATTGCACTCCTCCACTAACTAACTTGCAGGAGGAAGGGAGAGATGCTCAAGGCTTTAAAGATCTCGCTAGGCAAAATAGCTTCAAGCTTTGGATTTTCACCAGGCAGATACATTTCTGTATATATACACACTCATATATATTTCACACACACACACAGTTTTTTGTTGTTGTTGTTTGAGAACCTCTTCAGGAGGTTTCCCTGTAAGATAAGTATCCCAATATCTTCATTCTCACCATCCTTTTGAAATTCCCTCCAATTCAGTCATGGCACTAGCCTGCAAGGCCCATGTCTTAGATTTGAAAGCAGAAATGTGCATTTTTAAGCCTGTCTTTATCCTTTTCCTCAAACCCCCTAACACCTTGCCTCGTTTCTCCTCGAGCACAGAAAACAAGCCCATGATTAATGACACTGCTCTATTAGAGGGCTTCAACTCCTTTTACAAGTATTACAATATAAATAGAGTTCATTCAAACATGGACATCTGTAAGTGACCTAACACGATTTAAATGGAAGAACAAATACAGAGCTGCTGAAAGAATTGTTCAGTTGTGAAATGTGAATGTAGAGTCAAAAGCTCGGAAAAAGCAAGAGCCTCCTGCCTAAGAAAACCCCAGCTGACCCCAAACTCCTGCTACCAGAGGCAGAGAGGAGGCTCTTGAGAAAGAGCTCTATCCTGCTGTCACGGGTTACAAAAACAAAATTTCGAAAGTGATTTTGAAGATTTAGACTTTCCTTTTTTTTTTCTAGTTTGGTTCGTTCTTTCATGTATGACATCTCCATTTGTAAATCACCACATTATCAATAGCTTTACTTAGGCCAGAAGGCACATGAAGTTGCTTAACGAAAACAATTTACCAGTTCATGAAAAATGAACAAATGCTTTATTGTACTCGCACAATATCCAGATAATCATAATCTGTCTTCTAAAGCACTTTCTGGTTTAGAAGGACTATTCTTAATATGGGGGATCACAGTCTTATTTGCATGTAAACCCATCTATCAGCCTTCTTGTTAACTTCATGAGGTGCTGCATCACACACACACACACACACACCTGGGAATACATTCCCCTAGCGATTTCCCTATGTAGTCACTCAAAAGGAACATTGAAAGCACCCACAAAAACGCCAGAATTGGCTCTTTTGATGCCACTGTGAGGACTGGAAATTCTGGGGGGGATCTCCAAGCAACTTCAACTCAAGCACTCTGCACATACATTTTATTGGCCATACCTGTCTGCTAGGGAACCTGTCCAGATTAAGACTGCAAAGGAAAGAATCATAGAATCATTAAGGTTGGAGGGTGCTTCTAAAGGTCGTCTAGTCCAACCCCCCTGCACACGCAGGGTCACCTAGAGCACGTGGCACAGGACTGCATCCAAGTGGGTTTTGAAGATCTCCAGAGAAGGAGATTCCACAACCTCTCTGGGCAGCCTGTTCCAGTGCTCTGTCACCCTCACTGACAAGAAATTCTTCCTTAAGTTCCTGTGGAACTTTTGGTGTTTCTGTTTGTGGCCATTACCTCTAGTTCTGTCAGTGGCCACCACTGAAAAGAGGCCATCCTCCTCACTCTCTCCCTTGCTGATCAGGTCCCCTCTCAGCCTTCTCTTCTCCAGGCTGAACAGGCCCAGCCTCTGCTCATAGGGCAGATGTTCCAGGCCCCTGATCATCCTTGTGGCCCTGTGCTGGACTCTCTCCAGCAGCTCCACATCCCTCTTGTACTGTGGAGCCCAGAACTGGACACAATACTCCAGATGCGGCCTCACCAGGGCTGAGTAGAGGGGCAGGATCACCTCCCTCGACCTGCTGGAGACGATCTTCTTAATGCACCCCAGGATCCCATTGGCCTTCTTGGCCACGAGGGCACACTGCTGCCTCATGGTCAACTCGTCGTCTACCGTGACGTCCAGTCATGAAGAGATAACACCAAAAGCCAAGTAATAAAAGAGGATATATTGTGAACAAACTGAGAGGGCTTTTAGTACTTAAACAAGCAGTCCTTAGTAAGTATCAAAGGCAAAACTTCATGGCGAGGTGCCCTCTTCAATTTATAGGGAGGAAAATATCATTCCTCCCTATATTAATATCCAGGGAAGCCGAGCAGAGGAAGAAAACACAGCACATCCTTTTCATTAGGACAAGGAAAAGCTTGAGTCTACATGGACTTAAAATTAGCAGAAAATCCCACCAGAAGAATTGTCTGACAACAGACACACCTCTAATACATCGTGTCTACCAGCATTAATGTCATTTCTATATCTGATCTCCTGTATCATTAGCTTGGGCCACGTGCCTTATTTAATACCCAGTGCATACTAAATACCTTGGTGAAGAAATGTCACTACAGCACCTCAATTCCAGATTTCCAATCTAAAAAAAAACAATGGAGACTGTAGCCAGAAAAATACATATTCAAAACTAATGACTGAAAGAATAACTACTATATTTTATCCTATAAGCTTAGCAGGAAAACAACAACAATACTAAAGCATATATTAACAGACTTGTATATTTAGAACAAAATATCCATTTTAAATAATATATACTAATGTACACATCTTCGTGCAATACGAAACTCCTTTTACAAATGTTTTCATTTGCACTAGTAGCTCTTTCACCATTCCCCTGCCTTTCTGTAAATATTCAACACAGATTTTACATATATTTATATATATGTATTTATATATAAATAAACACCATTAAAAAAATGAAAAGAGTATTTAATTTATTAATTCCGTATTTCAGCTCCTGCAGGCATATATTTGTTAACAGCACTGAATCAAACACACTAGTCCCTGGCCATGGCCAAATGCAGACACAATCATCTAAAACAATGTAGAAACTGGACTGGGGAAAGGGGGAAAAAATATCCATCAATTCTGAAACCAAATACTTAACAGCTTTGCATCACATGCTTGCAAATAAACTTAGCTTACAAGGCCAAAATATAAGTGTAAGTCCTCCAAGTTCTCCATTAAATCGTTTTCTTCAGGATTTTGTATGTTTTACCACTACTCAAATGTGAAACAGAACCTCTGCTTGTTAAAAGATCCATATAACAGATTCCAATAAGAATTCACATTTCCTTATATAAACAAAATTGCATGCAGAATATTTGCACATAAAACATACCTTCCACTACCCAGATATTAACCCCTAACGCAGATTTTTGCTTCAGCATGCTTCACCTAGAAGTAGAGGGAATTGAGGGGGAAGATTGAAGTACATTACTTAAAAATGAGGTAATATATTAGTGAGGTATTATATTGTTAGGTATTCTGTATTCCACTCAATGACTATAAGTAAAAGCTTTAGGAGTTTTAATTGGTAGGAAACTAATGACTTGATAATCCAGTTTTTAACTTGAGGAATTCTCGGTTTGCAGGCTCTGCTATGACCAAACATCAGCTAGATTAGACTTGGCTAAGTCCAAGTTACATAAGCCACGAAACTCGTGCAAATAAAACATTTCCCTCTGTATTTAGTGCACGAGGCAACACAGGACGCACAAAAGAAGAGCAGCCCCGCAGCACAAGGACAGGTAACACTGCAAAGCAGGAGGCAAAGACCACTTACCCTCTGGTCTCACGCATCCCTAAGATGATACTAGGCAAGAGAACATGCGGAGAGCAGCTCCCGATGCCAGGCTAGGGCTGAATCATCCTCATGCAGATGCTCCGAACAACCCCTGCGTGCACACTGACAGCCTTTAATTGCTTTAACAACTTCCTGAGGCTCCGGCTCCCCGGCTGCCATTTGCTAAGGAGGAAATGAAGGTTGTCACTGAAGCACCGAGAGTGACACCGTGCAGAAAGGACTCAATGAATCCTGCATCTATTAATTGCGACGTGACTTTCTAAAGTGACAAGTGTCAGAGCCCGAATCCATTACCGTTATTTCCTGACATCTGCGAGCTCTGCCAGATGTCACAGGTCAAGAAATAATACTGTCAGGTAGCAATTTCATAAGCATCCCTATTTTGTTTGCTCTGTTTGCACCTAACGATATCATTGCATTAAGGAAGATACTCTTTTCTCCAAAGCTCTGCTTTTCACACAGGGCCTGTTTCTATAACGAAGGTCAACAGACTGATCACGACAAACAGCAGGCGAATACTATGAGTCAAGCAGAGCATAACCGTGCTATAAGGTCCTTGGACTATCTCCTACTTATCCAAGAGTTGCACATTTCAGCTTTGGTCAAACCTGCCAAAACACCACTTAGGAAAGAGAAAGCTCAAGTAAACACTATGAGTAGGCAGATACACAGCTATCTTTAGGATTTATTATGAAGCTTTGGCTCAAGTTTTCAGAAACTTCAATATTGATCTCTTCAATCTGCATGCAAAAGAAAACTACCTAAAAACTAAATAGACAGGTGAGGGATAGGAGGGGGCAAAGAAACCCTTCAAAAATCTCACTGCATCTTAATAATGGAAGCTTGGGCTTTTTCTGGAGGCAAGAGACAGGCACACCATACTGAAGCTTTATGCATGGCCAGCAGCCTGACCTCCCCCTGCACCATTACTGCTTAGTATCAAGCACGAGTGCCTGCTAACATCACCCTATCGCAGTGTGTCTGTGCAAAAATATCCATTTCTTCCTACTGAACCATTAAGTACCTCCTATGTGGGAGGCCAATGCCAACATGCAGATTCTGCACATATGCTACTAGTTAGGATTCCCATAGCTGGGAATAACCAGGAGAGTTGCCATAGAAAGGCTGCATAAATTAATAGCACAGCTTCAGCTCAGCACAGGATCAAGTGCTCGGGAAGAAGAAGCTCTATTTTCCGCAAGCTGCTGGAAGGTCCTGATCATGACATGGTAGATGGAGAAGGCTATTAAACCTCACAGTCTGTCTCCTTCAATTTGTCTGTCCATTCATTCCGCCCTATCTTCCCTCTCTGCTTCCAGAATTAGCTGCCAATCAAGATGACAAACATCACAGACAAAATTTCGCACATCTGTTTTTAAAAACTCAGTGGCTCCTTTCCATGGAAATGTGGCTCCCTTCTGAAATCTCACATACACGGGGGCTACTTTTTAAAGTGGATAACAACTCGATGTTTTCCTTTTTACTTCCAAACATGACTTAATCCCTCACTTTTCTCCTTGTCTTCTTCATCCCAGTCCTCTCACTTCATGAATAAACATCACAACTGTTTCACTATTGCTTTCCTCCCTCTGTTTTCCCTCATCCCACTTAGCCCTTTGATGTCAGCTCCCGTATCAAAGCAACGTGCCTCCAGGTAGGAGTGTGGGACACCTTTGACAGAGCAGCTGCGGTGATGAACAAGGAGCTGCCTTCATCAAACCACCACCACGCACACAGCAATAATTTAGGCATCTCTAGTGACCAAGCATCTTCCTCCCCGTGGCACACATCGGTAAAATGTCTTCTAAAGGCAGGATGTGGGAGATACCAAGGTGCGCGCCACTACCAACTCCTTTTCGAGGAAATTGACAGCAAAACAAAAAGAAGGCCCACACAGACCAGCCTGAAGCCAAACAAAAAAGCCTATTCTAGCAGAAGTGACAGGTTACTCCCTTGCTTACAGGGTAGCAAATATAGTTACAAAAGATGAAAATGAAAACCTTCACAGTCTTAAAAGACACATAGCTTTATCCAAAATGCCAAAATCCGGCTATCCGAAATGCCTTTCCCACCACCTTCTTTTGGTCTTGGAAAGAGGAGGAATATAATATTCAAGAACAAAACAGCATCCAGCCTCTCATAGCTCCCCTCCATCACCTGAAAGGGGAGTTTATTTAGTTATCAAGTAACTGCCTCAGTTTCTTCAACTTGATCTCAAGAGACAGCATTTCTTTGGGGCTAGTTCAAGCTCGCTCACTCAAATGCTTTAACGGATAAACAAGAAGAAAGTTCAGCTTGCACAGTAACTTCATTTGCTACAGGAAGCTCATGCTGTAAGGCAACAGCGCTTGTTCATTCTGAAACCTGGACAAAAATTCACTCAATTTAGGTCAAGTTATAAACCTAATGGCAGATTTGCATGCTGCTTCGAGGCTGATTTGAGCTGAACAAGATATGGGTTCCCAGAGTAAAATAAAACAAAACAACAACAAAAAAATAAAGCAGTTACATTATTTTCAATTTTAGAATATGACTGTAGACAGGCGCAGGGTCAGAACATCATCATATGCTAAAACAGCAATTGCAAATTATGTTAGAAAACAGCAGCACACAGTTAAAAAAAAAAGTCAGAGGGTCAAGTACTGGAAAGTTACAGTCAGTGCATATAAAAACAAGCTTAACTTGTTTTTACAGACATTTGATAGTCTCCTCATATGCTCTTATTCATACTTTGAAGATTACTTTTCCTCGATTCTCCCCTCTCCCTCCAAAAATAAAACAAAAATGTTGCTTCTGCAGCGGTACAAGAAATGAAAACAGCAGTAGTTTAAGCAATGACAGCATATTCTAAATTTCTGACATTTCAAGTTACTTGCTGCTGTTTACTTCAGACCTCTAACCCTCTCCTCTTTCCAAGTTTCCCTAAGAAATGGAGGTTGAGCACAATATTTGCTACAGTTTATCCAAATATTTTCAACACCTTTTATCCTTTCCCATACTAAAATACGAAATTAAGCCATTTTATGCACTGGTGCATGAAAAAAGAAATCTATAAAAACCTACCAGCTTTTCGAGTGAAAATATTCACCATGTTAACACTGTGCACTAATTAAAATACCATTGACAAGAATTAGACAATTATTTGTTTAAACAGGAAGCAATAAATTTGTATTATGGAGAAAAAGATTACTATTTACCTCATGGCATATAAGGAATTATTGACTGAATATTCAATTAGAAAAATATTTTGTACTAGGAGATCATTTTGCTTTATTTTACACAGGCTTATCTTCTACTGGAGGGTTTCTCCAGCCTTCCCTAGCAAGGAAGGTTTCCAGAAGAGCGCTGGGATTCGGCATGGGGCAGAGGAAGGGCAAGGCTCCTGAGCAGCGGGCCCCTATCACACGGATGTCTGCGCGTGAGCGACGCGCTCGGCGCGCCTCGGGCCAGGCATCTGCTCCTGCTACCCGGCCTAAGCAAACTAAGTGGTTCTTACTTGGCACCGGGCCCGCCTCAGGAACAGTATGAACTGGGTAGTCCTAGAAGGCGTTCACAGAAATACCAACAGCAGAATGATGACACAGCTTCCTTTTTTATTTACTTATTTTTGCAGACTGTGTCCTGGTTCTGTCTGCAGCTACCCCATTCCTTTTTTGTTGTTGTTACACTTCAAATACAATGCACTTTTAGAAAACTTATGCTTCTTTAATTAGATTTCTGCATAGAAAGACTCCTGCCCAAGCACTTTTGCTTTATGCAATATCCAGATATTAGCTATAAAAAAGCGAATAATTATAAAGTTACAACACTATAGTACTGTTTCTAGCTGATACACTCATATTTCAAAAAAAAAAAAGCAAGAGATGCTCTGTAATCCAGTTCTGAAGAGCATAGCTCTGAAGATGAAAGCAGTCACGTAAATGCAGTACTACAACACCCACATGTATTTCGCCCCTTGCAAGTATTGATCCTTGAAATGTACAAACAGTAGGAGAGATTATTTCTCATATATTGGAAATTATTTCTTTAAAGGGAATGCCAGTGCACACAGCAGTATCTAGTTACATTTGGGAGGAGGAAGCAGTTCATATTACATTGTTTCAGAACACAAAGCAATGCACATACCAAGAGTACTGAAGTTCAAACCTCATTTCATTTTCCACTTCTGCAATTTGGACAAAAATTCCAAACTAAATCCCAGTTTTCCATTATCTAAAAAAAATCTTATCGTTGCTCTATCCAACTGCTCCCCCCAGAGACATTGAGAAATGCAAGTTCTTCTCCTCTAACCCCTATTCTTGATTTCTATCTACATATGCTTAACTATTAGATAGCCTCCCTGGTCCCACCCTTGGCAGGGCAACACAGCTTTTCACAGAATATTCGCAGATTATTTTGTGATTGCCTGCTTTGCACTCAGATAGGGTTATCCCTCAGTCTCTGAGTGCTAGGCTAGCTTTCTTTGATGCTTTGCTGGCACGAAAGCTGATGTGACTACACCAAGCATTAGCAGGAGAGGCCTCTTTTGCACTCCACTGTCCCTCCCGTAATTTGGCACCACTTCCATTTCAAGATGCAGCCCACGCTCCTTACTCTGCCTGGAGATCTCCAGAAGGCCTGTGACAGCACTATACGTTGCTTCTGCAGGTAAGAAATGACAAGTTTCTCTCTAGAGCCAGGCAGGCACACTCACAGGTGACTGCAGCTTTTATTAGAGCCAAATGAACTGAGGAGGGAGGCACAGAGAGCCCTCGGCCTGCAGAGCTCCTTGGTGAAAGGAGAAATACATATTCCCGTTTTGACCCTCCAGGTAAGCAAACAGAGAGCATGTCGAAAGGATTATTTTTGTTTAAAGATGACTCACAATGACTGATTTTGTTAAAAGAGGACATGGCACGCTTGAGTTAAGCAATTCAAATAAGGAATTTGTACATAACCATCAATAATGACATGACGGCACAAAAGTATAGCTGGAACCTCCACAAAACAGTCACAAGAACAATATCTATAGCATTTACCCCAAGAAAGCCCCGTTAACAGAAAAAAATGGATATGAGAAAAATCAAAGGGGAACCAATTGTCACTGCATCATGTTCTGCTATAGTTTCTTTGGCCACGTGCATAAGCAGCTAGGTAGACATGAAGAACAGGAAACCGTAATTCTGTGCCAGAATACAGGACATGTAGGAAATTGCGTCTGATGGGGATTTGCTGCTTAACTGGAGCTCTTTGGCAACATGCAGAAGAGTTAACAGAATCAGGAGAAAGATTTTCTTGCAAGTAAATTGAAAAGACTGAGCATACGAGAAATTAAGAAGCAGGAGTGAAAGAGGTCATCAAGCAAAGCACCTTTTTACTTATCTGCATGCAAGCCTATCAAGAGAGCCTGCTTGGCACCCATCATAATCCTAAATCCCAATCTACTAGTAGCATATGCAACTCCTGTTCTTAACGCTGGTGTTAACGCAGGCCCCTGCACCAGTCAAAAAAAGTTTCGCCAAGAAACAGCAAGCAGGTCCCCAGGGTATGAACAGTGGATGTAGTGGTGCAGCTCCTGAAGATTATTAGGAGCCACAGGCTGTTTCAAGGCCGAGGAGGCCACAAAAGCAAGCCAGACGTACAGGAGGTCTCGTCCATAAATCATATTTTGGTGTTGTTTGAGAGCAGCCCTGTCAGGCAGTGCTGTAGGGCCGCTGCTGACACCTTCCCTGGCACCAGGGTGGAGACAGCCCTCACCTCCTACCTAGGGAACGGAGGAGGCCGCGTGAGGCACTTCTTCCACACCAACACCGCCCAAATATCTCATCCTGGGAACATCTCGGCACTTACGCTCAGGATCTGGTGCTGCCACGTCAACACAGTACTCGGGGGAGCCCCAGAAACCAGCGTACTGCCTATGCAGATGCTGCAGTTGGCCTTCAAAACGAGCTTCAAGAAGTGTTATACATAGATAAGCATTAAGGTTTTATTTAGCAGGACCAAAGGGATCAAGGGACAGTTTCACATGAACAGAACTAACTCAGGACTAACTGGCTTTTACGAAATTTGATACAAATGAAAATATGTGGGTGCAAGCAGCAGCCTGGCATGCACCTTCTAAGGGCACCACACTCCTCACATCCACTGCACAGCACAACTGCTTTGTATTTTACACAGTTCTTAAAGCTTCACTTTGCTACCCAGCAAACACGTTATTTTCCCTCAATATGGGTATGTGAGAGGCTTCATTACTCCAAGTGCTCTTGTGGCTTGTACACCAGTCAAAAACACCTTAGTCGAAGTTGGATATCCCAGGCCTATCCCTGTCTGGTACTGTTGGATTAAACCACCTCCCCCCTAGAGCTCCTCTAAAAGGAGAGAAGGACTTCGGGTATCGCTCAGCAAAGGTTAGACCAGATCTGCTGCAGACACCTCAAAATTTAAGAGCAAGGGGGAAAAAAATGCTCTGACAGCTTGCCATATAGCAAGGGCAATGGCCTCAGAGGATTCAGACACACAAGACGCTCGAATTGCTTTACAACAAGATCTCGTTTGCTCCTTTACAAGGGCCTGTGTTATTGCCCCTTTCGGGGGAGCTAAAGTCAAAGATAAAAATCCAGAGCGGAACAATATTTGCTTTAATTGGGCTCAGAGGACACCCTTCGAGTACGTGCAAACAGCGTTCATATTTAAGACTGAAGGGTAGGCAAGCAGCAATTCAGTTATCTGGGAAAAAAATATGCAGCTGAACACAAGCTGCAGGCGTTGAAATAACTGCCTATCCACCTGCCTAGGACATGTGCCTTGGCCTCGATATCTCATTTTCTTTAAAAGCAGCTCCTTCCATTGTCAGAGCACGGCCCGATTGATGGGCAGAAGAGACCGCTCGGAGGCAGGCGGCCGCCTGCAGCGGTGCTCCCTCGCACGGCGCAAACACGAACGCTAACCCGGAGCGGGAGCCCGGGCCGGGAGCAGCGGCAGCTGCCGCCAGAACAAACACAGCCCGTTCCACGGCTGCGTAAAACGCACCACGTTCGCATAAGCGTGCAAATCATTAACCCCAGAGCCCCGCTTGCACCAATCTCTTGGCCTCTTTCTATATTGGAAAATGGAGGGAAAACATATGAAAGATAAGAGCCATTAGCTTTCTTTCAGCAGGTACTTTCAATTACAGGATGTGCATGGGCAAACCCAATCAGGAAGCACTGACCTGTTCTGTCCCCAAACTAACACACATAACATGTGCAAACAAAATAGATTATCCACATCATCATGTCTTAATGTCACATGTTGAAGTTTAAATGATAGTCCACAGAGACAAAAAAGGAAAAAAAAAGAAAAAAAAGAAGAGAAAAGAAGAGAAAAAAAGAGAAAAGAAGAGAAAAAAAGAGAAAAAAAGAGAAAAAAAGAGAAAAAAAGAGAAAAAAAGAGAAAAAAAGAGAAAAAAAGAGAAAAAAAGAGAAAAAAAGAGAAAAAAAGAGAAAAAAAGAGAAAAAAAGAGAAAAAAAGAGAAAAAAAGAGAAAAAAGAGAAAAAAGAGAAAAAAGAGAAAAAAGAGAAAAAAGAGAAAAAAGAGAAAAAAGAAAACAGAAAACCACACACACACACACAAGCCATGTCCATGGTGAGTGATTGACAGAACCGTTCATGGGCTCAAGGACTTGATTTTGACTGCAGTAGTAACGCAGCAGTAGAATGCAGGTCGGCTTTAGAAGAAGACACTGTATCGACACATCTCAAAGTAGAATTGCAACCTGCAGCGTGTGTCAAGGATGGCAGGTGACAAATTCCTGTCCTGGAGAACTTCCTATTTTATACATCAATAGATAAGCAAATAACAAACCTCGAACAAAACTCATACTCCAAAGGCTGTATGGTTTTATGACAAAGACCTTACCTCAAAGATCATTTACAAATACAATGACTCAGCAGGTGCTTGGTCACAACTGAATATTACTTGAAAAAAATACATATATATAGATATAGATATATATATATACACACACACACACATTCAATTAGCATATATACACACACTAATTCAATACCTTTTTCCCTAAAGAACCTGCTGGCATTTGAGCCAAGCCATCTTGACAAAGATGAAAAAAGATTAAATAAGACACAGAGGGACACCTTCACAATTAGAAGATCCTCCAAGAAAGTGCCTTAATGCCTACAGCAGTGGGGGGCGGGGGAGAGGCAGAGAATGGGAAAATAAATTTAAAATAAACAAACAAGCAGAAAAACCACATGCCACACCACACGCAGTAACTATAGAGACAGAGCCTTGTACAAACAGCATCTCAGCACTAACCGAGAAAATAAATCTCACACATCACTGGTAAACATATTCCATTCTTTGGAAAGAAACTCACTTCCAAATACATCTAATAAGACAAAAATTTTGAAAGTTCAAATCAGTCTAAAGAGCTCAGAGTTCTCTAAGGACTTCCAAGTTTCAACTAAAGCAATACTTCAGTGTTGGATCCCCTAATTCAGTTGCTTAATGAAAAAATGCTTAGCATTAAATGAAAATATGACATGATAAGAGTAAATCAAGTGTAAAAGAGGGCACAAAACTCATGAATTATCAACAGAGCAGAAAACAACAACAAAGCTACATAAAACTGCCCAATTCCAAAAGCCAATTTCAAAGTAAACAAATGTCCCAAACTAATATTTTGAAAATATAACTATCAGGCTGATTGTTATTTTTAAACACTGCAAGAAAGAAAGAAAAAAGCAAAAAGAAGGTCTCAGCAAAGCGACGTCATCAGCCCTGGGCAACATTCTTTACTGATAGGTGGCTCCTTGGAAGGCACTGGGGCAGCAGGGCATCAAACACAGCAGCTCTGGCATGCTCACAGTTGAGGACTGATACAGCATTGCCACTCTAGCACTTCTTCCTTCACCAGAAAATATCCACATTTGATTGAGATAACAGGCTCTGAAGAGACAAGCTCAGGTTCCAGAGCCAGGTACCTTAACTGAACCCAGGAAAAAACTCTTTCCTGTAACTAGGTAAATTCTTGGCGAGAGTAACGCAGGAGAAATGCCCATTTTTGAATTAAGAGGGGACAACTGTCAGAATGGGAGAATGGTGTTTGGGGACACTACGCCTATAGTTGATGGGCTGAAGAAATGAGAAGTCAGGACTGGTTAAACAGGGCAGGCAAGAACAAGATATAGGAAAGGACAGGTTGGCCAAGAGCTACGGAGGGACACGAGGATCCACAGCCACAGGGACAGGACACAGGCAGCTGTAATGGGCCGGCAGCCACAGGGCCCATTAAGCTCTTGCCAGAAAGATCTCGACAGCATCAACAACTTTAAAGACAAAAGTGCTTTAAAGGTGGACATTTGTCCACCTTTTAAGAACTTACCTGAGTAAATACAGAGGGCATCTTACAGCTGAAGCTGCTAGAAACATATATACGAACAGTCAAGAGAAATTCTAGAAGATGCATAAGATAATCCTTTATAGTCCATTCTGAAGCCATTTTCAATACAGCTGAAACATGAATATGTACGTAAGTATAAACATACCTGCTAAATGAACAATCAAAACAGAATCTGCATAAAAGAGGTCAAATAGAGTAACCAAATATTTCGAGAACACTATTTATAAGTGAAAAAAAAGCCTGCAAATTGCCTGAAGATGACAGGAAATTGCACTTATGCAAACAAAAAGAGATAGGCTTGGGGTTAATTAAACCATTAATTCCTTTTGTTTGCCTTTTGTTTTCAGAAGACCCTTTAGTTTGACACTAGAAAAGTACAACACACGCAATATTTTATACAAGTCATCTAGGGCATTTTACTAGACTGTGCTTTTGTGCTTGGGATAGAAAATCCCTCTTTGTGGATTCTGAAGCTTTTTTGCTTGTTTATGCTAGCATTTTGTTAGAGCTTGCTTTCCACCATGGACTCATTTCAAAAGCTTTGAGAGCACCTCGGTCTTTCAGTCCTTACTGTCATGTAGGACCCTGAAAAAGCAAAGGCACTGCCTTAGAGGCTCTGAAGGGACGAGAAGCCTAACAGGTTACGAAGCACGAGGAGCTACAGGCCAGCAGGAAGTCTTACTGAACCGAATAAAAATTAGTGGATTACAGATGTCCTAGACAAGGTATTTCAGTTTAATTTTCCTGAGCTCCACAAGTGGAGCATGGCAGTGAGTCTAAAAACCCTGCTAGAGATTTTCTGAGCACCAGTGCAGATTTTGGAGCACTCGCTTAGTGTTGCTGTGCTATACTGAAGCTGTATCTCCCATCACCTTTGAGACGCATGACCAGCGTCACCATTTTACATTAGCAAAGTCATTTTTCCTATTTTAGTTTTACACTCTTCATCCACCAGAGATAATAATAGGTACTTCTAATGAAAGCTGACATGTTTTCTCTACAAAGCCAGAGATATTATGTTTGTTCCATCTGTTTCCTAGCTACAGTTTCCACATTAAGGGCTGGGCCACTTTGAACATAAATGAATCTTAGCAGGAAAAACAGCAATAAACAAACAAAAAACCCCTCCACAAACAAATACTCTGAAATAAAGTTTTTTTAAAAAAAATCTATATGCCGTAAGAATATTTAACTACTATATTCAATAATTATTTGCATAAAATAGATTAAATGATATGCACTTCTCATAGGGCACACTTGTTTAAGAGTCTTGATAAACATTTAAACTCAATATTAGCTTTACAAAGTTCCTGCAATCATAATTATATATCTCCTAAAAATATACCACTATTTTTTCTATCTGCAGGGCAGAGTAAAGCACTGTGTGTTATGGCTCACCTTAGCAAGTCAGCAAGTGTTGCATAGCTGACCAGTTTGTCTTAAAAAAAAGAAAAAGAAAAAAAATACAAAGTTTTTTTTTAGTAAAACTAAATATTAGTTATATCGAAATATTTATTTAGACCCTAAAGGAAAAGTAACAAACAGAAGATAAATTTTTAAGCATCCTCCTGCACCTTTACACTGTAAAACACAGTAAGAACAAAACAGTCCCATAATGAATCCACAGTGAATACCGGAAAGTTTTTGAGTACTTAATCATGCAAACAGTAGGCAAAACTGATGCAAGAAGCTATTTATCCTGTTCTTACTGTTTGGGAAAAAATAAAAGACAAACTTCAGAGCACAGCTTTGGGATGACTAAAGAACTGGAAGATACTTCTCACAAACCAGAGATCCTCTTCAATGATCAAGCAGTGGTCAGATGCTAAGCACAGACAACACTTCAAAACATTTTATCCAAAATAGATCACTGCTGATCCTGTACTTCACATTGAAGGGATGGCATGTCAAAAAACAAAAACAACAAAAAAAACACCTTGCAGTTCACTTCTGAATCAGCAACTACTACAAGAAGTAATCTAATCACAAATAATCAAATGGACAGACATCCTCCTTGCTGAACTGCATTAACAATGGAACTGCTTTACTGCTATGTCACAGGATGACAAAAGCCAACATATCAACAAGACTCATTTTTACAGCACACAAACAAGATTGACATGGTTACCACAGCGGCAGAAGAGTAGGAAGCTCTGCTCCACAGTCAAAAGCCATTTCCAGCTCCTTAGTACGTTGCTAGTTCAGATCATACCCATAAAAATATGTCTGAGTAATAAATACACAACTGTTCCCATTCCAATTACACTCAAAAGCAAACTATAGCAGGTGGAAGGAGTGAATTTATCACCAAATTCACCAGAAGACCTTTGCACTGGCTTAAGCACATCATTAGCGCAGCAAGAGCACGTGAGTCGATATAATAACGTAGTATCATTTTAACTAATATTATCTTTTCTAATTAGCCTTATACAGCTTCAAGAAAAAACGCAACCTATCATATGACATGGACTAGTGTTTGAAGTCTATCCTGCAAATCAAGAACTATGTTTTGAAGATCATATAAAAAGAGAAAGGAGTATCAAAAAACACCTCTGAAGTTGAAAAAGATTATTGATAGAAAAAGTTGCTAGAAAGAAGCAACATCCACTCTATCTATCCCATGGAGTGTATATAT
>NW_010582001.1:180859-198562 GCF_000705375.1 Tinamus guttatus
TAAAGTGATTTCTTCTGAGAGTGTAAGTGGAGCCAATACAGAGGCCTATAGAAAACCCATGTCACCACAGCTGAGGAAAAATATTTTAGCAGGAGGCCAGGTCTGCAAAAGAAAAAGAAAAGTCTCCCAAGGGCTTCTTGCTTTATTCACAGCTTGAGTGACCTAAAAATAAAATATTACTGCATAGAATCAGAGCCATATTATTCCCCACACAGTTTTACCAACATTTCAAGCTAAATTAAAGAGGACCTGCTCTAAGTTTCCTGAAACTGCTTTCCGGCTCATCTTCCCATTTTCTCTCACTCCTGCTTTATAATTAAACAGAAAAATGAATGTAGATTAAGGAAATGCTGGTTTGTATCCCCAAGTGCCTGGCTCGGTAAGGAGCATCAGTGTCTTTCCCTCCTCCCCAAAGCAGAACGGCATTTCTTCCCACACTCACTCTCCCAGAGACCCACAAGATTTGTCTAGGATCCAGATAAAGAGCTTAATCATTTCCGGATCTCTGAACAGTAACTGGAGAGAGTGCCTTGGAAAAACATCCCAAGGGCATTTCCAGGCATCAGTGGAGCTTGTTATGGTACAGGCTAGGCTATTCTGGCCAGAGGGAATTTATTCTATTTTGATTCTTAGGATTGGTCCACTTACAGAAAAGAAGAGAGCAAGGCAAAACACCTGCATGCTTTTTCTTTTTTTTTTTTTAAGGTGAAAACCATTTTATAATAAATTCAGCCTGATATAGATTTATCTCCCTCCTCAGCTCCTCGCGGTTTAATTACTCTTGCAGTGCTGATGGCAGGGCTAGAGAAGTGTGGACGCGAACTGATGTTCACCAGGCTGGTTTAGACAACATTAGGGCAAGACCAGCAGAGAGTTAGTGCAACTTTTCCAACATCTGCCTGAAGAAATTGCCAAAAATAAAGAAGCACGAGCACTTAGAGGACATAGCACAGCCCTAGTTGTTTGTGTTATGTGATCTTTGTACACTATATAGGCTCGCCTTTCCTTCAGGTTATTTCCACTCCTATCATCTCCAGCATTGCATAAGCATTAGGGCTTCTTTTTTTTTTTTTTTTTTTTTTTAATGGGGGGGGGAAACGGGCTTTCCTTAAAAACAGTCTGCTTCTTGCACCACAATGAGCCATCAGTCGCCACACTGTAAATAACCTGAGAGGGAAAAGCTAATAATGTTTATGTTTAAATAATGCTCTCTAAGCAAATGCATTAATTCCTCACGGAGACAGATGAGGTGCATTACGCCATTTCCTGCAGGCCTTCCACATTTGTCCCTTATTTGGTCTTGTTTGCAGTCCAAATAGCTGCGAATTAGCAGGGAGAGAAGGAAGCTGAAGCCGTAGCCCGGAACAGGACATGTGTATAGATAGATGCCTGTGTAGCATACATTAACTGTATCAAAGCTCAGCGTACCATAAGGCTGACACATGATCCGAGACCCTGTACACCCGAGCCTGTCATTAGGCTTGACATTTGCAGCCCTGCCTGAAGTCCGGATTAATCTGCGGCTCATCAGTCCACACTGGTGAGGGTTAAAGGAGAGGAAGAGCCTATGCCAGAGGGAGAGGGGGGGCTGCAGGGCTATGGCACCTCCAACCTCATCTGTTTTGACTGGTTTCCCGCTAATCACTGTTGGTTTCCATTAGTTTCCTTTTTTTTTTTAGCTTCAGGATTCACTCGACCCAAGAACTGCATGCACTGTGAGACTTCATTTGTGCACCAGATCCTTACAAATAACCTGGTTTTCCTTTTCTCAATCTCAAGTATTTAGACACCCCTCCTAAGCAGATACATTTTAGACTGCTTGGCAGGTAGACGTGAGGTCTGAGGAAGGGCTGGCCCCTAGATAAAGCAAATATCAATCCTTTCAGAGGCAGTTTTCTTACTCTATTCTCACTCATGCTATCTTTTACATAGGAGGCTGTGGCCCTTGAACAAGCAATAACTAGACTGTAAAACTTTAATGAAAATCTGAGAAACAAAGTGATTCTCTTTTGCAGGTGCCAACAAGAGTTGTTTCAGTAAAGTCTCTCAGAGAGTTGTAAGACTATATTAAATGTTGCCCACTTCTCTTACTGTAAGGCAAGTAAAAATGTTCACCCTGTTTGAAACAAGGATTATATGCTATATGACACCAAAAAAAAAAAAAAAGAAAAAGAAAGCTAGATCTCAGCTTTGGAGTTTGCAAGATACAAACTTGAAATATATTAGCAAAAATATTAGCAAGACTATAGACCTTCCTTGCTGTATGAGACAGTCGCATTTTATAAAACCTCAGCACACGATGGCGGTTTCCAGATGTAAAGCTCAACAGAGTGTCAAGCAAGACATGTAACAGAGTGTCTCTGACAAGGTCATGCTGCTTTAGAAAAGAGATTACTTAAAACATATGCATTTCGGAGTTTCTTCTTTGCAGTGACAGAGCAATCCCAGAAACTTGAAGGGTACCAAGCTCCCAGTAGGCACAAAACTGCTAATGCAGAAGAAAGGAAAACATGGTCCTTTTGAGAATGTAAGCAGAAAGACTTCTGAAAATTAGAATAACCAAATAAGCATGAGCTGGAATTAAACAGGACCACGTTTTGAAGCTGAATTTGTGTCTGTGCTCAATGAGAAGACTCAGAGATCCATGGACTTTACAGCAGTAGGTTTTCTACTGAAAACTCAGCCAAGCTGTTTTTAGGAGGAAGGGAAGCTTCTAAACAGACAGGAGAAATATTTGATCCTGTTCGTCTCTCCATTTTGAAGGCATCAAAGGAAGAAAGCGCGGCTTTTTCACAAGCATGCGAATCAGTGAAAATGCAGCTTCAAAAGACTCTCTATCCTCCGGCTCTCAGCGTGTGTCCGTCCTCCTGCGCATGTCATCTAGAGAGCAGCTCTGTCAAAGAAGAGACCTTGGCATTTTTTAAGCACAGAAAACATTGCTGGTATTCAACAAATAAAAACATCAAAAATGAAGTGCTCTGGCTTTGGGCCTTAAAACGCATCAGCCATCAGACAGAAATAAGTATTTGGTTCTGGTATTTCTTTGCTTCATTCTTTCACAGCTGTGGTCAGAACCACTATGGTTCTCTTTGTGGGGCAGCTCAGGTGTCCACAGGTCAAGCAGAGCGACACATAGTCCTGTGAAGACCACTGGGGCCAGTCTCTAGCCCTCTTCTCTCTGTACCCATGCTCCTGAAAAGGGCATGAGGAAGAAGCAGGAATAGATTAATCCAAGACTATCGCTTATCCTGCCCCTGCCCGCAACTCCGGGGCGTGATGCAGGTACTGACTACCTGAGAGAAGAGCAGCTGTGCGGCCTCTCTCAGCTGCAACGGAGGGCCTTGACAAGTACCTCCTGTCTGGTGGTTGCTTTTTTGTTCATTTTTAATTACACTTCAAAATTCCATTTCAAATATTTTCTTGAATTACATACACCTAAAGCAACAGTGCATAAAAAAATAAAGGAGGGCTTTGGGGAGGTGCCTCTTGCCTGTGTATCTAAGAAAATGCTCTCAAGAGATTTCAAAATGGGTGTCTGAAGCTTGCACAGCAGAAAAAAAGGAATCAATCTGCAGAGGAACAGCAATCGGTTTTCCCTGGGGAACTAGATATTTTGCATGCTCTTGTACACGAATCTGCTGGCTTTTTGTGTTGGGCTGGAGGAAGCACAGCCAGAGCGGTACACGCACCTCTGTCCTCATGACATGGCCTTCGCTACCTTTCGAAATGTTATCCTGGGAAGATTTAATCAACAAAGGATTAAAGAAAGCGCTCAGCCACTTCAAATTGATACCACAGAGTTTGTAAGCAGGAGATAGTGTAATGGCAACACTGTTAAACACTTAGTTTGCATCTCTCTTTACAGGGAAACACAGAAGAGATCAGTTCAAGTCAGAGATCAGGTTACAAGTAATGACAGAGAATGAACTAGACCACGTACGGACTAGAAAATTACTTCTTAAAAGCTTAGATCCACTTAATGCAGACGAAGCATGCCGTCCTGATGGCATGAGTCCATCAGACTTAGAGGTCAGAAGCAAGGAAATAAGCATTAGCCAACTTGAACACACTTACTTGGGATTTATTTCTGGGGATTGGGAAGTAAAGAAACATATCCCATTATTTTAATTTATTGAGGGGACAGTAAAACAAAACAGGAACAGTTGCTTAGGAGGAAGTTTTTCATTTGGGGAGAATCCTGCATAATATCATAGAGGAATGCAGAGAAGGGTGAGGAAATAGGAAAGGGAAATAGATGTAAAACAAACAAACAAACAGACAAAACTCCAGAGCTTTAACTTGATAACTTCCTACACTACTTTGAAGGTTACAAAATAACATATATGCCAAACATTTGAGGATATGACGATATTTAGACTGCAGATAAACAAAGATGAAGGTTATGTACTGGGATCTGAATGCATTTAGATTTCCTGTGCACTCCTGCAAGGTGGAGATCAGTTCTCTGTCCAACACCAGCATGAGCCCATGAGTTGACCCACCAGCAGAAAGTCCTTTCTCAAGCAGTGTCCTTCACCCTATCCTCCAAGATCAAGCCTTTATAACTCTGTGCTATAACTGATGAGCTGGTCATGATGATTAGCTTTTAATATTTTCAAAAAAAATTACTTGTTATGTTTATAATGTAAAATGGTGGGTCCTGGTGCTGACACTCTTGGCGTGAGAAGCAGTAGCTGTTTGGAGGTGCAGGTGAGGAGGGTGAGGCATGTGCAGCCTCATCTCCCCACAGCCTCATCAGCCTTGCAGCTGCTCCAGGTCCTGCTGGGCGGTGGGACAAAGCCAGGTGCTAACCAGCCCATCCTTAAAGGCACTTGGAGACAGAGGTGAGTGAGTCATGAGGGAAGGCAAGATCCTCATTAAATGGCTAGCTTTTGCGTGTGAGCTTTCATCGTCACTGTTACTATGTTCTCATTTTAATTTTATTGTCATGGTTGCACATAATGTTCATATTCTCAATGATGTTCTGTTGTAGTGCCTTGGTGCTTTTCGGATATTGAGGAGGAAATGACTCAGGGGTGCTATGAAAATAGGAAAAGGTCTTTTTCCATCCACCACTTGATTCACTTCCAGGTTTTCTGCTCAGCTTTCAAACAGCAGGGGAGGCAGCAATGGTCCAATTAATAATCCTTCAAAACTTATAATTTACACAACGGTTTTGAAACTGTGATAATGACAGGAGAAATTACAGGAGAGCTGCTAAACTGTAACTAATGGATCTTTCTTAAGATGACGTACACTTGCAAGAATATGACGAATTCCAGCAGTGGTAGGTATGGACATGTGTAATTAAGAGAAGTGGAGCACTTTGCCTACTTGCTGCATTCCCTTGCTTTGGGCACAGCAGGGAGCGGTGTATAGGCCATATTTCTGGGAGGACAGTTATAGGGATGACATATTTGACTGGATCTTTAGGTCATCCATTTACATTAGTCACAAGAGCTAATGCCAGAAATTACTCATGATGAATGCCAAAGCAGGATCCTATTTTATGTTTCCATCCCAGGCCTAGATTTGTTCTGTGAGGAAGCACCTAGCATCAGGTCACAGCCAAGACAAGCTCATGCTTCCCCAGGACCTTGCAGGCATACGCTGGGGCAGATGCCCGGGCTGGTATCATCCACGCGACGTGTGCCCAGGTCTCTCCTACCTCCACTGCTCCCTGCCTGCAGCAGCAGCAGAAGGGTCAGGTTACTCAGGGTGCTGCATCGCGGCGTATTTAGTGGAATGATTCTGGGTGCCTAAAAAGCCATGAGGCAAAGCAATGAGGTAAATTAAAAGCATTTTCAGCTATGTCCTGTTTCATTTCTTATTTTCTCCTTTTCCTTGCATTGCTTTGCCTCCTCCTCTTTCTGCAGGCTAAGGAGCTCGGGTGGGTGATGGGCCTGAAGTAAGCACGCATGTTGACAGTCTTTCAAGCTTTCCTCTTGCAATTGCAGCTGTTAAGATGCCATGCAAATGCAGAAATTAACCCCTGCTAATTCTGCTTCCTTCCCAGTAACTGGATAATGTTAGCTGAATAGTATATGGAAATAATTTGAGTAATGTACTGATACTGATTGCAGTGTCTCACTCTTGCGAAAGATGCTGTCTGCTCAGCCTATCAAAGGTAGGTTACATTGCAGAATCATTATTTTCTATTATTTTGGGATCTAAATATTTAATCTGTGTTTCATGGTGTCATTACTGACAGAGGGAAAATAACTTTTTTAACTCTTCATTTGTGCAATTCCTCACCAAGTCTACAGAGCTGGTTTGCTCTACTCCAAGATCACATCTGGGGAGACAGGTCTCTTCATTTTCCCTTTGTCACCTCTGCGAGCAGGGCTGCCTCTTCTTACATGAAGACTCAACTTTGGACAGCAAACCAAGGGTCGCCAGAGGTTACAGACTGGAGAACTGATTAAGAGTCAGATTAATTAAAATCCCGAGGGTAGACTTTCAATAGTGTTTTTGACCTCTGTTGTTTTAGACATGAAGACCTGCTCTTTATTAAACTTCATATTCTAAGTAGAATACACTAAAAAAAAAAAAGTCCAAATTATTCAACATTTTTTAAAGCAGTAAAGCTAACAAAGCCAAGTTCAGTTGCGAATAAATATAATAAGATTTTGAATTAACTGCCTACCTTCTTCTAGTTATTTTGTTTATATGGGAAAAAAAAGTCAAAGGGGTGAGGTGGACACCTGCAGCCCACAATTAATATAATAATATTCAGAAAAAATGCAAAAATCAAATGTGCAGTTCTATGATATTTACTCAACTGTATTTTCCATCTGAGCAAGTAATATGACAGCTGGATAAAGCAGTTTGTGCCTCAGTAGAATAAATGAAAAGCTAAAATAGCATTCGGAGGGAAAACTAAAAGCACAGTGTTGTGCATTCACGTGCACAAACATGCACATGCAGAGACATAGGCATCCAGTGTCTTATGCTATTACATAAAAGAAATTCAGACCAAATTTCTGTCTTAAGAGAAACTATAACTGGGTTGAGATACTTGATCTGCCTTTGCCATCTTTCTCAGGAAGCAACACGGTTAAAGACCTGCTAAGCCACCTGTTCTTAGCGCAGAATGAGGTCTGTATTTCCAGAGCAAGCCCCAAACCACCATCTGGTTGGCTCTGAGTGGTGCAGAAAAAGTCGCCCATAGTACCAGAGGAACAGAGGATGGAATTCAAAGGTCAAAGACAGAAAAGGAAGAAAGAAATAAAAGGCCTGAGTGTGGCAGTTGAATTTATCAGCAGGACACTGACTGCAATTTTAAGTAGTTTCCCAAATACTTTCAAAGAAAAAGATGAGTAATTAAATGACAGCAGTATTGCAGAAACATTCCCACATTCTTCACAGAGTACATTCTGTACCAGGAAAAGTTTCCGCAAAGTTATTTAAAAAAGTAGCATAAAAGGCAGACGCTGTAGTCACATTCCTGTTTGGATGAAATACATCTTATTAAACCAGATCATCCAAAACAACCCTCAGTAACTCAATTGCTCCTGAAACAACTCTCTTTGCTTGCCAATCCTGGCAGTCTTTGGCAGATGAGTGTAGAAATTCCTGAGCTCTGACTGTCCTGTGCTAACAACCTTCCTTTCCAATACCCAGTCCTCCAAAAAAGGTTTCTCTGCTGAAGTACAAGAGGTTAAACACAAGTTAAGACCTAATCAATGGCTTATCTGCTCCCCCCGCCTTTTTTTTTTTTCCTGCTTAGGAAAAGGGATTATGAAGTATCCATACTTGTGTAATACAAAATTGAATTCTTGTTATTTAAACCAAAAAAGAACACAAAAATACTGAGGAGGAGAAAGGGAATACTGAATATGACTGTAAACATTTCTAGTTTTCTGGATTTGGGGAGTTTATGCAATCATACCGGCTGCAGCAGTCCCCAGACCTGTCCCAGCAGCCCTGAGCACTCGGGACATGGCACAGAGGGCCACATCCCCAGCTGGGACACACTGGCAAATGCAAACAGCCCCCGGGCTGGCTGGGCTGCTTGGTGCCCTTTTTGCTGGCAGGAGCCCCAGAAAAGAGCCATAGTGGAAGGCAGCATTAACACAAATGTGTGAAATTTGGTAACGTTTCCCTTCCTGCAGAACTGGGAATTCCTGGATTTCGCAGTTCATGAAATGCTTTCATGTGAGTGACCGATACACTAATTTGTAACGGGGGGACACTTTGCCAATAAGCCTAAGGAAGGAAATGTGGTTTTGCGGTAGAGCCACTGGCCTAACGTCCAATTTCCAGCTCTAGTGTAAGCTTCCTGTGTGACCCTGGGCAGGATTCTCATTTTCTGAAATAATTTAAGAAAACTTTTTCTCCCAATTCCTCAGATTCTCCCTCAGTTCTTTTAGATCCAGACTTTCTGTGTGGTTTCAAGCATAAGAGTGATCTAATCCTACATGAGGGGGCTAAGGGTTCTGACAGGGCAGCAAATCTCTTAATGAATGCAATAACATTAATAAGCAGGTAAGATTAAGGACACTGTATCTTATGAAGCTGGACTTTAGATTTGCAATGCTTGAAAGAGAGCTTTGTGAAAGGCAATATAAAGGCAGTGGTCAGCAGTTGGCATAAATCCAAAATATTGGGTGAGTTTTTTAAAGATTAAGAAAAAAAAAAAAAGACAAAGCAATCACTATTTGCTTTGTTTGAAATTGGGAAAGTTTTCACAGGAACTACTTTCTCAGTTCAGGGAATTCATGGGAACAGAGATTCTATTTTCTTGCCTGACTTGGGCTCCAAAAACTGCCCCATTTAGATACTGTACCAAGCTTACTTAGCAATAAGGAGTAGGAGAAGAGAGCTCTTTTTCTTTTCAGTTCAGTGTGATTAAGACCAGAGAAAACTGTTGCTATATGTAGCCCCTATACTGCATTGTTATCCAAGCTGCTGCCTGACATTACAGAGCACAATTGAACTCACTGAGCCATGTGAAACAAATTTTTAAAATGCCAAATGTGTGCTACAGGGTTGTCCCTGGAGGCAGAGGGGCGACCTTTGTGCCGCCGTGCTAGTGTTATCAGCCTCGGAAAGGGAATATATACGGCATCACATTTAGGCTGATAAATATGATGATATCAAAAAAAAAAAAGTCCTTAAGCATGGGCAGCATGTATTTGCTACTGCAAACCCATCATGGCTGTCAGGTCGTATAAAAGAAGCCGTGAGAGAAGAGACGCAGGCAACAGGCTATGTAATGAGATTAGACCAATGAAAGCCTGGCTTCCAACCATGATTTCTTTAACCACACAAATTGTCTCCTTGTCCATAGAAATATTTTCTCCCCCTTAGATACACACTACTTTACCTGCAGCTACTGCAAGAGCCACCTGGATGCAAGGATAAACCATAGCATTCCCAGGCACTGCAGCACAAATCACCGGGGATTTTGAGGTAAATCTGCCAAACAGAAGAGAACGGCACCCATGTTTACCCTTCCTGTCATTTACAAAAACCAACACTGCAAATATGAACCCCTAATGCTTGAAATTGCTCAGCTGATGAAGGGATCAGAAGCTAATGAAGCGGGAAACAACTAAGTACAAAAGAGATTCAGTGGCTTTAGAGTCATAATTGGACACAACAGGGGTTATTGCAGAGATACCTAGCAGTGAAGCTCTGCTTAGGGATGTCCTAACATTTCCATTCACAGGGAGGTTTTTCAGGGGTCAGCTGTTTCACCACCTCCCCTTTTTTAGGCAGAGAACTAATTCTTGATACTTGCAGTTAAGCAGTACACTTTTGTGCTAGAAAACAGCAGAACCAGCCCCTTTTACCAACCTCCAGAGATGCTGGTTCAAATCCTGTGCTGGTAAGCACTTTCACAATAATTTCCTCCGTCCAAGACACAGAATTATAGCAAGGATTAAGGGCAAAAATTTCAAAAGCTTATCCTAGGTAAACAACCTGGCAGTCAGCCACATGGGGACACAAACAGGGATTTTCAAAGCAGGTAGATGGGTGCACTTTCATTGCCACAATATGCTGGCACTTGGATAATCTCAGGGAAGGACAAGGTGAATGCGGGGCATATTCCATCAGGCAAATTATAGAGAATATAATTTTGGCACAGAGAAGCAAAACATGGTAAACTGACTTATTAGGCCAGCTGACTTCAGCATGTGTTTCTCATGTTTAAAGAGAAGCTGTCATGGGCAATAGGTGCTTCTGGTTTTGCTGTTCTAATAAAGCGCTTCTAATTTCGATCAAAGGTAAGTTGTTTAAACCTGGTTAGAGCATCTGACTTTTGAATGAGCTAAGGTTCCCGGGTAAAGGACAGTTGTATCCTTTTTGTTGTTATTTTATTCCTCATAATTGCTAATTCCTCTCCATGGTGAATTTGTAATGGCAGCTTTACTGCCTTGTTGATCCGTTCCATGGAGCAGTCTGGAGTTGTGATTACTGTGCTTGGGTACCTTACTTCCCTCGTTGCAAACCAAAACGTGTTGTTTAGCAACAGACATTTCTCTCTGCCACACTGGGCTTGAAGAAATGCACTGCTGATCTCACCTGTTGCCTGTCCTCCTATATTTCACCTATCAGAAAGAAAAGAAACTGGCTGAGTGCAGAGGACGCTAGTGAGGAGTGCTCTGTCTGCCAAGAATTACCGATATGGATGCAAGGACTTTGGTCAGGTTGAGAACATTCCTTGTCTTGTGAAATGCTGATCTAGGAGGTAGAAGGGAGTAGAGGTTATTCCTATGATGGTTTGGCATGTTTGCCAGATGGTTTTATCACCTTCATCTATTCCCATTGGTTTCTCCCTTCCATAAACCAAAAAAAAAAAAAAAAAAAAAAGATTAGGATAACATTTAGAATGTATATCACTTCCAAAAATTTAAATTACAAATGAAATAAAGCATAGATTCCAGGAAAACTGATTACATTTTAAAAGGTAAAAATAAATTATTTGTATCCACAGAACTTAAGTTGGGTCTTTTTTAGGCTCTATCCAGCAAATCATTTCCTATGTGAAGTTTAAAGGTAAATTCCAGTATGTGTTAAGTGTGCAGAGCTGAGTCCTTAGAATTTATCATTTTAATTAAATCTCAAAGTTAATTATTTCAAGTACATTTTGAGTGCTATGTACGTATAGTACCCTTAATATATCTTTTGAACATCAATATCTTTTTGAGCATCACAGGGGCTCCACTTCATAAACTGATTATGTTGCAGTAGATGCCCGGTCTGATAAGAGATTAAATATTACTTAGATAAGGACAGTTCTCTCCTTGCTAGAGGAAACTCTACTTTTTGTGTTTACTTTGGAAGTCTTTGAATGTTAATTTCTGAATCTTTTTCTAAGAATCTCTGACATCTCGACAAATACAGTACCATGACTCACCCTAGTATGAAGCTCCCAAAGTGACAGTGAAAGGACAAAACTTAACAACATGAAAAAGAGCTGAGCAGGATTTTCAAACATCAGTTCAGGACTGGATTCAGTGAATTTCAGTGAAATAGATGGATTCAGAAGTCCAGGACACTCTCACATTTAGAAACATCCCTGGAGCATAACAGAAGGCAGAGTAGAGAAATGGCTGTCTTAGCTACCATCACATAAATACACCAAGATATAATAAAAAGGTATATTTGTGTAAGTGCTCCTCCAGCTCTTTTTGCTCTGAGGCTTGAGCCTTAGATAGCAGTTGCATTCAATATTCTAAACTAAGATTAAAACAAGGCATAAGCCTAGGATCTGTAAGGTCTTTATCCCCATGGCCTGGTCTAGAGAGGCCTGTCAGCCTGGGGAACTTACTTTTTGCTTTATATTATATTTATATTGTGTTGTCCCCAGAGTTTGATCTCTAAGGTAACTGAAGTTATGATAAATAAGAGCATGTACTGCTCCTGCTCAACACAGCACTAAGAACTAATGACACTGACTGAAGCTTTCTTTTGCAATTCTACATTTCTAGCTCTGATGTTTGTGTTTTAATGAAACATTGGCAGAAGGAGAAAGGCAACATCCCCACTAAATAAGAGAAACACATTTAGAAGCCAAATACGTAGCAGCCGTCCGCACCGAGTGGCAGTGTGCCCGCTGACATAACAGTCTGTTTGCTCAGCTCACTGTATTGCAGACAGCAAATAAGAAACATATGCATTTTTGTGGAGCTCCCAGCTGAAACTTCATGCAGAAGAACGAGCCTTAAAGTAAACGGGCAAAGACAAATTAAACAGAAGACAAAAATATGTTTCTCTGGCTTGAAACCAAAACCGTACAGGAGCCAAGAACAGTCTGAAAACCAATTTCATGCTAATGGGCAAACGCTAGTAAAGTGTGATACTTTCTAAATGATTTTCAGTACAAGCACTTTTATATACCTCAGTGGTTTTGTGAGATAAGTATTATTTATCTCCATTTCACAGACCCTGGAAATGGAGGTGATTAAGCTGCTTGTCCTAGAATATGTGGGATTAAAACAGAGTTCCTTTAATGCTTTCTTCCCCAGGGCTCCCATATTAACTGTCCATGCATTATGAAGTCCTGGTCAGGCCTGAGATATTTAGTCTCTTGGGAATACCCAACATTTGAGAAGCTTCTGCGTTGACTTCGCTATTGCTAACGGCAATTTGTGTCAGGAGTCCAGATGCTCCTCAGGCGTAAATTAGGAAGGAGGAGGGATTTGAGACAAGGGCTATCTCACATGGCATCCTGTCTTATGTTCTTGCAGGAGCAGGGAAGCATAAGGTGCTGACGACCGACTCCATCACCTCCAGCATATCCAGCCTGCCTTTGCTCACAGGAGGGAGCAGCCACAACAACACTGCCATGAAAGACACAACTACTCCCTGGGGCTGCTGTTGTACCCAGAACACGTTTGAAGGTCCTACATGACTTACAGATGGTTTGTTCCTACATGAACAAACCGTTACAAGGTTTCTGCATCAGGGTTGCCTAAGCTTGTTCCTCTCTGCCGTTTTTAGTCAATTCTAGTCCAAAGAGGAACCACTTCCTCGTATCTTCTCCTGTTTCCTTGCCATGACTGTTAAGAGCTTGTTGAAATGAAGACATAACTACAGAGTATATGTTCTGCAAAGCAAACGGAAAATAAATTGGTCAACTAGAAGTTCTGAGGAAAGGCACCGAAGTCGCTATGTGGTAAGGCCTGATGCTCCAAAGCAGCGGAAACAATTGCACAGGGAAGCAAAAAAAAAAAATTCCTCAAGGGCTCTTGACTTAGAAATCCCAGCAGATGTCAAGATGATGCCCACCTGCTCTCAGAGTGAGCTAGAGGCAGAACGTGTTGTGTCTGCCAGAATTCCACTTCAAACATAGGGAAACAATTTCCCAATTTGTAGTCAGTCTGTTTTAGTCAGTTTCCACACTTCTGGGGGCTGCAAATTGTTGTTATTCAAATTATTTCCTTCTCTTTCCATGTTGAGCTTGCAGCAAGCAAGGTGACCAAAGAACAAGATTACTTTAGGGCTAATGTCGTAACTTCGTAGCAGGCGTTTGATTCAAAAGCCTCATTTTAGGTGTTAAACTAATGCATCCATCATAATTGTTATGGCTGCTTGCTGGGAAAGCATCAGGAAGTTCAGAAAAAACTTCCTTGGAGAGAATTAGAAGCAGTCCTGGAGGATAATAATGTCACTTACTTTTATAAATAGATGAATATTAAATATATTAGAAGTCTACTACACTAAATCTTGGGGACAAGAATCAGGGTAGGGAAATATCTTTGATTTAATATGAATGAGTTTTCGCTTGAATCACTGAAAAATGTAGAAAATACCAAAATTAGATCTTCTGGGATATATTCACTGTGATACTATCTTTATCAGCAGAAGTGTTTTTTACTTACATACACGCAAAACTGGAGCAAAAGAACCACGGTGGTCTCATTTAGAGTGCCTGGAATTGAGCTGCTAGTCACTTAATATAGATATTTCTTTTCTTTAGGGATGCAGAAAGCTCCTTAAGCACTTATTTTGAATAACTCAATGGCAAGTATTCCCTTCCCTGGGAAATATTTTTGTTTGTTTGTTTTCCTACTCGTACATACTCAACTCATGAATTCATGATTCTCTTTAGAGAAACCAAAAACATAACACCCCAATGAGAATGTGGTCACATTCTCTTCCTGCAGGCAATGACCTTCCCGAAAGTCAGGAGATCATCCTGAAAATACCCCTTAAAACTCATTTACTAATACAGTTACAACAGACATCTCATTTATGGAAATTAAAGCTGCAAAGTGTTTGCAACCACTTCTTCTTGCTACACCCAGTTGCAAAGATAAAAAACATGTAGAGCTGCCAGACTTTTGCTTCAGTAGCTCTCCAATCTGGCCTATTCTTCAGGATAAAGTCAGCCACTACTCCCAAGAACCTCGATCTGGTGAGAAATAACAAAAGACAACAAGACCCCCTTATTATATCCTTACCCTAGCTCCTCTGAATCTGAGCTGAACCAGATGTTAAATATACAGCCAATTCCCAAATTCCTGTATAAATCCATGCACAAAGCTTCTCTTCCTGTGGTAAGCAACTGGAAGCAGGAACTGATGGAAATGAGAGGTTACAGCAAAGGGCTGGTCTTTGAGATTTTGTGCACTTTTCCTGCTTGCTCCCAAATGTAGTTTTCCTTATACCTCAAGTTCTTTAATGCTATCTCTGAAATGCCAAATATGTTTGTGGTGTTGCAAGGCAATAGAATAGAAACTGAGATCTACTCACCTTCTACTGCTGAGGGTGTTTCCAGAAAGGTAAGATCAGCCCCTCACTTCATTTTCTTTGTAAGTCAAAATTTCTTTGCCCCTAATCTGATATTGCTAATAGCAGAACTGATTGCAATCTGCTTTTAAGTAAGTATGTAATGAAAATCCTCTCTCTACATTTGTACTGCATAAGGATAACCATGATTTCAGACCTAGTGGTGTGAAAAAGCACAGCTAGAAATTTTCTAGCAGTCTTGAAAATTATGTAGCGTTTGTGACGTGGAGGTGGAAAGACAGAGGATTTGGCATTAAAAACTGAATCTCACATTGTGAAGAGGAAACCCTTTTTACCTGACTGGCCTGAATACCAACCTTACCACAGTTTTGGCTCTGCAGAGCTACTGAATAACATAAAATAAAAGGAAACTTTTAAAGCATTTTTTCATTAAGATTGGGATAATTTCTAAATATGCAAGGCTCATTTGCTAATATTTCAGGATAATCATTAATGTTGTAGTATCTTGCGGACTGATATTTTAACTATTCTCATTACAATATTCTTTAAGAATTTTTTAGTTTTGAAATCTAGTATCATAGATCAAATTGTAAATTTAATTGACTGGCAGTAAGTCATCTTTCATGTGATTTGCTAAGAATGTATCGTCTTTATATTTACCAAATAAACTAGTGAAATTTGTAAAACGTGGTTCCTGAGCCAACGTTCAGGATACTTGGACTAAGTAGAAGAGGTTGCTTTGTATGGGCAGTCTATAGTCTGTTCTCTGATCTTTTGGTAAATGGTCAAAAAACAGGACTGTTGTTGTTTTTTGAAGAATGAATGAATTGTTTCTCAATATCTTCTTTCAGTAAGCAATGCTTTTTCCAACATTTTGGAGGCTTTGGGTGTCTGCTGACTGCTTTTCCTTGGTAAATTGTACTCTAAGCACTTCTCAAGTGCAGTGCCTTCTATTGGACCTTCTCTTCAGTCTATCCTGTAAGAATAATCTTGTCCTGTTGGAGTTCTTTCTTTGGTTGCATGATAAAATAAGCTCTGTTAGCTTGGTGGAGCTTAATCTTAGGGAGATGAGCTCATCTGCTTGCTTCTCTGTGGGAGCTGGTTCCTTATTCCTTGGAAACCCAGGCTGAAGAAACCTCTGAAGAAGATGGGGAGCTGTTGTTGCAGAAGTGGCTGCGGCTTGTTTCCTGGATACCTTATTAAAATTCAGGGAAATGATTTGCTAAAAGCAAAATGTTGGAACACTATTGTTTCAAACTTGAAATAGCCTCAGTGGTCCTGTGGCCCAAAGTAATGTGTTTATGTATTATATACAGAATAAAGCTTAGCTGTATGAACAGTCTTGTGAAAAGAAAATCCTGCTAAAATTAAACAATCAAAGAAGATAGGTGAGATGTGACTTTATGTAGTAAACAGTGATTGAGGAAAGAAGAGAAAACAGCAAGACTCTGCATGAAGCAAATTAATTCATGCTGGAGTTTCACGCTCCTGAAGAAATTAAATTGCCCACTTCCTAATCAGCACAGCTCCCTGCCATGTCAATTCTTTCCTTCGTGTTTCCTCTCCCATGTTTAGCATAATTTGTTCTGTATGAAAGCCCCCTAATTTATGTTTTTACTTGTATTTTCAATATTTTTCTTTTTCAGTTATTCTATGAGAGCCCGTTGCACTGCTTTGATGTGTTAGCTATGGAGCTATGACATTTCCTTTCTTTTCCTGTTGTTGAAAATATGATCTGTTTTTGGCGCTTGGTTTCTTTATTTCTTCTTTCTTTTCTTTCCATAAAAGTGAGATATGAGGCTATGCCACTGCTGCATCTGTCAAATCCAGTAATACTTTGTACCTTTTGTGGGATAAAGATATGGAGGATACTGTACTGTACTTGAGAAGTAAATCAAGACCATCCACTTCTAAACTAGATATAGATCTAAAATCCAGTCAAGGGCAGAACTTGAAGAGAAGAGACATAAATAGATAATGAGCTGATCGAAAGCATTAATTCTGAGTGCTCCTTGTTGTTGAGGAAGTTTGGAACTGAAAGATCAGCTCCAGATCTTAAATTAGCAACTCATTAATACACAAATATTATGATTGGAATCATGAAGTATTATTTTTCTCTCATCCAGCTGAGTCGCTAAATCTGGCAGCATGAGTGTCATCCATTCTTCTGAAATGCAAGCAGCAACTACAGGGAAAATGTAAATATGCTTTATATGCTGTACAGGGAATCCAGGGTAAATCATAGAGCTTGGGAAATGACATCAGTATTAGTAAAAACTGCAAACTACAATGCAAGCTTTATACTGTACACAGTTCTTGCAGTCTGTTTTGTTGTTAGGTATTTTTAAAATAAGCCTGACACTCAATTTATTGCATAAACTATGGTAATTGTTATTCACAATCCAAACTCTCTGTAAAACATGCAGTACTTGGGGCGCATGGAAAATAGAGAGCAGCTGAGACCGTTTTGCCAGAGCTCTCATTTCCCCCAGAACTGGGTCCTGATTCAGGAAAGCACTTTAGCAATTGACTGAATATAAACATGTGCCTAGGCTTGCGCTTTCTCGATTAGGGACCATCTTAAGCATGTGCTTAATGTGTTTTGCTGAGCGGAGGCCAAAGTTCTGACAGGAGCTTTAACCTCTCTGCCGTTTTCAGGCCAGGAATACAACCCCCATGCAGCACAACTGGTGATATTGTGCGATTCCCATTCTTCCAAAAGGCTGTCATTTTCAGCTGATACCTTCTGAGAAGAGCTCATCAGATTTATGGCTCTGAATATGAACCCAGAGTGAGCTGGCCTTGAGCCCAGACACTAAGCTGCAGCTTAAAACCTGATTCGGATCTGGCTCTGAACACCTCGTCAGCTCGCTGCCGATAATACAGTATGGAAAGTGAATTATCTTTTAGCCGGGAGAGGTGGCTTGTGGAGACAGGGCTGACATGCTTTGTGGGGTATCGCTGACATGTTTGATAGTGGGGGAAGAAAAAAAGGAATTG
>NW_010582001.1:198583-231304 GCF_000705375.1 Tinamus guttatus
CTTGTCATCTTTGGTAAGAAATGTATCTAAAAAGGTTTAAAGCTCCTAGTAAAAATCTGATTCTGGTGTGTAGCTGTATCAGAAATTTCTAGAGATCTATATAATTAGCTGTATAGCTAATACTTGCTAAAGACCAGCAGATTATTTGCTGTTTATTTTCAAGCTGATTCACACTGAGCCTTTCTCTCCTGTAAACCTTTTATTTTCATTTATTTTCCTTAGCTGAGAGAATTGTTGTCAGTACTTTTTTGTTCTGTTTTTTGAAGAATAATAAATGAAATAATGATTTTGCATTCTAGCCACAGCAGTCTCCTGCTTTCTGCTTTATTTTCTGTTGAGCAGCTAACATGTGGATGGCTCTAAATCCCTGCGTTCCCATTACTCATGACATGCTGAGGATCACTTCAGGTACTGTTTCCTTTTATTCTGACAAGCAAGAAACCAGAAAGGCCAAATGATAGAATTTGCATTTAACATGATTGCAACGAGTTGGCAGCAACTATGTAAACCGCCGCTCTCAGCTCTGCAGCTGAGTGAGACACATGGCTGTTTCATCCACTTGGTGAAGCAAGTTCACAACTTGTGTGTAACATCTCACAGCACCTGGATGCTGGATGTCCTGGAGATAACAGCAACAGCACTAGCAAATGCGTGCCCTGTTGAATTAACAGGCCGAGGTGTTATAATAGGTAGTGAGCTTACCAAGCCTTTGGCAAGACTAAGCTTTAGTTCATCTTTTCAACCCTGATGCTTAGGTCTGGATGGACTGGGCAGATCAAATGAGCTAGATGCAGCTCTCCTATCCAGCAATGGGCTGGCAGGTGCTTAACATGAAAACATAAAGAACTGAGCAAGCTTTCAGCAACCCTTGCTACCCTCACATCTTTCAGCAGCTGATCTCTTGGAGCAAGCGGCACCTGTGTGGCATAGTTTCTGACCAACCTTCCTCCACAAATTTGTCTACTCCCTCTTTGAATTCATTTATACTTTATCATGTTAGAGCTTCCCTCGCATGTTGATTTTCTTTTTCTTTCTGTAATACATGATGGGGACTTTTTGGTTGGGCTGTTTCTTTCTAAGGGCTAGTCTGCCAGTTACACTCAGAACTAGCAGTGTCTCGGATGGCATGAGGCTTTTGCAACAGGATTTTCCTTAACAAACAGGATGTTCCATGCAACAAGTGGCCATCTCTACAGTTAAATGTCATTCAGCCCTCACAGACTGAGGAACAGGTTGTCATGACTGCAAAGTGCCATCTCATGGCTAAAATTATCAAATACGTGATTAAATCACACATTCTGCTTTTTCTGTGAGGAAGATCCTACGGGTTTTATAGCTGCTATCTCATAGCAGCTCAAGTAGAGAAAGCCACTATTTACATTAGATAGACTTGAGAGGCGCCCTGTGGTGAGTTTAGCGAGATCTTGGTCTTGGGTATCTCAGCGCTTTCCCTCTCCTCTGGAACATGTCTTTACAAAAAACTAGTTAAAGTATCCGTGCTTGTTATACCAGTGAGTTTTATAATACTAGTCACTCTTGTAAGGAGCTTCAGGATCTATAAATAAACTGTATTTCTGTGACAAAGTAACAAATGTGTTTTTTTAGCTTACTTCAGCTAAAGCTTCAGCTTTCCTGCACTGTGTTGTACATGCATGCGTGTCAAAGGAAAGGAACACAGTGAATGGACGTGTTTTGTCAGATATGTATTGAAAAAGGCAGAGCTTATTGGGAATTTTGAGGTTGGCCAGCACCGCTCACTCCTTTAACAGTCTGGTGGCCTGTTTACCCAATATTTCAGGTTTAGAACTGTAACATGATTTATCTATAGAAGAAGAAACACATATTTAAAACAAAATTGAAGCATCCCCAAACGCTTCCCAGTTAGCTAAGCTTACAAAAGGACAAGAGCATGTTTACCTTCTAAATTATTTACAAAGCTTTAAATTGAGAGAATGAATATTAAATTCTGTGTGATTCCCCCCTAATAAATATTCTTTTCATCAAACAAAAAGAAATGCATGTTCCATCTCAATGATCCAAAAATGCAATTGAGCATTACCATTGAATCTATCTCTGCAGCAGCTTAGCCATTAGCATTTTGCCTTGGCTCCCAACAAATGTTGCCCAGAAGTACCTAAATTCCTCTGTGACAGCAGGCTGTGCCACTGCCTGTTCTTGACAACAGCTCTGGGAGCCAGGAGGGGAGAATGGGCCAGCTGCAGAGCTTGGAAGGGCTTGCAGTCAGGAGAAGCAGAGAGGAATGTGGCATTCTTGGGTTAATTGCAAGCTTTCTGCTGATTCAGAAACACCAGAAGGTGTTACGTTAGAATATGTTATTTGAAGCATTTGCTCTCAGTCATGGGTCCAATTGCAATGCTGCATATAGCAAGACATGACTGCCAAGAGTCTCTGTTTTTACTGAGGCATTTTTGTATGAGGATTGCATAATTTGACACTGCATTTATGACATCAGTTTCCATGTCTTATTAAGAGAATTTCTGCTGGCCACCTGTCAGATACCTCCATTTTCCTAGTAAGGATGTGCAGTGTGCCCAGGATGATATCAGGTGTCAAATAAAGAAAAATGATGGTTTTGATTTGATATAAAAATTGAGATGTTTTCCACAAAATAAGCATAATGGTAAATTACATTTGATTTTGAGAAAACATCCCACTTCTGTGCAATCAGTGAAACAAGCCATCTCTTCAAATAAAAAAGGATGAAATTATTTGCTCTATAACAACTTCATGGCTTTTATTTCAATTACAATATTTGTCACTGTTTGCTCTGCCTTTCATGGTGGGAATTTCTACTTTAGAAAATTTACTATTGTACCAAGGGGCCGAACAATAACAGGATGTGTCCCTGAAGTGGCTGTATTTCAGTGAAGAGTAAGCAATCCTGGAGCTCTGCCCACTGCTCTCAGTCACAGGCAGGATATGAAAGTATGCGATGTTGTTATTTCCCTGAGCTTTGGCACAGGCCTATCTTGAGTGATTTGCTTTTGTGGCATGTGTACAATTGCTATAAAGAAGATCTCCAGAAATCTCTGCTAAGAAAACACATTTTTTTCTTTGATATTGTTGTGTGAGGACTCCTTTTTGAGCGAGAATGAATCACCAAAGCTGATGCTTTATCTCTTAGTTATCGGATGCATTTGCTCCCTCTGTAATGCAGGAGAAAATACAGAGCTATTCCAGGAGGTCTGAGGAGGGAATGTATTCAGCTTTAAAACTGAGATAGTTCTATGTCAGTATTGGGCTGTTTTATACTAAGGAATTAAAGTCTCCAAATTCAAAAAAGCTGTTTTATCAAGGTGTGCTTTGCTGTGTTACTCAGCGATTCTGGAGAACCATGCTCTAGCTTTCCTCATGGTGTTGCATAACCCACTGCTTCATTGCCTCTTAATTAAAAATCATCCCTGCTGCTGTTTGTGCCATCTAACGTCATTCTGGGATACTTCATGTTGTAAGTGACTGTTGTGTCAGCGGTGTTTCTATTGTCGAAGTAAAAGACGAGAGTTTATGGTAATTCACTGACAAAATGAAAACTTAGGTATGTCCCAGAGGGAAACTAGACTTGGTAACTTCAGATGATAGGTGGTCTTGAAAATAATCTGCAGGATTTCAATGATGGGTCATAGGGCTGTAATGTTTTCCTAGCATTAATATAGGGGCTAGATATACCCTGTGGTCAGGACTCACGGTTTAATCCTCTGGGGTCTGAACCTCCTCAGAGTTGCCTCCTGAGAGTGGTCATGCAGCCAAGGACCTTCTGCTCACGTGCTCCGTGCATAGCCCAAGGGCGAATTACTTTCAGGCTGCAGATCACAGGTAGCAGTTTCAGTTTGTGGCCATCTCCTCTTAGTCGAAAGTTGGACCTGTAGCTCTTGAAGTGCTTTAGTTAATGCCAACGACTTGCAGAGCCTTGTGCTCAGGTAAAAAAAAGAACAAGAAGGAAAAAAAAAAGAACCCACCTTCTGCCTTGAGAGGAGACGGGCAGCCTTGTTATTGCGTGGCCTCGGCTGTGTGTGGGCACAGCGCATCCATTTTCAAACCTGGTAATTTTATAGCTTGTTAAAGAGCCATCTGAGTAATCATTATGCATCATCAGGCTTCCAAATGTTCGGCATAGCAGAGGCAGGCAAGAGCCAGGCTTGCTCTTGGGTGCCGGGTGAGACCCCTTCCAGCGAACGCTTTAGCACAGACAAGCGAGGGACTGATAGTGAAATCACCCCATTTACAAAAAGTATCTTTCTTGGACAATCTCAGGGAATTGGTTCCTCGAGCCTTTTCCAGACTGGGTTTCAGGTCACTATTTAAGTCTCGCAGAAATTTAAATAATAAACATAGTGTCTGTGTAGTTTAATTCTTTAAAACTGGTAATTAAGCTATCTGCTTGAAAAAAATAGTTTATGTGTAGATCTAGTGCTTCACTAGTATATAATTTTAATGCACAATAGCTGCTTTGCGGGGAATTCAGCCTGTCGCTGGATGTTTAAATTTTCAGTGTCTGTTGTCATGGTGATGAGAACTGACTCTGGTACCCACTGTGTTCAACATAAATTAATTTAAAGTCATAGCATTTTGAAATATTTTATTCTCCTTAAAAAAAACCCTCGCCTTTCCTTAGATTTATTGTGGAATAAAATGGCTCTACTTGAATTGCCATTAAAAATGCATCGATTCTCGGCTAATTATTAGTTTTACTTGCAGCATTCAATAGACTGGATGTGATAAATAATGTAAGTGAGGAAATTTGTCCCTGGATTTCTTGTGGAACCATAATCTCCAAATTATGTAGGTGAAAGATTTGAACCGTTCTTTCCTTGGCACTCTTGTGCTTTCCTGTTTCAGTGTTTTTAAATCTCCATGTTAGCATCTCTCAGTGAACTGTGCGCTCGATTTCCTTTAATTTCCTAGGGTTTCTTAAGTGTTTCCATGAAAACTCGTGCCGCACATATCATTTTGTTGTATTAATCTTTAGTGATGATGCTTTAAAATACAGCTGTGGAGATGTTGGAAGGAAAGGGGCAGAGAGCTTCACGTGCGAGATCCCTTGGCATTCTCACTGCTCCAAAGAGGATTAAGAAGAGAGATGCGATGACTCTGCTGGGAGAAAGAAGATGCTTCCAGTTGACATAACAATGTTGAGTTTTTTCCCTTACAGTTTGCAAAGGATAGCCCCTCAGAGACTGATCTAGCCTGGTATTTCTCTACACAAAAAGAATAGCTGATGACGCATGGCTATTGTCTGGGGTTGCTTAGTGAAGGAGATTGGCAATGCCTCCATTTTGCATAACAAACACCATGACATTTAGGAAAAAAAAATCCCTTGGTTTAACCTTCGTGGTACAGGTAGGCTTTATTCCTTATTATGGTTTCTAATGCGCAGCACACATCTTGCGTGGCCATGGCTGGAAGAACTGCATTTCAGTTTTATGTTAGGTTGAAAATATTATTTAATGATTTTCATTAGTGAGCATATGAAATGTGATCATTTCTGAAAATGCAATCATCTTGAGAAACAAACAAAAAAAAGAATTTTGAAACAAGTGGATTTTTTCTAGTCAAAGCCTCATTGCTTATGGTTTAATCGAGAAATCTTTAAAAATCCCAGTTTCAGTCATCTTCATTCAACAATCATCTCTATAGTGTTATGCAGCAAAACACCTGAAAATGCAATTAATGGTGTTTTTTTTCAGATTCTATTTCATCTCTGCACAGAAAAGACTATTTAGGGCTTTAAAAGATTGCTGCTGTAATTTAGATATTCCTGTCTGTGGGTGGGTGCCTCTCTGCATCTAGCAGTGGCAACCTTGCCATATTGACATATGCTGTAATGAGACATTTAAGGAAAGGGGAATCTGCTGCAGCTCGGCACGACTCATTTGCACCAACCGCACACGCTCATTAATAACCCAGTGGAGACGACAAATCCCAAGCTACAGTTCCTGTGGGGATGCATATTGCAATGTTTTCCACAAAAAAACAGCAGCTTGCGGCTGCAAACTTCCTTCACTTGAATTAAATCTTCCCAATGCCTCCACTTCCTAATGAGGAGCCTGTCACTCATTATGTTAAATCTTCTGTAACAAGCTTTAGAGGAGAAGGGCTCAGAGAGCTCTGCCTGTCTGTGGTTGATGGGACAATTAAAGTCTTATAAACGGCTTCATTTTGCAGGCTGTTTGATGCAAACTTGAAGTGAAATGGAACCGTCTTGCACCCGAGCAGCAGAGAGAAGCTGTAAGCGCCGAGAAGTTCATGGTGAGGGTGGGGTGTCATCAGGGCACACACTTGCACAAATGTCACCATCAGCATCGTGTCGGTCCCGCGCTTTATTTCCAAGTTCACTGTGGACAGCTGATTGCTCTCTTGATAAACTCAGTCTCTTCGTTCCTTCCTCTCCTGGGAGAGAAAACCTATTTTGTAATATCAGGCAGGTCTTGCAGTGGACTTTGGAAGATTCCCTCAAAACATCACGTTATCAGGCAGGTCTTGCAGTGGACTTTGGAAGATTCCCTCAAAACATCACGTAATCCGACATGCTATACATGCAAAACATTACTTTTTAAAGCACTTGTCTGTTTTCAGGTGATATTTTTGTGAAGCCAACTCCTAATCTATAATTTTTCTCCCAGTGTTACACATAAATATACAGAGGGCATGCCTCTTTCAGATAGGCCGTTTGCAATATGCAAACATATTTCAGCCCTGATTTGAGTAAATTAAAGGTGATTTTCCACGTTTTTTCTTGCAAAGATTATTTTCAACAGCACAAATAAGTTTGCATAACTCCTGGCAAGTAGTGAGTAGCTTATTTAATAGCTTACTTTGACCAAAGAGGCGGTAAAACTAATTAATTAAGTCTGTTACCTTTTGAGTTTTCATACCATATACCTCCAGAAGGACTCTTGCTGTGATTCCCTTCCTAAGTGGAGAGTAGAGTCCAAGTCTCTTCCAGAAATCTGGAATGCTCTCCCTTTGAATGTAGAGTAGCCTGACTTTTTGAAATGGTTGGCAAAACTTCTAGCGTAGGAAAACCACATTAAACACACACATAAATACACTTTATAGTTTTTATTCTATAATATTCTATTATACATTTATATGTATATTTAGCTTGCTGCTAAACTTGGTAAAATAAATAAAATTTCTAAAGATAATGATTTAATTTTCATGTATTTGGAATCTAAGATCTGAAAAAGTGGATCTCGATGTGTTTTTGCTCCTATATGCAAAGGCTTTAGAGAGATTTGTGGCACATTTGTATTCTCTTATAAATGAAAAAAATAATGCGTACTGAGAAATCCTGATAGTTTTGCTTTAATTCAGGATTACTGTTTTTTTTTTTAATTTGTTGTTTTCCAGTTTCTCTCATAGTCGCTGAGAACATTTTAATTACCAGAAGAAAGCAATATTAGACAGTATTTAAAGCATACTTAAGCACTTAAGTGGACAGGACAGCCCAAACTCAGAAATGAGAGATTGCATTGGTAGCAAATGAAGTAGTGTGCCTGACAGCTTCTGGAATACTTCCTTACAAAAGTTTTGAAAATTGTGTCACTTTTGCACTGATCTTTTTCATGCATTTGCTGGTCATCCTTTGGTCAGGGGACCAAGTTCATAATAAATTCTCTTTTCTATTCTCTATTTTTTTCCCAAGTCTCCGTTAATGTTCAGCGAACTAATATTTGCCACTCACTCTGTGTTTTGACTTTTCATGGTAAAAAGAAGAAAGTGTCATCTTGGATTTAGTATGCCCTTCCCCTGCTAGATTGTCTGGCACGGTTACAGCTTTGTGAACAGTGCAGTCGAGAATGCATTTAATGCCTCAGTAAGCTGGATACTCTTGAAGCGTAGCCCGGCTTCTTTCAGATGTGATTCAGAACAAGGTTTTGATCATTTCAGTGAAATGAAGAGAAGCCCCATCTAAAAATGAAACTAAAAATGTATTAAAAACAACCTAGCACTGGAATCAATAGACCTATGGGCCTTTGGATGGCTTGTCTCTTTTAGAGTAATCTGTGTGTTTCGGTGCTACCTGCTTTGCCTCAGGCTTACCATCCTGTGCATTGCCCTTAGACTCTGTGTCTCATTTGAACTTTTCCTTCTTTGTATCATTAGCATTTGTTTCAAGGAGATCCATTTAATTTTCTTCATTGCAGGGTTAATTTTCTTCTGCTTTCTTTGAACTCGGTAGACCTGATTCTCATTTATGGTGAGAACCTCTGGAGCCACTCTAACTTATTTCCATTTTACAGAGGGCCTGTATCTGTCAGTTAGAGAAAAGGTCACAGTGCAAGTGAAAATCAAGGCCAGGGAGGCTTCGAGGAGTCTTGTTTGTATCTCTTGAAGCATTTTGAATGCTATTAGAAACACTTCCAGAGTATTCAAACAGAAAAACATCCTTTCAAAAGCATCCAAGTTCATTTAAAGGGAAATTTAAAAATGCATCTTTCTTCCTTATTCGTATCACATATGAACTTCTGGCATTGGAAATAGCTTATACAGGGAAAATAGGTAGAAAAAGAAAATGTCTGGGTTTATTTTATAAGAATAACCTCTTGCCCTTACAATTTTGACTGGAAACTTTAGTAGGTTAAAGATGTGACCCTGGGCCCATGGAAGACGGCAAAACTCTAATTGAATTCGTAACTGAGTTACATGTGGATCTTCCAAAACAGGCTTGTTCTGCAAGGTTATGTTTCACAGAGAATTGCTCCGTTTAATTGGATATGTCTAATGCAAAATGCAGCGATATCACTTTTATTCAGAGATTGTTCCACAGCTTTGCAAATCTCCCTGCCAGGAAATTTTTTTCCAGTGACACAGCCTAGGTTTTCCTTACTGACGTGTTAAAATATTTAACTTTCAGACATTTTAAGGGAATGTTTAATGCCATCCTATTTTCACTGACATTTAGAGAAAACAAGGAACTTCAGAGAGACTTCTGAGGGAAGCTTAGGAGAGATCTACACACACTTCTTAAACATATGCTTTGAAACAAACACTTTATCAATAGGAATTAGGTCTAACAACCTTAAGTTTCTTTGATTATTTCAGCTGTTTCTATATCTGTGAAGAAATATTTGTCTTCTGCTTTCATGGCAGTTTTCATTTTTTTTCTGTTTTCATCAAGAATATTTACTAATTTCATTCCTAATTATTGGCCAGGTTCTTGAAAACTGTGTTTTAGTTACAGATACTGCTGAAATCTTGTCTCAATGAAGACATAGCAATATAGATATCTGTAAATCATATGGAGTCATACAATGCTTTAATTTAGGGAACAGCTGAAATTCACAGAGGACAAATGCCAGTGAACACCGAGTTTGCTCTGGATCCACTTTGAAAACAGACTTACTGGGAATGCTTACATAATGGAGTGGGATCCCTCTTTTTGGCTGAGCCTTTTAAGCATCAGACCTGCAGCATAAGATAATAAAACAGACCTGTGTGGTGATGTTTTAAAGAAAGTGGAAAATGTGCCTGCTCTCTAGCAGAATGTCTGTGAGGGAGATGCTATATGTCTCTATGTTGTGCAACTGCAGAGCAGAGCTGCAAACAACCCTAGGAAAGTGGCAAAAGCCTTTGGCACCTCCTGAGGTCTGGATCAGAATCTATCACTTCTGGTTGAAGAAAAGTCCCTTTCTGCAACAAATAATGCGGAGGAATTTCCTTCCCGTGGGCACAGGCTGGTTAGCAGTAAACAAGTGTCACTGTGCTGCATCCACGGTCGCTGATGTATTGCATTTTTTAAACCACCTGCTTTAAGAGAAACAGTTGAATGGAAAGATATCCCACGGATACGCGTCTACTGCTTTGGAAACATTTGCCTCTCAGTGTTTATGTTCAGGAACTGTCTTGGTTTACATCCAACAACAGGAGACTCTTTTCTGGGACAGCATTATATGCTGTTGACGTTATCTCTTAATTAAAATATTGCGTGGCTCCTAATGGTGAACATGGTGTCTGTCTTATTTTCAAGCAGAACTGTCTGAATGACTCTAATGCAGAACAGCAGCTTCTGCACATCTGCTCGCTGCCTTGACGTGCTGTAATCCGCTATTGCAGCAGACCCAAGCCTTATTCTGCTAAAAGCAGCGGCAAGAGCTCTGCTGCCTTTAGGAGGAAAAGAACCAGCTCAAACACAGCTCAGCTGAATGCTTAGCTCAAGTAGACTGCTAATATTTTGAACTCATTTTCCACTTTTTTTAGCTTTGATAATGTAGAGTTTTGGCAGATCTATTGATCTTACGCATCTGGATAGAACAATAACAACCAAAAAAGTTGATTAAAAATAACTGATTAAATTGATTAAAATTGATTAAAAAGAACCAATTGAGTAAAAAGAACTGCAGAGAGCTTTTCTGTTTCTAGTGGGACTTTGAATATTGAGAATTATATTCTTGTTATGTTAAACAAATCAGATAATATAACATTTAATTCAGTGCTAAGGGAGATTGCATGATCAAAATAACCACATCAGTGCACTTAGTTTGGCTAACTAGCCAGAGAAATTATATTATTTGTAATATAAATTATCCAGATTGTTCTAAGCATAATGCTAGACATACAAAATATGATTCGCCAAAAGCAGTAGAAAGCATTTTTCATTAAAAAAAAAAAAAAAAGTCTTTAACACGGGTTAACTTCACAACAGCCCCACAGCAGAAGAGGTATTTTTCCATTCAGAAATTAGGAATAAACATCAGGCATTATTTTTCTTCTCTTCTTTCTCTGATTCCCACTTGGCTTCCCCTGTTACTTGCTGAAAGCAATGTAAACTCCAGGCGTGCAGTGCCTTAGCTGGGTATCTCCCAAGACATAAACTATTGAGAAGTGCATTTGCTTATTCATGCAGAGAAATACTTGTAAGCACGCTAACAGTAAATAAATGTAATTCTGTGTTGCCATTTAATTTCTAAGGCTGTCTAAAGACAGAAGATATGTGCATTAGTTCAACAGAAAATGACACAGTTGGGTTAGTCACAGGCATCAGAAGTCTCCCGAAGCTCCCGTCAATCTCCTGGCATTTATTCTTTTCTCCTGCTTCTCACGCTGAGCCTTTTGTTTTGCAGCAGATATCCAGAGGCTCAGCTGCAAATATTCTCCTTCTGCAGCATGAGCTATTTCATCCTCTCATGCAGGATACAAATTTTGAGGGGCTCTTCTGACCTATTGTGCAGCAGATAGGGCTGTTGGTGGAGGCCTCTTCTGCGCTTAACTCCTAATATCCCCAACAAGGGGAGGATTGGGTGTGAGGACTACAGCTTTGTCAAACTGGTACAGCAAACGCTTCTGGGGATGTGCTGTGCGTGGGGTTAATGTCATATACCTCAGACTAAACAAAACAGTTTTATTCACAGAATCAGCACAATTTTATAAGAATTATGCCTGCAAACAGCGGAAGGTTCTAAAAGGTGGTATTTCTTGGTAAGCCCTGGCTTTGAAGTAAATCACTGAAGACCCCTCAGCTGTTCAGGACCTCCCTGAACTCCGCCTGCCCAAGTCTTTCAGCTTTATACCCCTATGGCAAGGCCGACTGTGAGTGGGACGTTCCAGGTTTTCATTAGGGGGGAAATGGACTCACCCCACTCCAAAGGGGAGGAAATGGACTCACCCCACTCCAAAGGGGAGCGGGGGAATCTGTCCCACAAGGCAAAGCAGAAGAGAAGTGGCTGCAAAAGATCCGTGTGGAGGTGTGGTAGCCTGTTCTGCAAGCAGCTCAAATAGGGTGTTTAGCACAGATAGCTGCTTTTGGCTGACTGATTTATTAGCAACAACCCCTCAAATAATAATAAAAAAAAACCCTCCCTGTTCTTTAAAGTTTGTAAAAGTAATTCCAATGGAGTGCCTCTTTATTTTTTGTTTCCCATAATAACAGGAGTAATTCCCAGATCTCTTCTATGTAGTGGATGGGAGTTTCCCCAGCACTGCTATATCTTGGTAGGAGGAGTAAAGACAACACCTCTCGCAGATGGGTAGTTCCTGCTAATGTTTTTCAGTCATTCAGACAGTACAGTTGGAGAGTTATATGGGGACTCTCCTCGATCCTGTCATTTGGATAAACTCAGAAACACCAATAGAGTTTAGACAAAGCAAAACGGTTTCTATTGTTCAGTAGCTCTTTTCACTTCTCCTTTCTTTGTTGGCACTTCCTTCTCCTTGACCCTGGCGTTTCCCCTTGCTATTTCTGTCCTCATGCTTGCAGCAAGAGCTCAGCTTGCCCAACACACCCGTCAAAGGAGCGACTTCAGTGAGACCTGCTGCTCCCAGAAGCCCTCCTCTGTATCCACTCTGATACAAGACTTCAATAGCTAACAGGTGTTAAAAAAACATGAACATCGAGCCTGGGGCCTAGTGGTAGGAATTTACATTTTTTTCAGGGAAACCACATCTTATCCAGGAAGACAAGCAGGAGAAACAAACTTCTCAAATACAAAATTCAGAGTGCAAAGGGCTTCCTTGGCAATTGCAGGAACTCCGGGCCTGAATCCAAACTCTGTAGGTGAACTTGCTGCAGAGGTGGATGATATGTTAATAACATCTTCTGCTCCTGAGTTGTAAATGAGAGTCTCTAGCCAGAGAAAACGAATCGATGCCATCTAGTGGTGAGGAAAGAAAATACAAAAATAATCAATCTGCTTTTGGTCACATCCACATGCATAATTATTCCCTCTTTATATAGTCCCTCTTTCTTCTCTTGCCTTTTCTCTGCCTCTCACTGACACTGTTTCCTTACGGCTGTTTCTTTACCTCAGCCTTGGAGAGATACTGATACGTCTGAAAACAAAACAAAACAAAAAACCCCATAATTTTAACTCTCTTCAGAAAACAAATAATCTGTACCACCTAATACAATCATATTAAAATAGGAAATACTGAGTGATTAGTTAAGAGTTTTGAGCCAGATTAAGCTATATCTTACTTCCTTGCCACGTGTAAATTAAAAACATGATTGTGGAAAGGTTCTGTTTGGCCTAAGCTTCGCTGTGGTAGCACAGAGCTTTGCAAAGGGACACACGTGAAATTTTCCCTGGAAATATTTGTCTGTGATGCAAATTGGAAGTTGAAGTGCTCCTTGGCATGCTTCCTCCTTCATACCAGAAGGACAGGGAGTTGTTTTCCTTGGAATAGTTCATGCCAGTTTTGCCACCCCAGCTGGGACACTTTCATCACAGCAATTTGTGGTGCTCCATGACTGTCACCATGGCCTGAATTGGAAACATTTCTACAGTGTAATTAAATCTACCTGACATCTCTTTTAGAGCTCTGCTGTGCTCCCCAGGCATCCCAAAGTGGAGGCAGAGTCCCCCTGAGCCATCACCTTGTCAAACTGTCTTCCTGAAATTTTTCATTGTACATCCTCTTAGTGATGTTCTTGTAATGAGGTACCTGTTAAAATAATAAATGTACAGTAGAAGAATGCATTTTTCCTTTGAGGGGAAGATGGGATTCTAAAAGACTCAGAAATCCCATAGAGGCCATTATCTTTAGAATATACTTTCCATAGTAAAAGCTGTGGGAGAGTATCATAGGGACGATTACACAGGAAATAGTTGCGGGAAAAGTTCTTACAACCCAACTATCCATATGAAATACAGAAAGCCTTAAGGGCAGGCTTATGTCCCCTCCTCACTTATGCATTTATGTCTCCTTCATCTTGTCTGTTCAGCTTCCAACCAGTCCCATTGTCAAAACCTCCTCCCCTTGCTCCCTCGCCCTTACCAAAGTAGTAGGAAGGACAAGCGCTGCCCTCCTTCTTTATAAGCTCTGATGGGGATAGCATGAGATGGAGGTAATATATAATCACATGGCTCCTGTAAACATTTTTTTTTCTGATACCAGCATCCCAAAGAAAACCAATGGCAAGGCCTTTCTTTGATCAGAAATACTTGGGGAGGCATTTGTATATTCCTTGTCCTCTTCCAAGCTTAGCACGCTTTAGGACTCTCTTGTGAGGAGCCGTAAGGCACAGCCCCTCTCCCCTCTGTACCTCTAGGGACTGTTCTGCCTCGAGGGGAATGCCTGTTCCTGTGGATTTGCATTCTCTTGGGAGACAGACGAGTGGCACAGCATGAATCTGTGATCTGAAATGGCATGCAGCACACAATAGCCGATTGGAAAAACATCTCAGACCTCTGTGTGCACTGAAGTGCACATCGTAAATGCCTCCTAAATAGTTGATTATGTGCCTGAGAATGCTAGTAAGCAATTTTCTAATCAGATCTCTGCATCTGAAAACACACTATGTAATAGGAAAAATACCTCAGTCTGCTTCTAAGACTTTTCAAGTAGATTCTCACAAAGCTTCGGGTTGCAGAAACGGCTTTTTTTCTTCCTGGTATATCAAATTCCTATTTCCTTTTTACCTCTTACTCTTAATATCCAGATGGAAACAGAGTAAGAAAATGGCTGGTATATCTGTATAGCTGTACTACGTCCACCACGGAGAAATACAAAAAAGATTTTTGTGGCAGCTGACGTTGCAAGATCATGATCAAAGGTTCAGTTATATGGAATAGTTTTGACTTCCTTTCTCTATTCTGAAAGAAGAAACACCTCTGAAGTAGCTGGAACCAATGCTGAAATGAGATTTAGTCTAGCAAGTTTTAGGGGATGAAAAAAATATGGTTGACTGTGAAAATGTCAGGATGATTTTTTCAGAAAGTTTCCCAGTGAAACTGTTTGATTTTTCATTTCAAACAGCACTTTAAATTTAAAAACAATCTGCACATCACAGAATCATAGTGGAGGTTCCTTGAGATGTCATCTGATCTAATTCTATACTCTAACTCATGTTAAACTATGCCTTCATCTTATTTAACTACTGTTTGTTTAGCCTTAACCACAAGGACTTCCACTTATGGAGATGATACAGCCACCCAGATAAGTCTGTTCCAGTTCCTCACAATCCTTCTTGTTGATCTGTTTAACTCAAAGCTTAACCCAGATCTTCAGTGCAGCAATTTAAATCCATCTCTTTAGGAGCATGGTGCCAAAATGCCCCATTAATGCCCAGCTGCAGAGAGCCAAAAGATCATTTCACACTCTCAATGGTTCTGTTTTTTCCATACTGATCCTATGTTTTTCTCCACCATCTGCCACTGCTCATATGGTCAGCTTGTAAACCACTATGAACTCGGATCCTTTTCGTAGGAACTGTTGCCCAAGCAGTTGTTTTCCAGCTTGTCTTTGTGCAACTGCTTATTTCAGCCTACAGACTGGCATGTAAATTTGAAACTGCAAGTTTTGTTGCTGGCTTTGGAATCGCATCCTATTATTTGCAGATAATTTATCCAATTAATCAACATTGTTTTGAGTTCTTGTAAATTCCTCCATCTACCAGATGCTTCTAGCATCACGTGTAGATATAAGGTAATGTGTAGATTTAATCACACTCTCTGCTACATTTTCTTTGAGGATGAACTCATAACTAAAGCTTCTTTATTAACAAGAGTAAGTAGACACTTTCTAAGATCTCTTTAACCTCACAAAACGGGGTATTCCCAGCACTGCAGAAAGTGTTGCCTTTGCTAATTCCAAAAATTTTTGGACTTGTTCCATGCGAACTGGCTGTTGTGCCATGGAAGGGATAGATGATCCAGAGGTTTACTTGGGTACAAGTTGAATGCTTGCAAGAGACGTGTTTCAGTATTTCCTCATATTTGCTATGACAGGATTCCGGGTTACAAAATGCAACACCCACCTCACCCACTATGAGTCAGTAGCCTATAATCACTTTCAGCTGCATTTTAGAGGGTGGGAGTTGTTTTTTCAATCTAAGCATGTGACACAGCTAGCCTTGGTTACAGAGAATGTTCTTGAATTTGGCTTTTCATTCAAAAACCCAGATTAAATTGAACTCTGTTGCTGTGCTTCAGATAGGTAGGATGAATTTGCACTGCTCTGCTCTCTTTTGAGGGACTCTTTGCTATCTGTCTTGGTGTCACTCTTGCCTATCTCTTACATTTGCACTGTGGGTGGCAAGAAGCTGGGCCTTACGGGTGCAGGGGATGTTTTTTGTGCTATGCTTCCTTTCCCAGCTTGTCTCCTCATTCATTGTTCTGTCACTGTTGGGGATGTTGAAATATTTCTAAGAAGGAAATACTCTGTAGCAGCATGTAAATAAATAAGGTGTTTCTTTTGTATTACATAGAACTTAGTGAAGTCAGCTGGAATTGGTTCAGTGATCATAAGCCTAACAAAACATTCCTGTTTCTGACTGTGCTCTGTGTATATATACATGCAGACACTGAGTATAAGCATGCATGTACTGAAAGTATAAGACACATGTACCTAAGCAAGTAGTATAAATATGCCACATAAGCCCCTTTGATGTAAAAGCTGATGGAAATAGAACATTATTTCTTTGGTACCTGTTTTCTAAAATAATGAAAATGATAATAGAACACACCTTTAAGCTCTTCTTCGCTCTTTTTTGTATTTCCAAGATGTACCCAGGAAGAGCTAAAAGTGTATTTACTTTGCAGCTAATTTTTGCCCACTTCTGAACTATTCAAACTTCTGAACCTGAAAAAGTAGAATTTCATTTCTATATATAAACATTATTGCTAGGTAGAGGATGGCTGGAAACCTGTGGAAACATCTACTTATCCTGGCAGTATGAATCATCACACAAAAACGCTCAGCATATTCCCATCTTTCTCTCTGTGCTCAGCTCGTAGCATATGTTTGGTGATAGATCTTTCAAAGACAGATCAGTGAAAAATATGCTTCTATAAAGAAATGTTTCACGTCATATTCAGTGATTGCTGGAGCGCTTTCACAGTGTGCGCAATAGGCAATGATTCACTGTAAACAACAACAGTTAAAGCTGGAATGCCTTTATTCTCACCTACCGCCGGTTAAAAAGAGAGAACAAGAAAAATAATTGGTAACTGGAGCTGCCTGCATGCAAGGCTGTTTACTTCTGCAACCTCTTTGTATTTCCAAATAAAAATGTTTGAGGAAATACAGATAAAACAGGTAAGGGGCAGCATGTCTCATTGATGTGATGCACTAACAGTTCATGAACTTAAAAATGCTCAGTGTTTTCAGAGTTCATTCTGTCATAGGTATATTTTCTTTTACATTTTTTCCCACATTTTTTAAAAATACAATAATAAGACATTCAGCATCACAGGCCAAGAACAAAAATGTTATCATCATATCCAAACATGATGCTGATAACCGATAGACCTGTGTACCATACATTTTCTAGGTGGCATTTATTAATCCTCAAAAATGAAAACATGGTCCATTCTCCACATGCTCTCCATTTAGAAGGAATCGTGTCAGAAGAAATGTAAAAAAACTAACCCCTGCTAAAATTCTTCTAGCTTATAGATATGGGATAAACTTTTACTGATGGACATGGCTTATATCAACCCTGTTTTAGCAGAACTGATATTTAGGTGCCTATATAGGAAAAATAAAAATTGAAATAGCATATTTCCTCCATGTACAAAAATCATCTTAGGACAGTCCGAGAATATATTAGAAAGTTTTGGATAATAAGCAAAATTTCCTAGGCATGACATACTAACAATTGAAATACTATTTTGAATAACAGACTGCTAAAGGCATTATATTAAAGAACTCCAACCAAACAAAATTAAAAAAGAATTGTAGAATAACACATTGGCTCACTCGTATAATTCAGGAAACGCTCTCTAGCACTGTCTCCTGCAGGACAAAAGGTACTTGTCACAGAAGAGTCTGATATTTGTTCTGCTACTGCAAACAACAAGACTTTATAGAACAAGTCACTCCACTCTCCTGGGAAGGATGATCTGTGAAAGCCGTATAGTGATTCAGTAGGATATATTCCCAGAAATTTTACAGCCACATTCTTTTCCATCATTCTAACTTGGCAAACATTGTCTGTATTCAAATGTTTACACAGCAGGTAAAATCCTTCCATGTCTCTCTCGGCCCGGACAGGACTGTGTGAAAAGATCAGGCAGCTTGAAGTTATCAGAGGGCCTGAACTAGCTTAAAAAGCACGTAGTTATTATCAAAAACAAAGACACTACATTTGAATGCATGATTAACTTCCGTGTATTCTAATCTATAATAAATAAAAAAACAGTAACGGAACATAAAATCACCACAGACCATACAACATAATGTATCCTGTGAGTTTAGAAAGGAAAGAAAACCCAGTTCATTAAATTAAAAAGATTTGCATCACCTTCTTAGCTATTATTTTTCTATCTGAAGCATACAAAGAGTCTCCGCATTGGAATTATTTATCTTTTTGATATTATGAAAAAGAATCAATTTCCCATTGAAGTCTGTAATGAATTGAGGACTAGCTAAACTTTCCTGTCAAAGCTCTTCTAGCAGAAATATGAAACTGCGATTAAACCATTTTTGTGCTACTAGATATCCATTTTTTTCTAGAATGGTCATACATTTTGGCCTAAAATGCGACTTTCTGCTGAGGGTTTCTTTTCCTCAAAGAATCTGGAAAAAAGTTTTGCCTAAAAATTTGTATTCACGGAAGTCCAAGTTTAGAGGTTGCTTAGCACAAGTTAAGAAATGAGGAAGGAAAAACTGCTAAAATCGGTTTCAGAAATCCAAGGTGGCCTATTTCTTTTTACCTGGAAAATACGTCCTGAGGAATATTTTGGTTCTTGACAAATTTCTCTCCTTTGAAAATCTTTAAGAAATTACCTCAGCTTTTTAATTTGCATAACTGGGAAATGTTCATATTAGTATTCTTTTAAGATGTGACCCTGGCAGTGGTTCAGACTACCAGATGGCAAGTTACTAGTCAGTGGTATCTGTGAGACACACTTCCCTTCCCACAAAAATGGCAAACTATTGAAGCTTTCTATCTGCATGAAAAAATAGAGAAATGAGACAGGAACAGCAGATTTAATCTGTGAGTTTTTACTTATATACACACATTGACATATATATGGAAGTATCAGAATCTGTACTTTTAACTATAGTTCTAAAATTATGAGACCATGCTGTAACTAGTCATTCCTTTATTCCTCAGGCAATTGGTATGGAAACACAGGCAGAATTGTCTTTGTCTCTTAGACCCCACTATTGCAGCATGTTTTTTAACATGTTGCCTATGTTACTTATGCATTTGGTCAGTTTTTTTATGTGGGCATTGAGAAAAAGTATGGAGACTGCCTTGTAATCTTCGCATTACATTACAAAATGTACTCACATCCTTGTTTTCTTAAGGTAGAAGCAAAACATCTGATTTACCTGTTCTAGATGCTTCCACAAGCTGGAAAGCATATTTATGCTCTGTTTCCTAGTAATTTGATTTCCAGAGGAATAGCAAAGAAATGTGACCTCGTCATTAATGTAGCCATGTGTGCCTAAAAAATAAATTACTTGATTTCAAAAAAATACAAGCCAAAAATATTTGTAGAATTTGTTTTCCTGTGTATCACCACATGCATAAAAGCTATCGTGTATTTAACCTAATCAATAGCATGCTAAGGACTGTATTAAGGAGGCGTTTCAGGCTGATTCAGTTGATTGCCATAAAATCCGAGGTTGCTGTTGAAAACTGCTGAAGCAGGAATCTTCTTTTGTGGGTAGAGTCCTCAACACTGACGTCTTGCTTTAGAAATATCCACAGACAGTTTGTGCACCAAATACACTTTTCTATTTGTGATACAGTATTAAAACTGATTTTGTGTTTTGCTTTAACCAACATGCCAAAAATTTGAGGATGCAGTGAACAATCCCCTTTTTTTCTAGAAGGATAGAGCCATATAAATAAAATGTATCCATTGGCTGAAATACGGTAACTTGAAGACAATGGACTGAGCAATAGTACAGATGAAACCAAGTGAACACAGGAGAAAAAGAAAAGCAGAATTCTCATTTGGTGAAGAGCAGAATACGTAGATTTATTCAAATAATGGTAACAGTCTATCTCAGGGGTCAAAAATGATCATAGCAAAAACATTTCATATGGACTGCAGTCAAAGGAGCCATGAAAGTGTGAAAGGATAACAGATAACAACCATCCTTTCCCCACAGCTCTGAAGGATGGTGAAAATGAGAGTGTGACTTGTAGCTTGGAATAAGAGAAGGAAAGAGGATTTTAGAAGAAAGATGGAGTATTTGCTTTTGTCACAGTACACAAAACTGCCGATAACATGCATGGGAAGTGTTAAACAAAATACAGGAATGCAATGTTGTTTCCTAATCCTGGCCTGACAGAGTTTTAACTACAAGCAATCCGACATAGCAACAAGGCATCTCTTACAGTTTCCTTTTATTTGAAAATTAACTCATTTTGCATTATACTAAATTTCTTCAGCTGCAGTCTTGGTAGCAACCAAAAGCAACACTATATGGTGTCAAGAAACCTGCCTCGATGAATCATTGCTTAACACAACATTAACATCTTACACTTTTCTTGTTAGGAGACTCAAGAAAAACTAACAGCTGGGTGGAAAACTTCAGATTGTGAAATGTGGGAAACTTTTATGTATCTACTATTTACTTTAGTTTCTCCATTTCCATCTTTTCCCTCTGTTGCCACTGAAATCATTGAGGACAGAAATTCTAACTGTAAATTGAAACTCCTTTTCACTCATAAGTTTCCATCCCTTCAAATGCTAACACAGAAGAGTAAGGTTCCTCTAGTGCCTAGCCTTCTGAAAACAGTCACCCGGCCTCGCTGCTGTTTTGAGATTTTAATTCTTACACAATTACAAATGTTTTGTCAGTCTTATAAGGAGCTACGTGTTACTATATCTTAAAGCAGCTGTCCGGGCCCTGGGGGCACCTAGGCCTGATCCTGATGCTGACCCCAACCTATGGGCAACCACCAGACCCGGCCTGTCCCCATTCCCGTGGTGCTGCCCAGTGCTAGCTCCCTGATATATATATATATATTTATATAAGCTGCTACATTTTGTTTTGTTAAACTAATGTGAGGTCAAAGAAAGTTGCCCTGCCCATTCATTTCCTTATAATTATAGTGTGATTATGTGTTGCACTTTTCTTTTTCTGTGGATTTTAAAACGGCTCTTAGTAGAGCCTGGCAGCTGATTAATCACTTTTTCTTCACAATGGCAAAACATGCCACAATGCTGGCAATACATCTCTTGTTAATTGAAACAGTGACAATCCCAAGTACAATTGTATCGTTACAGGAGAAAACGACTGCTAATCTCCATGTAATACTTGGCCTGGGAACTTCTGAAGTGGACAGAGATGGTATTTCTTCCCCGGATATGGTATTTCTTTTAGAGACTATTAGGTAAAAAGAATGCCTAAAACAGTCTAGGAAACCCACACATGGACTCTGAATGCGGTGGCTTTACAATCCTAGGAGAGTTTATTTCAGAAATGTAGACAAACTCAAACTTTCACTTTTTTTGTTTTTTTTTAAAGCTCCTTCTCTTTCTACTACTGGTGCCAAACTCTTGGTATTGCCAATATTGCCTGCATTGTCTCAATTCAATGAAAATATTAGTAAGTTAAATTCCTATTGACTAACTAACAACTGACTATTCATAAAGCTATAAAACACCTAAATACATTGTAAAGTAATACATTAAATACATAAGTTAGATTATTAAATTATAAATTTAATTAAATTTAGTAATTTATATTAATTAATTATAAATTAAATTATCTTAGCTTGTTGGCTGTCTTGACATCCCCCCATATACCAGGTACTCCCCATATATCCCCCATTTGCATCTGCTGATATAAATAAAGATAGTGCCATTGAGATACTCCCTTCCCTCCAGCTCTACTATGGTTTAGTGCTTTTAAATCTTCAGGTGATTATGTCAACTGAACACCAACCTAATACCTCATTGCTAAAACAGTCCTCCAAGCAGCAGTATTGAAATCTCAGTATTTACTTTCTCCAACGACTGGCTGCTATCCAAGTAGGATCTTGTAAAATCACACTTGCTAAGTTGGAACAAATCTCCTCGGTCTTACCTCTAGCTTCAATCCATCTGATATCCAAAGAGATTCCTGAGAACAGGCAGGCAATGTTGAAATAGGGAAAATGACTTCCTTGTGGCTAAAAAAATTTGACTGAGTCAAATCCAGTGTAAAGGAAGAAATGAAATTTAAGGGTAGCTATTCACTCCTTGGGAAAGATGTTTGTATGCATTGTCCTTAAAGAAAAGAAAAGAAAAAAGAAAAACAGAAGAAAACCCTTGGAGGTTTTGAAGCCTGGGAAATGATTGTTTTGTAGCTCTATGGAAAAAAAACAAAAACTTTCAGCTAGTACAGCTAGCCTTAGCAGCAATATCCTACCAGAAGGAGACAGTGCTGGGTGCTGGAAGAAAGATTGCTGTCTTGCTGGCAAGTTCCTTTATGTTCAATCACCCTCTCCCACGGGCATTTGAGAACTAAGTACCTGCTATTATTGTATGTCAAACGTGCTATGAATATTGGAGTCCTGTGGATATTCTGTTACTTGAGAGGTTTTGTTGACATAATTGCTGAAATAATATTTTTAAAAGTTACAGTTTTAATATCAGTTGAAATACATATATATTAAAAAAAAACTTTTATATCCAATATAACATAAGATTTATTTTTAGGTAGGCATCCAACTGTAAAGTATTGTTATAAAAGCATCACTGTAACACTGAAAATCAGTGCCCTTCTGCTGCCCTGAATATTTGGTTGTGGTACGAATGACCACTTTAAATCTTCTGCATTTTGGCACTTGCCACATTTCCCAACAATATTTTCTCATTTTATAGAGTTAAGCGTCAAAGCTGAAAAAGAATCAGTTTCATCCCTTTATATCCAATAAAAATTCAGTTGCTGTGCTGATCATAATACAAGGTGCAATTCTCCCCTCAGTTATATCATTAGAGATATATAAATTTGTTCATAGCTTTAGCATGATACACAGCTTTCTTTTGCATTGGGCAAATTACAGAATCACAGAGTGGTTAAGGTTGGAAGGGATCTCTAGAAATTATGTAGTCCGAGCCCCTGCTCCAGTAGGGACACCTAGAGCACGTGGCACAGGACTGCGTCCAAGTGGCTTTTGAAGATCTCCAGAGGAGACTCCACAACCTCTCTGGGCAGCCTGTTCCAGTGCTCTGTCACGCTCACAGTGTCACCCTCACCCTCCACATACGGAGATGAAACTTCCTGTGTTTCAACTTGCACCTATTACCCTTTGTTCCCAGAAGAGTTTGGTCCCATCCTCTTTATATTCTCCCTTCAGGTATTTGTACATGTTGATAAGATCCTCTCCCTGTCTTCCCTTTTCAGGCTAAATAGGCCCAGCTCAGTCTTTCCTCATATGATAGATGCTCCAGTCCCTTAATCATCTTTGTCGCTCTACGCTGGACCACCTCTAGAAGCCCCATGTCCCTCTTATACTGGGGAGCCCTGAACCACAGACAACCTCTTTCTGGGCATGTTTTAAGAAACAAGTTCCAGTACCAAATTACCAGCTGATCAATAAACAAATAACCAAACTCCCATTTAGGCTTGACACAGTATATCATAGCATGCTCAGGCTTTTTGGCCTGTGCCTCAGGAAAAAACCTCCAAGTGTGCCTGGACACATGTGGCACATGCTACAGCGCAGCACATGAACAGCCTCTCCTTGTTCACCCCCTTGCCTGCCCCTTCTTGCGGCTGCCAGTTTTAAAGAGCTGTGCTGAGGTTGTCTTCCACAGAGAAGAACGGTTTCTCCCGTTCATGGCATGACTCAAATTTCTGGGGCCTGGGCAAGCTCTTGGCACACTGCTGCTAGTTTACAGGGCAATTGTTTCATAGTTAACTGGATTACAGATACCAATCTAAGTCCTGCTTAGCGTGGATTGTACTGTGGACTAAACCTGATGCCTTTGCTTTCAATTTATGCTGAAATCACAGGGCAATGGCCACTGCTACCAATGAGTTCATTATTCAGCTTTACACATAAGGCATTCTTAGGCCTTAAAAAGCTAAGAATTAAATTTAAATAATATATAGCCAAAAGAAGTTCCATGTATGGAACTCCTTTCTTGCTTTGTAAGAACTTTTCCTAAGGTAAACTTGTATTTTTAATTTTGCTCTTGAAAATAGAAATACTTTAAATAAACAAGATGGAGAAACTAAAAGCACAGATTATAAAATATTTGTTTTATAAATAAATATTAATACAAAAATCTAGCAGGCTAAGCAAAAGCAGAGCTGCCATCCAAGTGCTGGCTTGCAAAGAGATATAAACCAAAACAGTAGCGGCAAGTTAATGTACTAATGTTTGTGAGTATAAACCTAAGCATATAATACAGAAATAAAACAATTGTCTCAAAATCTGGGTTGATGTCAGTATACTGAATGTGGAGAGGATTAAAAACCCTCCAAGAGGTTTTTAAGAGTTTTTTTTCCCTGTTTTTAGCAGCCCTGCATATTTTGAGTCTTTGTTCTGAGCTTTTAAGTATTGCGAACACCAGGTGAAATCCCAGTTAATATTTTTACACTTAAGACCTCATGGAGTCCCTGCCCTCTCTCATAAGCACTGGGTTTCTTTAGTTGTTTTATTTTATTTGAGTGCCATTTTTGTAGCAACCTTCCTGCCTCAAATCCCTAGACAGCTGCAGGCATGAAAAAAAGAACTCAGATCATTTCCCAGCTATTATCTATCTAAAGAGGTAGAAATTTAGCATTACTATCTTGCTTTCTTGCTTTCACATAGTGAAATTCCTGCATCATATCACCACACACGTATTTTACGCACATCAATGGATATTTTCTGTTTGTATCCCATGAAAAGAGTATTTCCTAAATGGAAAATTTCACTTACGTTTACAGAAGAATATTGCAAAATCATCAAGAGTGTGCACATTCTTGACACATTGCAGTGTACCTACTCACACAAGTGGTCCTTTTAAAGCCAGGTGGATAAAGTGCTTGACATAGGTATAGTGAAAGAAGAAAAAAATATTTGCTCAGTGATGAAAGCAACAGGATATCCTAAAAGCCCAATAGTTTAAGGATTTCATTCTGATTATATTCCTGTGTAGCGCTTATGAATCAAGTCCAACAAGTGGTACATTTGGGCACATTCAAGAATCAGCATTTGTAATTCAACCTAAAAACTTCCCTGAAAATTCCTTTTCCAACCCTTTGGGATCATTTTAAGTTTTTTTTTTTTCCTTTTTGAATGCTCTTTCCAGAAATTGGTGCATTATATGCATAGTTCCCCAAGACAACAGACCCATTTCAACAGAATTTGATTTAAAATTCTCAGCTTGTGAAAAGTTAGAACTGTTCAATGAAAACACCAGCAGTGTGGCTGATGTCACATTGCTTCCAAGTGTCAGCCAGGACACATGTTAGCATAACTTTTTGTAATGTATTTGTTCATATTAACTACCAATTTAATGGGTATGTAGTGAGGACAAGGTAAGATGGCACAAGATTTGCCAGCAAACTCCCCTTCTGATGTGTTGTGTTTGTAAAACAGCTTGAACTGTGATATTTAAACAAGTTCAGCTTTTTGCTTCCTTTTCTATTGAAGTTGTGACAACCAAGAAATCTTGGATTACATGTCAGCCTTTGTTTATTTAAAATCTTTTCCATTCTGTTTAATTGCTTCTCAAACTTTCCCTCCGATGACTGGCAGTCCTCCAAAGACAATGTACTCTAAGTGGAATCTGTTTGTCACCTTCTCCTGGGGTCAAGTCTAGCAATCTGAAATGTTACTAAAGTCACAGGTAATTTTGACAACTAATTTAAACTAACGTAGCTGCATGGTGGTGAGTTACACACTTGTAACAACTGAAAGGCAACCTAAGGTTCAACTAAGATGGTTAATAGCTTATAAGTTGTGGTAAGAATAACTGGACATAGAAATGGGTGCTATTAAAAAAATGTTCTCCCTAGCCGCACAACCAACTAGCTTTTATTTCCATCTATATAATGGTGTGAAATGGAACAAGAAGAGCATGCGGTAGTAACTAAATAAAAGGTGCCAGCAGGGAACATCTGGCGCTATTTAACTCACTGTCCTCCAAGGATATTTCAGCAAATTTTCATATGCAAGTTTTTTCTTAATCCAATCTGTCAGGGTCCTGACTGTATCAACAAGCTCTGCAACCTCTTCCTCCCGTGGTGGGATTTGGTGCCTAGCACAGTGCCACTGCGGGAAGGAGCACGAATCTCTGCCCACCGTGCTTATGACCTAACACCGAGGTACTGAGTCCAGCTATTGCTTACTTTCTTGTCTTCTATCATCTTTGCTGTTCATTTTTTTCACATCAATCACTCAGGCGGATTACAAAAGTCTGCTTATCATGTGTTTCTATGACAAGCTGGAAAATACTGGAAATGTCCTCAGACTTTAAAGACGTTTGGAGTTATTCCTGAGGGCTTGTTATGTCTTGATATCTTAGGTGTCAGGGCCTGAAGGGCATTAACAGACGTTGTGGCCTCCCTGCACACCCAGCCCATGGGTTCAGGGGTTCCTCAGACCTGATTTTCACTCCTTTGTTGAGTTAGACTGTAGCAAAACGTGGCTCTAGCTCAGCCGCACTGATGCCTCTGCCAGGCGATGAGCCCTGTTGATCTGGGCTCTGCGTCATGCATGGACTTCCCAGCTTGACCTTGGATCTGTCTTATCACCTGGTGAACTGGACTCCGCATTAGAGTATGTATTCCTGGGCCTGCCCTGCTTGCTCTGCTCAGAGCCGGTGGGATGAGACCTGGGTGATGAGGCCGCTGCCCGACAGGCCATGCTGTTGCTCTTTGCCCTCTGTCCCTCAGGGAGCAGCTAGCCTTTGCTGCTCCTGACCTTTGGTCTACGCTTGGGCCCTCTGGTCATTGAAACATTCAAGCAATTGTCACCTTTTACCTTTTTACCTCTTACGGTCTGTTGTAGTGTCCTTGCCTGCACCTCCATGGCTTGTGCTTTTCCTGGCCTCGTGCCAGCAGGCTAGCACTGATGTCTCCACATGCACAATGAAGATGTTTAGTGGAGGACACTGAGTAGACCAGGAGCAGATTGATGGCTCATCTCCCACAGCCTGGCTCCCACTTGTTGAGATGTACTGAGTAGCAGCAGGTGGATTCAAGGATCGTCTTGTGTTCTTGAGCCTCCCCTTGAGAGTATTAATTTTTTTAATCTCATGGAAACCTCTAAAGATGTAGCAGCCTTATAGCTCGGTAGATTGAGCTGCCACTGCTTGTGACCGGTCACAGGCTTTATATTAAGCTAACAGCATAAGCCTTAAGACTTACCAGGCTTTGTAGGGACCTCTCTTTGCCTGCCTGTAGAGTTGTCTTAACTTGTAAGAGCCATTATCTTATGATGGAACAACTCTTGCTTACTTTGCTTTAACTTTGCCAGCTGCAGGGTGTAGCACCTACACTGATAGGTATTTTTGTAGTTATTCTGTGTAGTGAACTACCTATGACTCCAGAATAAAATACAGTGTGGAAAAGTAAAGACATCAGATGACAGCAGAGTCTTTGAAAATGCAGAGGATGATTCTGGGCGACCCAGGGCTACAGACAACTCCCCAGGCATCAACTGCTGGTTCTGAGAGGAATGCAGACTTGGGAGCTGAGGAAAAACAGTTTTCAGGACAATGAGGAATGAAAAACAAGTATCCAATGCATGCAAAATACACCATTCCTAACAGTTCGAGGAATCATGTGGGCTTACAGACCAAAGAGGAAACATCAAGTTGTGAAGCATGTAAGGGCATGCATGAAGCATGCGGTGTTTGGGATTTCTAATGTGATAATTTTCATCATAACTTCTCTGGAAAAATAAACTGCTGGCTAAGAGCAGATTTTCCTTTGCAATCTATTAAATAAAGCACTTAATAATAACAAATCTTTAAAAAAAAAAAAAAAAAACCTCAAACTGCTGTGGCTTAATTAGACAATTTGGGAAGTTCTAACATATGAAGGAGATGGCAGCTGTTTTAAGCACCCTATAAATTAGATCTGCTACATAAACAGCATGTTCAAAGGACTATTGGAGCAGGAAACTTGGTTAACCTTCAGCTAAAATATTTTAAACTCCAGCGAGTGTTTAAAAAAAGTTTGTTTTTTTTTTTTTTTTTTTTTATCCAGGTGAGGTTCAATGTAACTTTTACAGGAGTTTCTTAAAAGTTGATATCAGTATCAGTATTTTGCTGTTTTTCCAGGTGAAGAGAGATATAAAAGGCTATCATCACAAAAAAATCATTTGCACATCCTTGTATATCAGTTCACAACAACTTATTAGAGCTTAATTAGCTAACATCATTATTTTGATAGTGATTCTCCAGTGTTTTCGACACCCTAATAATTTTAACATACAACTTCTCCATTCTTTAACATGCATATTAAGACTTTCCAGCTTCTATATTTCACACACACAAAAAACTATGACTAAGCAGACATTAGGAAAGCTGTGCAAGAACCATTAATAGTAACAGTCTTCTGGCTAGGAGGATAATAATGAATGAAGTTGGACTTGGGCAACTTCAACAAACAGATGCTTTATGTATATTTAGAAGTTGGGAAAAGTCTTCAAAAACCCCGGGCAAGTTAAGTGACATCAATAATAATGTGGTCAGTTGTGTAATTTCCACTTTGCTGCAAATTGGCAGGAAAAATGACTCAAAAAAAGCTAAGTCAGTTTAGTGAGGCATTTGAGCTGTGCATGTAGTTTTAGTAAGAATCAGAATTAATTGCTTAGAAACTTGCATATCATTATCATTGCAAGTTATCATCTAAATCATTGCTGACTGCCTGCCACTAGAGGTCATGAAGCTGATCAAATTTAATTTGTTTTTGTTCAAACTAGGAACCAGGAAATAAAACAGAAGAGGTCGCACAGTTCTAGGAAACACTGAAGCTAGTGTTTCTGAAAAGAAATGAAATAATTCTTCTCTGTTTGCCTACTCACTACATTCCATGAGCAGAAAACAGTTAGTGGAACTCATTATGTGAAAAATCAATGACTATGGTAAGGGATTTTGTCATGTTTCCACTGAATTTGTTTATAGGTCAAAGAGAACATGAAGAAGCTCACAGAAGGCAAGTAAGGTTTGGTTAAAAATTTAAGAACACAACCTGGAGAATAACAGTAAAGCGTGTTCACATTGAGGTATAGTTGTCTAACGAATTTCACTGGTACACTCACTGCATATGATATGGGAATAAAGATAGAAAATCATTTTTAGGATGCCAGTATAAGCTACTTTATAATCACAAGCATACCTAAAAAGGTTGATGTGCATGCCTAAATATATATTGCTACAGGATATGTTGTCATTCCTTAGAGATGAAAAGGGCACAGAAGCAAGAACAGAGGATCCACTAAAATTCTAAGAAAAAGCATCCAAGAAAGCTCTTCTTTGCCATATATTCTGAAAAGGGGAAACTTTGACGATGCTTTGGACCAACACTTAAATTAGATGTAGGACAGATTAAATTAATTGAGGTAATGTAGCTATAAGACTCCAAACATGCTGCCAGCTCTATCAGGTTAAGTTTGCGTTGGCAGCAGTACCTTACTCTGCTGAGCTATGTGATGCAATTTAGAGATACCTTGAGCTTGTTTGGATCCCACAGCAGAAGAGTACACAGCTGTATGTTTTTGTCTACTTTCAAAAGAATAATGCATTTAAGAAGAAACAAAAATGGATTATTCTTGCATAAAGAACTAGAAAAGTGTACAGAGACAATCAAAATGATGATTTGACATTTTTTTCCACACAACAAGCAAATAATCAGGGACTTAAGTGGAATTAAGACTTTATTAAAAATATGAAACAATTGAGACAGTCATGAAAACTTCATGAACTCTTGGTACTGCAAGCCAAATAGGCAGGCTAATTTCTGCTCTCTTATGACTCTCATGTGCTAACATACTCCAAGCTATGTGTCCCTTCCTAAGAGGGGAAATATATTTTGAAGAGGTGGTAATTAATTTTTAAATATTGTAAAATAGGAGGAAAAAGAAAAAAAAAAAAGGAAAAAAAAAGTCATGACCTGATTCTTGTATCAGAAGAATTAGTTATCCAAGGTTTCTCTTCAACTGAGTGGGGACAGGAAGAAAAGCAGAAGCAAAGGAAAATCTTTCATTAAAAAAGAAGCACTGTTTTTTGACAGCCTGCTTCGAGTGTATTCCAACCTAGACTAAATACTGAAATGATGTGGAGAGAGCTACCATAACAGAGATAAGATTCTTCATGGGGGAGAAGAAAAGTATTCAGATTGCCAAAGTACCAGAGACAAAGAATTTGATGGCTCAAGCACTCAGCAAACACTGAAAAGCTGTTTGGGAAAAGTCTTGTAAAAATCCATTGTAATCTATTCTGTATCTTATTTTATAGCCAGTAGATGCAAAAGGAATACTAAACTTACAAAATACAGTGCAATGTTTCAGGAAGGTAACCTTTATACAAGGTGAGAGGGACTCGGTGCCCCACTTGGCTTCGAAGTGAAACGGGAATGTCATAGCACCTACTCGCTCCACCTGTTTTGACTGATAAGTTTTCCCCTCCTCTCCTTAGCCCCTGAATTCTTCATAATAAAGAGTAACACAATATAGCTTTATTACTTTTAATTTCTCTACCCATTCTTATTCCTAGCTGCACCCTTATTAGTGACAGTTTATGTTATCTACCAACCATTGATATGATCTCTGATTTTGACATACTGGAAAATAATTCTATTCAGTTGGTTTTCCTTTTCAAAAGTGAAGAAATTTTAAAATATGCATCTTTTGCCTTATCTGAAGTAACCTGTGACAATTTTCCCAATTCTGGGAATTACAGGTCTCACACTTTTTACAGCACACTCTGTTCTCTTAAATAATTCCACAAATCGTGGTGATACTAGGCGGGGGTGGGAGGGTGTTTATTAGCCATTGATATATACCAAGTAACAGAAGAATTCCCAGGAATTTCAGAGCCTGCAGAAATAAATTATTAAATACAAAACCTCAAAGTAAGAAGGGTGATTTTACAGATTATATTCCTTCCACAAATTTAGCAAGTTCCTTCTTTAAAACACTTTATGACAGTTCTGCCAGGTATTCCAGCATCATTTTTACAATATTCTCCCAAGTGAACCACTGATTTTCTTTTAGCTTTTTAGTACTTTTCCATTTGCATCTCACAGAAAATTTGGATTAGGATTTTTCCTAGATGAATAATTCTAGTTTTGTTTTTCTATTCATAAATTGACCAAGCTCCATTTAAACAGTTCTGGAATTCACTATATCAGTTAGAAAGTTGTTCCAAAACTCCACTCCTTTGAAGATCAAAAGCCTTCTCACTTCAAGGAAAAAAACAAATATGATCAGTTTGCTCATTTTCTCTTAAATTTTCTGTTGCCTCAGTCCTCCTTTTCCTTAGGGTAATTTATAATTTCATGGAGAAGGACTGTATCCCTTTCTGCCTTCACTTTGCCAGACCAAGCAAGCCTGTTTCTTTCAACTTCTTATTGGAAAATAACTTTTTATAGTAAGCTTTCTGCACCTTTGCTCATTTAAAGGTGATTTTTGGAAAGCTGAAGATCTGATCAGAGCAGCACAGTGCGAATATCCATCCTTTTTTATTTCCTTCTCTGTATCTCCCCATCCCTGTGTCTTTCTCTGGAAACCTTTTTTATAGTTCTGCACTCTCTGAGCAGAGCCTGAATCCTGCTGGAAAGAGAGTTTCTCTTTAGTTCTCTGGATTGTTCAAACTAGGCCTGGTTCAGACACCGCAGTATTTATTAACCTACCAAGGTTTCCCATAAATTTTGTTGACCAAGTTGGGCTGACACTATTTTTTTTTTTACAGCATTGCTCACTTCTCCTTTTTCCTTCCCTTCCAGTACCTTGCCGCGATGACAAAACTAAAACCATCAACTGCGAGGGGGAAAAACAGTGAGTACAAGAAGATCAACTTTCTTAAACAGGCTTGTCCTGCTTTGTAATGAGCCCTTGCTTTGACCCATCACATCGAAGGAGGACTTTATTAGTCGCAATAGGTTGGGGACATTCAGTAGGGGGAATATTCACCTCTGCAAAAGTGCCGTGAGATGGTGGGCAGTGGGGCAGCCCCAGCGGTCCTCCACTGGCAGCTGCACTATACCTATATATATATATATATACACACATACTCACACACACAGATATATATGTATTTCTCCTTTTGCAGCAGATTTTTGGCCCTCTCTTACAGGACTGTGGTTGGCTTTCTTGCCTGTCTCCTCGGATGCAGCCCCAGTGCTGCTGCTGTCATGAAGCCTCGTCGTGATGCCTTGCCCTCATCATGGAGCCTGGGCCAAAGTGGTTGCCGATGTCTGTTTCAGTTTTATTTCGCTCATGCCCAAAATGTTAATTTTTGAAAGGGGAAGCAGTCTCCTGTGTGAGTTGTACGGCACTAAGATTCATGCTAGCGGTGGTGGTTAGCTGACCCCTCAACCACCTCCTAGTTGCACACTGGTGAAAACGTGTGTGGTGCTTCCTTGTACACTTCACAGCCTGCGACACTGCAGCTTTTCAAGTGACTGGGAGCTCCCGAGGCGGAAACTTTTCTGTGGCACTGGAGAGGATTACTATTTGCCAGCGGTGGTGTTTGCAAAACGCCTGGGCTTTTTTGCTTAGTTATCAATGTGTTTCCCCATCCAAGGGGCTCCTCTGCCCTCTCTCTTGCCTAATGTGGGGAAGTCCGCTAGCTGTAATATCAATTTCACTTTTTTTTTTTTTTTTTTTTTTTTTTTCCCGGGGGGTTTAAAAAAAATTTTAGGGTG
>NW_010582001.1:231867-250025 GCF_000705375.1 Tinamus guttatus
GAGCTGTGCGGGTTTCCTCTCAGCGCTCTCCTTGTGGCCCTGCCTTGCTGCTTTCCGGTGGCCCCCAGCGTGGGATGCGCTGTGTATGCTTCATGGGATGAGACACATGAGCCAGAAAATTAGGTGTATGATAGGACCAAAGAGCTGCATGTGTGCCCTGTTACCTACCTGCTGAGGTGAGGGTGCCTTGCCTTGCTTGGGTGAGACCTAAGGCAGTCAATGCAACCTTGGTTTACTTCTAACTTCTGCTGTTCAGGTGTTCTGATTCCTGTTTTTGCCTTACCTACCTAGCCTTGGCTAGCCCTAGGGTTGGAAAACCATGGAGGTGCATGGAGGAAAGAATTGCATTGGTGTGTGTACTTAAAGCGTGTTTAGATCCTCATCCTTCAAATGGAGTGGGTTGATTAATGTTTGCAGCCCTTCAGCTGCCTCCAGAGAAGGAAGCTGCATTTCCTGAACTCTGTCAGGGCTTTAAGCTCATCCTCCTGCATAAACAAGGAGTGAGACTGCTGTGCTATATAGATGCTGTACTATAGTAGTAACCTGTGTCTAAGGCGCAGGAGGCAGATGCCTGAGTTGCTCCCCACCACCAACCTGAGATAATTGGGATGCTTTTGAGGTTTGTGGTGGAAGCTCCTAAAATCTAGGTGGATCTCATCACTGCTTCCATTGTTTAGAAAAGCCTCAAAAAGTTTAGGGTCTCTGAACTCAGAGCTTGAGTAAACACATCTATCTGTTTAGATTCTGGGCCTTGATTAGTACACTTTTCTTTGGGGTTAAAATCAAGTGTCTACACAGACACTTGACAGACAGTTTTGAGGTAAAAGCTTTGTTCCCTTCTTGTATTTGAAAGACTGCACTATAACTGGTCCAGGAAGGTGACTTCTTGCAACTACCTTGCAGTAGCTCAGACTTGCCAAGAGGAAAAAGGGAGAGGTGGAAGAACTTCATACATGGCTGAATTCAATGACAGCAGAGTTAGAGAAGGCACATTTATATTATCCCGTTTAGGATTAGGAAGGAAAACAATGTCACAAGTTCCTAAGTCAAGGAAGGGTCTTGAGTTATGTCATACTTGATGTATTGAGTATGACGAGTATTTCCAGCATTTCTAAACTTGCTATAGCAATATCTGTTAAAATCTAGTTTGCACCAGTTGTCTTCTTGGTTGAGTAAAGATTTTTAGTATCAGTTTAAATTTATCTTTTAAAGGTACTATGGACAGGTTTCCAATCACAGTCTTTTGTATCGTAAGAATCTTTGCCCCTATAGGGGCAACATTTGTTCCTTATGCAGCTTCTCCAGGTCTTGGTTCTTCGCCTAAAAGTAGGTGTATGTTAGCTTTCTGTGTATCTAACCTAATTCAGATTTAGGGCCTTAAAGTAAGACTGTCTAATTGCAATTCTTGGTAAGTGAGGGGAAAGAGGGAAATTCAGTGTCATATGTGCAACTTTGCAGAAACAGTTAGGTCTTGCTGTTTCAAGGTCAAGATAACCTGGCAGCACACACAACTGATTTGCTGTTATCTACTGCTTTGCTCTAGTTTTGGGTTCAACTATTTTGTTTACCCTTCAAATCACAGAAGTCATCCCTGAAGAAGATAATCCTCTCTGTGAAAGAGACTGAAGAACCATAAAGTAATTCTTAATAGGGATTAATGTCTATAGCTTTGCATATGCATGCTAGACAATTGAATGAATACAGTAGGTAGGCATTTCCAGTGAGCTGGTACAAGTATGTGGATTTTAGCTATGTAAAATATATATATATATATGTATATGTGCTTATATAGTTAGGTGACTAAAGGGATGTTTTCATTGGGTTGCTGTCTAACTGCCCTGTGAAAGGCTATTGCTGTCACTAGCAGCTGATTTCCCTGTGTTTTAGCTACTTGAAAGGCTCAAAGTGGAGCTTAATTCTTCATTTCTGCTGGTTTCAAGTACAGGTGGAACCTGTATTTCTAGAGTAGAAAACACTTTGTGTAGAACAAGATGACATGACTAATAGCTGATTCTGTATGGCACTTGAGTTGCCTAAAGGTATGATTGCATCGTGTAATACAATGATTTGCTGCACTTCCTAGCTTGTAGCAGCAAACAGGGTAAAAGCTATCTCAATATTTTGAGTACAAGAAGGGCTGTTTATTCCTTGTGTCAGTAATACTTACATTAGACAAAACAACAAAACCTAGTTTTGAGATAGTTATGTTGGCAATATGTTTGAAGAAAATATTCTGCTCAAAAGCTCTGGATGATGCTAATGATTTATAGCCAAGTTAGATTGATGTGGGTTCTTTGCTTTTGGTTTTTTCAGCTGGGTGTCTGAAGAGCCCCTATTTCAGGATGGGAGTGTGGGGGCAGGAAAACTTGTATTGGGAACATGTTTTATTAAGTAAGTGAAGGGAAAAGAAGCTCATGTTCTTTAGTCCGTTATAGAAAGTGGAGCTTAATCTGTTTTTTTGGGGGGGGACTTCGTAACATATCTGTCAGGACACTAATGTATTGAATGAGAATAGCTGGAACATAGTTAAGTGTAGAAATGTCCTGTAGGATTTTTTTTTAGCTGGTATAGCGTTAAGATCAACCAGGTTCCATCTGTCCTGAAGAAAATCTAGTGAGTGTTGGAGAAATTTGAAAAACTGCCACTCATCATACCTAATTTTTTTTTTTTGCAAAGGACACCAGATTATCTAGTCAAATGAAGTGCAAGGTTTTATGGCTTTAGGGGCTATAGATTAAAGGTGCCAACAAAACTGTAGACAAAATATAGTGTCTTACAATCCTGTAATCGACTTTTGAGCAGCTCACCGGCTTCATATAAATGTTCTAAGACCTCAGTAAATGTTTGAAGTGTTGTGCAAATGGGAGAAACTTGTTTGTTCATTCCTTCATGCCAGTATTGTTCATTGTGGGCACCACTCTTTCATGCCTTTGGCAGCTTTCTTTTGTTTTCAATAATGGCTGTGGAAACATCTGACTGCCGTTGGTCCCATATGAACTGAAAGGTAGTAGTCGGTCTAACAGATAGGTGAAACTCTCAGCCTAGATAAAGAGGGTATGGGAGGGATTTAGGAACACTCCAGTGGTTAGTGAAGGCACCTACGCTGCTTCCTTTTAGAAAGCTGTTTTTAAATAGCTGAGGTGTCTTCTCATGGCAAGGATTGCCCTGATTAAAGAGGATGTAGTGAGTTCATCACAGTTTTGGAGCAATATCTCCCTTTTGTAGAGCGCTCCAAGCAGGTCTGTTGAACTTCAGCCTTACGTAATTTCACTTCTGTCTCTAGTCAGCTGTCCCATGCTGTCAGTCTCAACATGATGAATCTTCTCTGAATTTGGGCAGTGGGAAGGATAACTGAAAGGCCTGTGTCACCAGAGAGTCTGGGTCATCTTCCTCACATGGCCTTATATATAGATATGCCCCCACAAGGCTCTGCTTGACATGTCTGTCCTACAGGATGAATGACAGTCTTAATTATATCTGTAAGTAAGAAAGCCAAATGTCTCCTGAAGGATGCGAATAATGAACACTGCAGCTTCGTAAGTAGTTGATCCAATGGAAGTGGATTACTAAACAAGAAAACAAGGGAAGGTTAAGCATTTCTTAAAATATTTCTGTTACAGTACTATGCCAGCACCAATTAAGAAAAATCATCTTGAATCACTTTTTCTTATTTGGAATATAGGACTTTATGTCAAAATTCTACATTTTTCTTAGGTGTCTTGTTACAGGATTGTGAAGAGATGCTTTGTAATTATTGTTTTCTCAATCTTACTAAGTTTATTTCACCATTGATAAAAGACGGATGAAAAAACAGGAATTTTAATGTTATGAAACAATTCTGATCTAGCATTAGTGTCCCTATCATGAGGTTTCCAAATTCTTGTTTACAACTGACTTGAAGACTCCCCAACTCTTCTTGGTAGCTTGTTTTGTTACAGCTAACTTGTAACAGAATCCTATTTTGGGAGTGTAAAATGGAAGAAAAACAGAGGTTAGCATCTTGGTGTCCCACACTGAAGAGACACCAGAAGAAAATTATAGATAAGATCAGGATAAGACACAAGTTATATCTGATGTTTTTTGGTGGTGACTAGTGTGTGCACTGGTGACTGTGGCCAATAGACACCTGCTCAGGCTGTCTTTTTGATCTCTATTTTTAATTCTACCTGAAGAGAGTAGCTTTTACATGCCTTTTTTGGGTCTTGTCTGATGGAGCTGCCTTAGAGGACTTTGAAGTACAGTATGAATTCTCAGCAGTTAACATCTAAAGTAAATTTGATAAGGAGCTAAAGTATTTTTAAATAGCTTTATATATGTATATACTTTTTGCAATTCCAAGGAAGCATATCATTTTAAAAGCTTCCTTGTTTTGCCCCTTTTTGATAGGTATTAAGTGGGAGAGGCAAGAATGACCTTTACAAAAGTAACTATTTGAAAACCATATCTTGTTAAGTAACTTGCTTCAGTTCAGCTTGCATTGTCATGTTTAGCAGAATAATGTTCTTGACTAATTTCCTGTCAACTCAGATAGTATCTTATGACACTGTAATGCACTGTGAGGAATTTCTGTGCTTCAGACAGAATCTAGAATGTTAATACAATTAAAATAAAAAAAAAAAAAAAAAAAGCTTGTGCCACGGTGTTTTGCCAGCTTAATGCTTGACTGTTAAATGTTTAGTGTCTGCAGGAGAGAAGAGTTGAATAGAACCTGTGTGGTGTGGCTGGTTTGTTGGCACTGTATCAATCCACTACCTGGATTTTAAAGCTAATAAATATCTTAAAATGTTTTGCTTTAAGTATATTCATTTAAACTCTTCTGTCATACAATGATGAGTTTACTCTTGTGTCTTTATCAAATTAAGTACCTTCCTTGACTGCTGTTTTTTTCTGTTGTAGGTATTGTGGTAAACGGCCTGATCAACATCAGTATTTCTACCATTGAGAAGCGTTATGAGCTGAACAGTTCCCTCACTGGCCTCATTTCTGCGAGCTATGACATTGCTTTCTGTGTATTGTCACTGTTCATATCCTTCTTTGGAGAAAGAGGGCACAAACCACGGTGGCTTGCTTTCTCAGCATTTATGATGGGGTTGGGCTCACTTGTATTTGCCTTGCCACACTTCAGTAGTGGAAAATATCACTATGGATCTAAACTTGAAGGTAAGATTATTTCTGTTTTGCAAATAACAAGAAAATCTTTGTAATTAGTTGGTGCAACTTTGTTAGTTAGTACACTATAGTTGGTAATACTGTTATCAGCTGTTTGGTTGGTATTTATTGGTCTTAAGAACAGAAAAATCTTTCTCATACTGAAACCAGGTGATTCTCTGAAATCTGTAAGATGAAGAGATCTTTCCCTGCATGCTGAGCTCGTTTCCAGATCTGCGTCAATATCGGCTCTAAATACACATCTAGATATCTATAAAATGCAGGCTGGCGTAATCTTTCAGGGCAACTCATTGCAATTGTTATTGCAATGCTTGAGCAAATTTATGCTTTCGGTGACTAAGCATGTTACAATAATCACCCAAACAGTCGGTACCTGTTAAGTGATCTGAGAAAAGGTTCTCTGTCTTCCAGTTTTTGATGACTTAGAAACAGATCAGTTTCATTCCAAGTACTAATCACATCATGAACTTCTATGTGGTGTCCAGACATGGGCCATTAGTTAAACAGCTGTTGCTCCCCATCAAATAAATGAGGACTTGAGGCAGAAGTCAACTGAACTTTTAACTAAGCAACACCAGAAAAGATGCTAAGTATTTGGCGTCTGTGAACAGATGCTTACCTGTTAATCCACAGCAGAGAAGCAAAAACTTGCTTGCTCCTGGCTCCATTGCAGTCCTGTTACTCTAGAAGACTACTTCCAATATTATGCTTCCCACCAGGTATGTGGTGCATGAGATCATATTCCCTTATCCTTTTGCATATCCAAGAAAAGTGCAGGAAAGGCAGCTGTGCAGCTCAAGTAGATGACTTTTTGCCTCAGCTTTATCTGAGTTTAAACATGATAACGTTTTGGGTGACCAGGAAGTGTTGAGCAAAGTAACTACCATGGAAGGGAAGCCGAACTAAACCTATAGAAAGATCTAATCTATATTCGTTGCTGTGGGCAGGTGCTTTGATTATGTATGCTTTTATGTACGGCCCAAATGTAGCTTAGATATAATCAGCTGTTTGTTACTATGACTTAAGTTACTGAGGGGTTTAGCTTCTGATCTGGCTCTAAAATTTATAGCCTAAACAGGAGCTCCATCTAGTGGGTTCTATAATAAACCCTTTCTGTGTTTGATTTTTATTTTTACTGAGGGTAATACAGAGGGTTAAAAATGCAATAGGAGGCATGTCATGAGCAATGAACTCTTAAACTTGCATGTCACAAATATATGCCACTTTGTACAAGATGAAATGTAGATCTTAACACAACTTTGTTTTGAGGCTAGTCTGATGTCTACTTTTTTTTTACACATATTTATACATATGACTATTTGTCATAGCCCCCTAGCCATCTGGGTTGAAATGTGTGTTGTGTCTTTGAGGAAAGGAAGAATGGGGAGGAAAGGCTCAAGTGCCTTTCTTCAGTTCTCTGTCAGGAAACTGTGTGGGTATGGGGATTCAATGTCCAGTACCCCTTTTAAGAAGGGTGATAATTGACTCCTACCCCTTTCCTAGAAGATATTGAGGACAAGTAAATTTAACTATGACGTTTGCTCACTAACAGTGACATGTGAACCTTTCTTTAAAAGTTGGAAGGTGTTTTAAGCCTCTAAGTAGGTGTTTGTCTGTCTTGTAACAGCAGCCTGTCTGATTTAGGTTGGTTTTGCTCCCTGAACAGACTGCTTGACTAGTCAGGTAATTTGCAGCACTGCTTCCATCTACTCCACTTGACTAATTTCTCTGCTCCATGTAGATGTCCCACTGCTACAGAACATCCACCTTTAGAAACTAGGAGTTCTTGGTATTTATTCAGCATGTTCATTGAAGTCTTCAAATATGCTTTCCCAGTCTAAACTTAGACAGATCTTTATGCCTAAAATGATAGAGGAAACCGAGCTGTTCCTTATTTTTTGTTCTTCACAACTCTTTCCTTCCCTCACATCCCACTGGCTGTAGTTTAAATGCGGTTAAAGCTACCCTTGATCTGCCTTACTTATAACTAACGTTATTGCTAAAGCATCTCACAGTTGATTACGCTTTGGCTTGGATGTTTCATTAGATCTTTGGAAACACTTTAGCCTTTATGGAATTTGGATTCAGGTGGGTATGTCACGATCAAAACATATGGAAGATTTACAATGATTATTCCATTGGCTGGTGTTGCAGTGTGAGTACTTTTCTGCTCTTCAAGAGATAAGTCTAGTTTTAGGAAAGGAAAACAGGTTTATGGCAGGGGATGGGGTGGTGGTGGGGAAGGTAGTAAAAAGATGATAAGCTAAAAAACTGTAGGCTAATCCAAGTTAAATTTAACTGGTCGCTTTCCCAATCTGTTTAACTGCTCAAAATCTTTAGCTGGCAGAAGTGGGTGGCATCATTTGATAGCAGTTTTGGCTGGCAGAGGTTGGCTTAAACTACTCTTAGTTTCGTTGTTAGTCATCCCTGTTTTGTCCCTAGAATATTTCTTGAGTTGGACTATATGGTGTGTGATTCTACTCTGCAAATGCATCTGTTGATTGAGTCTTCTGAAAGAAGCCTGTTAGGTGCTGCAAATAACAGGATTTATAATTATGTTAAAATCTTTTATGGTAGTTCTCTTTGCAGCTGGTGACCTGGTTACGTGGTTCTGAAAACAGACTAATGTGATGGCTTTTTTCCTCTCAAAATATCAGGGTAATTATTCTAGGGCATATAAACTGAAGGGCTGGAAGACCCATGAGAGAGAGACAGTAATCAATTAGTTATCTAATGACACAGGTTCTAAAAACTCAGTTCATATGAACAGAAACATATAGAATTTGTTCACCATTATAATATGTAGCTCTCAAACTAGGCTATATATCTTTTAACATTTGTTTGCTCTGTTACTGACTTTGACTTGGATGCTTTAATGAGAACATAGCAGTCTTTTTATTAAGCTAAAATAATAAGATAAATGCAGGTTTAGATTTGTCTAGTTGTTAGGTAGTAACGTAACAGCAGATATATTCTATACCGTCTATGTATTCTATAAAATCAGTTGGATGAATAATTGGTGTCATAAGACATGGTGTCTTTTTACAGTCAAAGAATTTAGAACTCTGCATACAAATAATATGACGTTCATCTAATGGAGGATTTAAAATTGCTTCCTGCAGAAGAAAGGAATATTGATGAAGAAAATGAATTTAACATTAAATGGAAAGTACTCTGTAATAACTTTAATTTTAGAGCAGTGATTCATAATAAACTGCCCGCAGTGTGACCACAGAGCAGCATCAAAGTGCAGGCTATTGCTAAGTGGAAAGGGGGGGGGGAATGCTCTCTTGAAGGGAGGAATTTCTGTGTCTCCCTGTTGTGCACCAAGTTCTTTCCTCTATTGTGCTGTGCCATCCCTTCCACAGAAGGGAATAATTACAATACCTATGGATGTGCTTCTGGTAATTTGGGTGTATGCTGCTGTTTAAATGCCTCCTCCTCCAGCATGGGTGAGCTTGTCCTCTGTTTGCATTTGAGATCACCTTTTACTTGAGCAAAAGGAGCTGAGAGAACAAAGTAGTAGTTTTGTGGCAAACTGGTGAATATACTGGATCTGATCCTGAAGGTGGCTTTCATGCAGTTGGTCAATATGTACTGCTCCCACCAAACTGATGGGTTTACTCTCTTTCTTGGGGTTGTGTGTTCTTCTGGAGAAGTTTGGGAAGAACTATGCTTATTTTTCTTTTTGGTGCTATTGGGACTGCAGCAAAAGTGTAGTGATACCTAGAGGAAGGAGAAGAGAAAGCCGATTTTGTCTTCATTTCCTCCTTTCCCTTCCTTTTTCCTAGTGCCAAACACAATGGGAGTAGGCACAAGCTTAACCTGTTTGACCTTCTGACTTTTATTTATAGACAAATGCATCAGCTCTTCATTCTGGGAATGTGACAGCATGCTCTGTGAACTAGTTTCTTGTGGTTGCTTTTAATAGAGAAACACTTTTTTCTAAGCAGGATAGAAGAGAGAAGGAATTATTTTTGCCTGGAACTCCAAAAGCTGCACTTTCTCTAACAGTCCGACTTCCCTCTTGTGCTTCAGGCTGCTAATATTCTTGCTTTGTCTAAAAATGGAGAGTTAGTGTTCCTCAATCATCATATGGTACAGGAACAAGTTGAAGCATCTCTTACCTATGAGTTTTTGTTAAATAGGATTGTATAACTATTTGACATTTCTTTTACATACGTTTGATCAATAATGCTTTCAAAGGTCCAAAGCATTTTAATATGGCTGTTTCTTCCATTTTTCTGTGCTTACTAAGGAAACAAAAATGGGGTCATTTTTGTAAGAGGAAATTATCTTGTAGAAGGTCAAGGCCTTGTCTCTTAGGGCAAGTGGGAATAGTAGGGCTGAATGGGAGCCTAGCAGCATCTGTGCTGTGTGTGGAGCTTAGCTTTTGGCACATGTGTTTGCTTGGTGGGATATGTGATGAGCTGGATAACTGAATTCCCAAGTCTTGCTATTTCTGTCTTTCAGATACATGCCAAATTCCAGGAACAACCTCCACTAACTCTACCTGCAGTGCCAGCACAAAGTCTTCCCTCTCCAACTACCTCTATGTGTTCATCCTGGCCCAGCTGTTGCTGGGAGTTGGAGGAACACCACTGTACACTTTGGGGACAGCTTTTATTGATGACAGTGTCCCAAAACACAAATCTTCCCTTTACATAAGTGAGTTTTTTTTGATCTGGTTATAATGCATTGCCTGTATAGATCATGAACTACAGCATCTTAAAATGTTTTTATGGAGTGACCTTGAGATTTAATCTTTCTTCATTGCTTGCTTGTGTGCATTAAGTAGTTCAGTAATACCAAACTGGCACAGAACCTGACAGCCTGCTGTATGTGTCCAGTCTTTTTAATAGCTATTTAACTGAGCACAGTGTGGACAGTTTGTGCACCTGACAACCTGCTGTTTCTTTGTGGCAGTAACCGAGCAGGAGAAACTAATTGGTTAGCGTAGCCTGTGAGCACATGACCGAATAAGCTGTTCTAGCAAAATGTGCTTTCTGCTGTCATAGGTATTGTGAAATGACTGCGTGTCAGCTCTGCAGCCACATCTTACTGTATCCTCCAAATATTTTATGTAGTTCACCTCTCGTGCCATGTTGTCTCTTCAGTGTAGGGACATTCCTGTGCAGTGCATCATATTATCTATGTAGCTCTCTAGTCATAGATAAATTTGGCGCTTAAGGAAGAAACATTGAAAATATTTCCTTAACTGGAGATAGGAGAATTACCTAGAAAGTTGGAGAATGGGGTTGTATTTCATTGTGGGCTAGTAAAAGCTATAGAGTATTAGTTCTTAGTTGTGGTCTCTAATCTCTTCAGTTGGTGTTCTGTGGTCTGTGTGCACTTCTGCTGCCTAATTTAATGCAGTCTGTGTTTTCTGTGGTGGTGAAATTTTTCAGCACTTACCCATTTTTGGTCTGTCCTGATAGAAGTGTGGTGTTTGTATTGATAACTTGCAGTAGGCAACTTGAGTATTATAGATTCTTGGCTTACTTCTCAGTTTTGGAGTCAATGTTTTAATTTAAGGCTTTGGTTCTGTCCCTGTTGCATACAGTTTTTGCTTAATAGATCCAGGCAAGCCCCTTGATACTAACAGAAACCAGTTTCTCATACTACATCTTTAACAATGACTGCTTTTATTTCTGCTGCTTATCTGCAGAGATTCTTAAGCTTTTTCTGAGGCTAGTGAAATGGAGAAGGGCTACCTGCCTAATTAAGGGGATCAAGAAACAACATACAAACTTAGGAAAGTAGCGTTAACTTAAAACATAACAGACCAATTCAAAGAACTGATGCTACTACAGCTAGTACATCAACTCTGTTTATTTTCATTTCCTGGTACTTAGGTATTCCTTCCTGTTTTCTTTTTTTGCTATTTAAAGAGATTGAATATTTAGGAAGCAGGTACCCTGAAAATAATTCAGGCATCTTGATTCTTCAACCCAGAAATGTATAGAATGTACCTGTCTCATGGGTTACTTAGCTGTAGTTACTGTGAGTTGCAAACCTTTATCTGCAGAGACACTGCTCTTAGCCAGCCATAAACACCTGTCTGGTAGGGCAGAACAACTGTTGGGGGATGGAGTGAATCTTGTACTCAGGCAGAAGTAGTGAGTGGAGCAAAGAGGGCTTTTTCATAGGACTTGGCTACATCTTCCACTTTGTTTCTTCAAAATTTTGTCAACAGCTGCTAAGAGCCCTGGTGTGTATGTGATTTAGCCTTCCACAGAACTTCAAGTGTCAGATACTACTCCTTTCAACTTAAAGAAAATTCTGGCTTCTGATCTTGACTGATTTAAGCTCCAACTAAAATTAAATATTTAGCTTCTTGCACATTGCTTCCATGTACTGTTAACTGCTGATGCTCTTCAGGAGCTTTTCACAAAGTGAAGTAGCTTATGAGTGTAGGCACAAGACGTGCTAAAGGCCTGCAAATAATGCAGAAAGATGCTGTCAGAGAGGTGTCTTTTAGTGTGTTAAACCTCTGAGAAAAGGCAGGTTTAATGAGCTGCAAGTTTACAAGTAAATTAGCACAAGTACAGACTTCTTTCTTCTGCACACTGTAGGCTAAATAATGACACTGAAGGAACAGGCTGAATTACAGAAGCCATTTTGTATTAAGTTTACTTATACTTTCAAAGCTTTATTTTAAAGAATTTGTATGGCAAAGCTTGACATAAGTATTTTTCCTTCTAGGAATTGGCTATGCCATGTCACTGCTGGGCCCTGCTGTTGGTTATGTCTTAGGAGGGCAGCTACTTAATATTTATATTGATATCCAGATTCCAGAAAGGCAAGACATTTAGCCTTTTTTTTTTTTTTCTCTATAATCTTTAAAGCCTTCAACTCCTCCCCTTGGGAGGAGGGGATCTAGCATTTCCTTGGGAAATAACTTTTTCTAAACTTGTTTAATTTGGTAACAAATTGCATTGCATGAACTTCTCGCAAGTAAGATGCTTCGTATAGTGAATAATCTCTCCCCTGCAAGGTTTTCTTTTGTGTGAATAGTTCTAGCTTTTGAAGATATTAGTTATTTTAAAGCTGATTAACAAAAGGGGCTTCTGATTAATCACTCCTTTAGTTGCTAGAGTTTGTCTATTGATACAGTGTGGGAAATGTTTTCCTGAGGTGGGATATAAGCAGTAGGACCCAGCTTCTTTCTTGCCTGAGGAGAGTTTGCTAGAAAATCTATCAATCAGCTGAGTGACAGTTCACCCTTCAAAAGGTAGTATTATGAATTGTAACTATATCTTAAACCTACAACTTTGTGTATACTGTTCTTGCATTTTCTGTGTTTTAATGACTTGATCAATGCAGTAGCATTCCCCTGAAGTACTATGGGCTTTCCTGAAACTCATTGATTATGAAGATTTTTAAAAGCAGCTTTAAGTATTACAGTGCTACAGCTGCCTAAAATTAAGATCAGAGTAGCCTTCAAATCAGATTGAATTTAATAAATAATAGAATTAAATAAATAGAATGCATGCAGAAAATAAGGGAAAATAAATAGCAGTATCCGAAGGCTTTTAGGAGCAACTAGTGTAATGAAGCTTGCCAATGTCTCAAAATTGCTGCTTTTGAGTTCAGAACTGTTAAACCTAATTTTCCAAATTATCTTTTTAGTACAAAGCTGGATCACGATGACCCACGTTGGCTTGGGGCATGGTGGATAGCATTTCTTGCATGCTTTTTTGCAATTTGGCTTCTGATAATACCGTTTTCATGCTTTCCAAAGCACCTGCCAGGTAAATGTTTAACAGTAATGAAATACTTTGGAAGGGAGGGAGATTTGTTTATCTGTTTATTTGCTTGTATGGATTATGCAGTGCTGGACTGAGAATGATTGATTCCTCTCTGGTTCTGTTTCTCATTTTGCTATGTCTTTGACTGAATTTTGGAAAATGCCTACAGCTAAGCTCCTAGGGCTGTATTTAAGAATGCTTTCAATGTACTTTTTGCTTTTTTGTTCAGGTAGCTACTATCTAGGAATATCCTCAGAGGAGCATTTTAAGGAACCTATCCTGCTTGTTTGGAAGAGAAATAGAATACAGGGAGCAGTGAAACAAAAAACTGGGAAGAATGGGACGGTTATAAAAACATGGAACAGGCTTCAGACTTGTCAGAAATTCTTAAGATATTTCTGATAACATCTCACAGCTTCAAAAGGATGCATGGTATTCAGCCTGACTCCTCTCAAGAAGAAGAAGTTACTGATCTTTATATTGATCTATATCAATAAAATAATCAAAATTTACAATTTGAGCTTGTTTTCTGAAGAAGTCTTTATTGTGATATTACTCAATTTAAGTTGAAGAACGCTGTTCAATGTATCCATTGTCCAAAAATATTCCCTTCTGTAGGCACAGCAAAAATATAAGCTGAAAAAATCTCTGAGACCCATAATGATGGAAGCGAAGCACTTGTTAAAATCAAGAACATTGGAAAAAGCTTTAAAGACTTTCCTGTGGCTCTCATGGTAAAATAATCTGGAATTTTTAATTAAAAATTATATTTTTACTATTATGGATTTTTTTAGGTTTTACATGAGTATCTAGGAAGATAAGTTTTTCTTTTTATCATGCTGCGACCAAGAAGTTTACAGTGCTGCTGAAAATCTTTAATGCGTGCTGCTTTGTTTAGTTGATGCTTAAGATGGTTAAAGCAGGAAAAGCATGCTAATGACCTTCAACATAAAAGGGTCAGTCTGCTTTCAAATATAGTTGCTTCAGTTTATCTGGTTTTACAGTGAGATAATTTCCTGAGTGCTATGCTACTTTTTCACCGCAGATACTCTTGAAGAATCCTGTGCTCATGAGTCTAATAATAGCAAGCTCTTCAGAAGCTTTAATTGCCACAGGTTTGCCACACCCAAGTTCATAGAAAATCAGTTTGGACAGACATCAAGTTTTTCAGCAACTCTAGGAGGTAGTGTGTGTGGTGTTTTTTTTTTATTTATTTTATTTTTTTTTTAATTTTACATTGTACGGACCACCTTATTATAGCTGAGTGATTAATTGGCTATCTTGTACTTCCTGTCCAAGACACTTCTGTGGAGGTATTTATATGAGAACTATAAAAACGCAGCTTTTAAAGCTGTTTTTACCCATCCTAAGAAAACTGGTGCACCAAGGGTGCAAATCTACTAGTTGTCTGTCAGTTCAGTGGACTTGGTACAAAAATTCAGAACTTCTGTGAGAATCTGAAGTAATTGTTTTTACCCTTTTTATTTTTGAGTAGCATTTAATTTTTCATAATTAAAGTCAGCTGAAGGCATGCTAAGCATTAGTCTTGAAGGGCAGCTGAAGAAAAAGCACTGCCTCTCCCAAGAAAGAGATTGAACTGGCCTTTTGCTTCAATCCCACTGTAATGCTTCAGTAGGTGAACATTTAATAACTTAACTGCCTAGCTGGGATATAGTCTGAAATGGCTGTGCATCTGCAGTTGGCTCCCTGTCACTTATCATATGTGCATATCAGATAAGAAATAGGTGGAACAAGGAGAGGTTGTGAGAAGCTGAGTATTGGAAAAACAAATCTGAAAATCTGATGGAGATGCTATACTAGATGGGAATACACAATTAATCCAATAACTTTTTTTGAAGAACAGCAACCAGATCAAGGTAGCTATGCCAACAGAGGCTTACAGTATGACAGACCTGGTACTTCTGAAGCATGTCTTGCTAAGTTACTTCTCAGCTCTAATATCTGCCTGCATGGCAGCACTAATTGAAGTGCTCTTGTTCCAACAGACATGACGTGCTTGGAACATTCTGAATCACTTATTCCCCTGGCTAATAGTAGAAAACTAGTACTATTGCTATTCAAATAACATTGCCACAAACAAAACAAAACAAAAAGTACCCTGCAAGTTTTACACTGAAGTGCGTTGAAATCCATGGTCAATTTTTAAATGGTAATTTGCAATAAAGTAGAAAATTTTCTGCACCGCCTCTCAGATTGTCTTCAGTTGTTTTAATTGGAATTGGAAATATTGGTAGTGTTAATCAAATTTGCAACTTGAAGGAAATGCCTGCAATAATGTTGAAAGCTGGCTAGTTGTAGTCTAATATTGAGTTAGCTAAACTAAGTATTTTCAGTAGCCTTGTTAGCTATTTCAACCAGTGTTGACTGCAGGTATCTGACAATTCTGTTGCTGTACCTGAACTGTCTCTAAAATGAATTGTTTCAGGATAGTGTAAGTTGCACTAATCACTTCTGGGCTGTTTTATATGCTAAACGTAGAAAAATATTCATTTATCCACCTAGTATCTTAATTTATTGTCTTTGCATTATTATGAACAGTATCAATGAGGGGAGGAAAAAAGGTTCGTCCGTCTCAGCAACTTGAACTATCTTTCCGGAGCTGCTTAAATGTATTTTGTGCTATATATTGTACAACAGGGCCACAAGGATGATCAGGGGCCTGGAACATCTGCCCTATGAGGAGAGGCTGAGGGAGCTGGGCCTGTTCAGCCTAGAGAAGAGAAGGCTGAGAGGGGATCTAATCAGTGTATATAAATACCTCAAGGGAGGGAGTGCAGAGGACGGTGATGGTCTCTTTTCAGTGGTGGCCACCGACAGAACTAGAGGAAATGGCCGGAAACTGAAGCATTAAAAGTTCCACAGGAACTTAAGGAAAAATTTCTTAACAGTGAGGGTGACAGAGCGCTGGAACAGGCTGCCCAGAGAGGTTGTGGAGTCTCCTTCTCTGGAGATCTTCAAAACCCGCTTGGATGCAGTCCTGTGCCACGTGATCTAGGTGACCCTGCGTGTGCAGGGGGATTGGACTAGATGATCTCTAGAGGTCCCTTCCAACCCTAAGCATTCTATGATTCTATGATTCTAACAGGAATTATGTTTTATAGGAAGATTGCAGCTTAAGTGTATAATATAGGCACCAGGTAAGCACATGAAAATATTGAGAAGAATTGAGGTAACATTTTGAAGCTTTATATAACAGCCTACTGGTGTTTGGAGATTCTTGCTAAGTATAGCAGTGTACAGTTTGCAAATTTAAAAAGTACCTTGTTTGTTGCTTTGAACTCTGGCTTTGGACACCTAAGTTGCGCCCTTAAGTTGTACTTCTGAAGAGACCAGAGATAATGTAAGGGTCAAACAAATCACTTCTTAGTGAAATGCCTAAATTACTCATGCTGACAGATTCAGGTAGGATGGTTTTAAAATGATATCACACGTAGTGCATCTAAAGATACAGGTAACTGCTATGATTTTCTTAAAATTGCACTCAAAATTGCTTCACTAATTGTCTTGCATTTGTGTGTAATTGCTGGTGTCTTGTTTTTCTCTAGGACTTGTATTAATTCCAGCAGCAGCACTAGGCCAAATCATAAGTGGCTTCTTGGTTTCCAAGTGCAAAATGGATTGCAAAAGCATAATCAAGTTTGTGATAGGCACTTGTTCAGTGGCACTGCTATTAAACACAGTGTTTTTATTTGCTAAATGTGGGAATGAACCATTCGCAGGTGTCTCTGAAACATATAATGGGTAAATATATTTTACTGCACCCTTGGGATTGGTGTTAATGTTTAAAATACATAAGCTATTTCACACAATACAAACTCTTTAAAAACTTATATCGCTTTACCTTGATGTATGAAAACTTGACTGTTTTATGGAACTCAGCCTCGTTCTTTGATTCTTCATATAACATACTAATAGGAGAATGTCACCATGTGTAGCCTGTAAAATGTCCCGAGCAGGATCAGCCTGCTCAACAACAACTTCTGTAACCCTCTTGCTATGACAACTGTGATCTGACTAGGGCTAATTCTGTATATGTGCAAGAGTGGGGTCTCTTATGTCTTGTTAAATTACCCAGTGGTGGACAACCTGGGCAGATCGTTCATGGGGAGGGATCTGCCATCCACAGTGGTTTCATGAGAGAATCATTAGATGAGCTGTAATGGAAACTGCCTCCAAAGTGATTGCAGGCTTATCCCTAGAAAAGTCAAGGTGTTATAGTATCAGATTCTACTGCGTCTAGTATCAACTTACAGAAGGGAACCTTATTTTATCTGGGTAAAATGTCTAATATTTTAAAGCAAGATGCAGAAGATGAATGCAAAGAGTGTAGCTCAGGGACCCAAGGTGAAGAATGAAGTATGTGAAGTAAACCTAGCTTAGCAATACCATGATTCAAAATATTTTTGGCTGCTGTGTATAGGAAAGGCTTCTATAAACATTTTTTTTTTCCTTGATAACCCAAAAGAGCATGGTTTGCATTCCTAATGAGAATGTAATTATGAATCATATGTGGGTCTCTGTACTAACTGCAATAGCAGAGTTTTAGAATGAATGGTCTTCCTGTTGCTGTGAACAAAACTTATCCTGGAAATCAGTATAACAAGGGAAGAACTTTCAGAAAAGTGATAGTAAGCATAAAGGAACATTTAACATGTTTCTGCAAGAATAAGTTTGAGTGGAGTCCTAGGACCAGTTTTCAAACTTAACATGAAATGCGTGTGATCAAGGAACCATCTCAGCAAGAGGGGCACATGTCTCTGCCAAAAGGCTGGCCAACCTGGTTAGGAGGGCTTTAAACTAGACGAGAAGGGGGAAAGGGGAGTGTCACACAGACACAGCGAACAGTACCACACAGCCAAGGTCAGATGGCGTCCAGTGGGAGTATGCTAGTGGGGAAGTGAGGATAGGAAATGATCACGGAGGGTCCTCTTTCACCCCTCCTGGGAAACCTGCAGGCTCAGTTACTTCCCTGAAATGCCTGTACACCAATGCGCGAAGCATGGGGAATAAGCAGGACGAACTGGAGATCTGTGTGCGGTCCCAGCGTCATGATCTCATTGGAATCACAGAGATGTGGTAGGATGGCTCGCATGACTGGAGCGCTGCCATGGAAGGCTATGTGCTCTTTAGGAAGGACAGGCTGGGAAGGCGAGGTGGTGGAGTTGCTCTTTATGTGAGAGAGCAACTGGAATGCATGGAGCTCAACCTGGGGGTGGA
>NW_010582002.1:0-21849 GCF_000705375.1 Tinamus guttatus
GCTGCCCAAAAGCAGCTTCAGTCCCCTTGCTGAGCCAAGCACAAGAGATAGAGCCAGGAACACAAAAATCAACAAGATGCCTTAAACAGACATCCCATCTCCGCTCATAGCATCTCACACAGGCACCAAATGGTTAACTGCATGAATGGTTGCCAGAAAAGAGCTGGGCTAGCCCAGACTCACTCAGCAGCATCCTCTCAGCCCTGGCCCAGAGTCCTGAGCCTGCCTGGTTTGTGGGCACATTTGCAGCAACCTGGTGAGCAAACAGGGCATGCATTTTACTTTCTGAAGTCGAACTACTTTGCTGAAAGACTGTGCCTCAAGGCTAGAGAGGAATGAGCTGGCTGCTAGCAGGAGCTTAACATTTAGGCTTTTTACCTCTTTCCTCCCCCCTTCACTTTTTTTTTTTTTTTTTTTTTTTTGGAAAGAGAAGGTCTTCAAATTAAGCTATTTCTACTATACAGTAATATCATGTCCTGCCAGAAGAGAGATAGCTGAAGGAGAGGATCTCCCCAGTACCCTTGGTGAGAGGGCTTTTGTTCCTGCAGCCCTGGGAGTGCTTCCGTCTCCAGACTTGGGCTTTTGGAGTGCAGCCTCCCAGAACACAGGGCAACTCATGCTCTGACAGCTTAAACAGAGGGGAGGAAAAGAAAGAAAAAAAGGGGAAAAAAATGGAATGTTACAAAGGATACAAGACCTGGGGCCAAATCCCGGTGAACAAACTGATCAGACAAAAAGATTTCCCAAGGCATGAAAACATGGACAAGGGGAAGAAAGGAAAATATTCCCTATTTTAACCTTCTCCAAAGGACTGATGCAACTCTAGAGCTCGAGTCCCATTAATTTTTCAATGAAATGCCCTTAAAACTCAGCTTTCCCATTAGGCAGGTAATGAGTGAAGTGCCTGGAGCCATTTATGAGCCTAGTCCCGAGTGCTTCATTATACTAGAGTCTGCCCTGTATGAAGTAAGCTGCTGCATCATCATCAGAGACAACTGTCAGATCACACAACACGTCCCAAACTGCTCCCTTTTAGGGGCTTGTGGTCCCAGTCTGCTTTCCAAGGGCCTCATTTGCCACCCTAGCAGAACCACTCACCATGGGGAAACCACCACCGTGCCCACTGTCAGGGGGACACCCCAGCTCATATATGCCACAGGCACCTGAGAAAATGGCATTTGCACCTCCACAATACCCTTAAGTGAAGTGAAAACCGCTAGTTTAGATAGTATTTTATACGAGTGAACCGGAATGCCAGATATCTTCCAACAAAGAAGGGAATAATGTGAAAGGAAATAAAAATTAACTCATCTCTGCCTGCTGCAAGGAGCCTGTTCTTCCAGCAGAAATGAGCTGTTTTCAAGCTCTCTTAGGGCCCTTGGTACTTGGTCTCTACTTAGTGCTTTCCCGAGCTGTCCCAATTTTCCCCACTTTTCTTGAATTTTGTTCAAAACAAGCAAAACGCAAACCCTCCCCCACTTCTAACCTACATTCATTTCTCTAATTGAGGCTAAAAATAGAGAGAGAAATATGCAGAAACAATTTAATCAATGCTTTTGCACCCCCTCCCCTACGCAGGCTATTTTAAGGCTGCTCCCACGCTTTCCCAAGCATTGCACCAGAGAGTAGAGGGCCGGGATGCTGCACCAGGAGGCTGCCCAGGCGCAGACCCCAACAGCCCAGCCAATGCAGGGGATGAGCAAACACATCTCATTTCTCTTGCTTTCCCCTCTCTCAATAGCACAGGCCTCCCATAATAACACAGATAGAGGAAGGGAGAATTCGGAAGCCCCACGATAAAGCAGCCCTCAGACACAGTTATTTTTTCAAACAGCCTCACCCAGGTCCTACACATCCCTTGAGATCTTCACGTGAGACTTCACATTTCCCAGTGTGGAAACACATGCAAGACTAGTTTTTTTCCTACACTTAAGCAAGCTCCCAGATCAAACCTTTAGGGGCATTTGACAACATAAAATAGGAATTTAGTTAAAGATGAAACTCTCTATTGTACCTGCTTAGCACTTTGAAGCTACCTCATAGCACATTAATTGCAACTGATATACAACTTGGCATCCCAGCCATTTTCTGACAGCAAAAATGAATGTTATTTCCATGTCGAAAATTAGCACTCTAAAATGAGAGACAGGAGGCAAGAGGATTGCCGTCTGATGTTGCTCAGAAAGGCAAAACCAGTCACCATTTTGACCACAGAGGCTAAAGACAAAAACAAAGCAGGTTAAAAACAAGCTTTTAGCATGGAAAGCATTGGAGACCACTGCACTTTTGAGCAAAGGAGCTGCTGAGCACAGGGATGCTGAGGAACAGGCTCTGGAGAGCAGCTCCAGTTACTCCGTTGTGATCTCCCACCTCCTCTTCACTTTTGCCATTGCTTTTGCAGCTGTTTAGCTGCTGGCAGAGCACAGAAGAAAGATATCAGCCTGCAAAAGGGGCCTGGAGGAGCAGTAAAACCTGGAATGATCTTGCACATACACTGCAGCAAAGCGCTCAGCGTGCCTGTTATTACAGCTGCACTGCTGGGACTTTTAACCTTTTCCTTTGGTTTCAATCACCCAGCAACTCCATTCCCAGCTCTTCATTTTCCCTAGTAGCTCCAGGTGGTCCCAAAAGAGCAGAGGGAATCTGCAAAGCCAGGAGGGTCACGTCCACAGCAAGGGGTTTGCTCGGCTGTTAGGTCCAGCTGCTTTAGCAGGTTTCCAAGCTGCCTGCAAGCTCTGGTCAGCACTTTGGTGCATCCAAAAACAAACAAAACAGAAACAAACCCATCGGTTTTCACCAAACATCATCTGAGCACCTGAGTTAAGACCCTAGCATCTCCCCTAACTAAAGATTTTGCCATGCCTTGTTATCCTCCTCATACAGGTGGGCAGGGGAGGTATCGCCAGAGCCACTCGTCAGCCCACGGGAGAGGCCAGAGGGAAGCCCAGGAGGCAGGAGCCACAACAGGCTCTGCCCCCACAGCCACCTCCATACCAGGGACACCAGGAAGAATAGCATTTTCCTCAGAACGTGCAGACACCAACCATCTGCACGCAGTCCCAGGACAGCGAGCTTCTTCTCTCTGGCATGCATCGCCTTTGACCACGAATACCCAGAGCCCATCGCTGCGCATCAACCCCCCGTTTCCCTCATTCCAAAATGGCCTTTCCTCCAAGCCCTGGGGGAGCAGCTTCCTGAGCAGAGGTAGGAGCTGGGCCAGCTGGAGGAAGCCACACAAGAGGCAACCACATTTGATAACTAGTCACTAGGCTGGACCTGGAGATGTGGGAAAGGGGGGAACCAGGGATACGGGGATAAAGGAATGGTTCAGGGCTCCATGAACCTGTGCAAAAAGCCAGATCCTGCAGAGACAGCAGTGTGGGATAGACTAGAGCAAGCACAGGAGCTCACAGGGGTACAACCCAATTCAGTGCCCAGGGCCCATGTCCTTTCAAGCTTTGCCACCTCACCTTGGCCAAGATGTGCCAAGGCCACTTCCCTGCACCCTCTTCCAGGACAGGGCATCCGCAAGGAAAGCCAGGGTCCATCTCATACCCCAAAGCACTGAGGAGTCAGACATCTCCAGGGCAGGGGTCTCCGACCCTGCACTGGGGCTCAACCAGGAGCCAGGAGTAGCCACAGCATGTGGTAAAACAGCAGGTTCAGTAAAACACCATCAAAGGAAGGGGGGAGAGTTGGAGGAGGTCAGGGAGGAAGGGGGAATTGAAGCAAGTTGTCTGAACAGTCCCCCATGTATTATAACATTTATTTAAAGAAACTAACCTTTTAAGTTAGCATCATGCAGCATCTCATTAAATGTGTTGGGTTCCTGGGGGCACCAGGCAGCTGCTGAAGTGTTAGCTCCTTGTCATCTTATTACCACCCTCCTCCAGCCACTTCTGGGCTGCTTTTATTTCCCTCTCCTCAATTCGTCATCTTTCTTCTCACACCCTGCGATTCCCCAGCTCTTTTCCCTTCCTGTATCGCAGCCCTCTGCACCCCTGTCACTGGTTACCTTACAACATTCATCACCGCCGGCCTCCTGTGTTTAAGACTCTGACAGCAATTAGAAACAGAAAAGATAACCTCAGCTCAAAGCCTTTAAAAGCCGCTCCTAAACACCAGGGCAGCTGCCCGCCCTGGCACAGCTGCTGGAGCCCAGGCACGATGCCCCTGCTCCACTGGGATGTCCCACCTGGGCTCTGCCGGGAGCACCAGCAGCTGCCACTTCCCCACAAGCAACGTGAGGACCCTGCAACAACTTTCCTTTGCACACAAGCCTGCAAGGCTGCACTGAAGGCTTCACTGCTCTTCTCATCCCAGCTGCAGATGAGCCAGGTCCAAAGTGCACTGCATTAGTACTTCCACAAAAAGTACTAGAAAAGAAAAAGTCCAACCTAGCTGGCAGGAGATTTCAAGAAGCAGCAAGCTCAGCCTGTGCTGCAGGGAAAGGACCGCTGGGTGCCAAGTGGGACAGCAAGGTCTGCAGGGCAGCAAACTCACCAAGCAGGGCACAGCCCCAATGCACCTGCAGGGAGAGCCAGGCTGGGGACAGCAGCTGCTTCACCAGGCAGACCTGTACCATGGGACGGGGTGAAGGGCAAGCCACGGCCAGGTCAGGCAGATGCAAGGCCAGGCACACACACAGTGTCCAGCTAGGGAAGATCCAGAGCCAAGAACCTGAGGTTAAACGCAGCCCCAGGATGGAGGGTGCGTGAGGAGGTCTCAGGTGCAGCCGGTCAGCACTGGAGCCAGGTGCTGCACTCAGGACTCGGCAGCAAAATTCCCTGCAGAGCCTTCCTGCTGCTGCTGAGCTGCCTCCGAGGAGGAGGAGGAGGGATGCGGAAACACAGCAGTGAGCACCTTGGTCAGGGAGCAGCTGGGGACACGTCTTCATCATCTCTGCAGCAGCTTCACAGCCCAGGGTCCCTGCAGGGACTAAAAGTTTCCTTCTCCCCAACCCTTTGCCACTTCCATAGGGCACATAAGGGACGTGATCCCCCTGTGGCAGCAGCTGAGGAGGGCAGTGAGACCCCTCAGGAAAGCCGGAGCTGCCCAAGCGTTGTGGGTCTGGAGGGATTGTGCTACCCCCTGCACTCAATGCTGGAGCTTTGCTGCCCTCCTCCAAAAGAGTCAGGTCCAGTTCAGGTTTCCCTGCCATGCAATGTATCACCTTAACTTTCATGTCTCAGGCCCATTTCATAAAATTTTGAATTCCAAAATTTAAAACTTTCACAAAATTTATTTCATAATAAAATTTCATTAAAAGGTGGTATTACAGAAGTCCCCTACAGATACAAATGCAAGGAGGGATTTCATGTCCATACCTTTTCTCAAGAGTACAGCAGCCACCAAAGTGAGAAGCTCCAGGAAATCATTAAGCTCCTCTTATGCATTAAGAGCTTGTGTGCTCTGTCTCTGGGGTTAATTACAGCCCATAAACCCTAATTACATCCCAAATTCCAGGTTTGGGAGCTAATTACAAATCAGCTCCCCGTGGAGGCTGTCCCAGGAGTCCTACTTGGAGAAGAAAGTGCTCTCCCCGCTGCTGGTAGCTGTTCCCAGATGCTGCTGGCTGCCTCCTAGCTGCTTCCTGCATCCAGAGGCCACCAGCATTCCCAGCCACGGCCCAAGAGCTGCCTGTGGAGGCCCATAGAGCAGCAGGAAAGGTCCTGGACCACCGCTTTTCAGTCCTGTTGGAGCGACCGTTCTGTCCTTGCACAGGGCAGCTGCAGAGTCCTGGTTCTCCCCAAATCCAAGGAGGACTCTGGGGGCACGTGAGGTGATGAGGGCACTAGCGGAGCACCCGGGGCTGGCAGCTGCCTCAGTCCGGAGCGCAGGTCAGGCAGCCCCTTACTGCTCCCAAAAGCAGCACCGGCAGAGCAGGAGCAAGGCAGGGAACAACATGGGAGCAATACAGCAATGCTGCCTGCTCCAGAGCTGTGCCTGCAGCAGCGAGCGGCGGAGCCGCTTGCTGGAAGCCCTGTCCTCCAGACACCTCTTCTTCAGGTGCTTTGGGTTCATATGCTGGAGCTCATTTCCATTTTTACCAAGCTTCTCGCCTTTAGATTGCTCTTCTGCCTTGGTTTCTGGGCTCCAGGAAAGACATCCATGATAAGTAGATGTTACATTTCAGGTTACATCTTTGGAACAAAAACAATCTAGTCTCTTCCTCCTCCTCTAACAGAAAATAACTAAATAGAAGAAAATGAAACCCTTCAGGCACAGAACAAAATGGCTTTAGTGGGAATGGATGTTTTCAGACAGATCTAGAGAAAGAGGGCAGGCATGAACTGGGCATGAGGATCTTTAGGAGAAAGATGGGTAGGTCACAAGGTGCAGAGCCCTGTCCTGCAGGGATCTGAACACAGATTTGGGGGCAGGGACCAGCCTGCAGTTTGCAAGGCTGCAGGCACGTCCTCTCTGGAACTGGCTTTGCCAGTGGTGGAAAAGGAGGAAAACCAGTTGCCTTGGCCTGAGCCTGCTCCTGCACCTCCAGACCAGAGCGCTCTCCTCTCCACTTCGTCCCTGCGTCTCCGGGAGCGGAACAGCGGCAGCGGGCACGCTGGCACGGCGATGCCCGTGCCCTCCTGCAAGGGGCAGGGGCCAGTCCCAGCGGAAGGACCCGCGGGATTCATTCCCAGCGTGATGGAGAGGGAATCCACCATGGAGGCTCAGCTGCTGTGCAAAGATACTAAAGCCACTGGTTCTGTTCACCAGGAAGACTCGTTGTCTGAAGCGATCAAGGCAGCTAAGTCTGTATGTAGGGATGATGCACCGTTTCAGTGTGTCCAGGAATAGCAGATAATCATCCCAAGCGTTCCTCCCTCTTTTAGGCATTTGAGGGCAGAGGAAAGGGGGACTGGAAGGGCATGGATCAGAGTCCTGCACTCCGCGACTTGCCCCAGCTGCCCTTACAAATGTCCCTTACAGTTCTTAATGATGATACCATATAAAAATACCGTATAAAAATATGAGGCTTTGTGTGTGGAGAATACTTTCTTTCAAGACCCTTTGGGCACTTACAAGGGCTTCAATTCACTGGGTTGAAATTAGCTAGCAAACAGATGTCCAAAAATACAGAAAGCAATTAAACAAATACATGGAAGAAAATATCATCAGCATTATTAAATGCAAAGATACTACCACTGTTGCGGAAGTCCTTGAGCTGCAGACAGGGACCAAGGCTCCAGATTGTCTTCCCTGAATTCAGCCTCTTCCCAAGGCCCCTTTTGTCCCTTTCAGAGGCAAGATTACTGGGGCACACGGATCTTTGCTCGGATCAGTAACCACTGTCCCTAGGGTAATCTTTCATGTACAGAAGAGCCCAGGGCAGCTGATCTTTCAGAGGTCTCTACAAAGAGAACACTGAAATCTTTGTGCGGCTGCAAGATAATTCCCCATGAGAAGGAGAACCTGGGAGAAGGTCACAGAAGGTTTCCTGAGGACCCACCACCCTACTGGGGTACAGCCACACAGGTAAGACTCAGCTGCCCAAGCACCAGGTGCCTTCACACCCAGCACAGCAGCCTGTGCGCACACACACTGGTGCTCCCATCACACATGTTGAGGCTGGGCCTCTGTCTTCCTTGACGTGAGCGAATCCATGTCCATAAGGACTCGGCAGCACGTGGGCCCTAGCACGTGTTTGAGTCCAAACCTCCACAGCAGGACAAGCAAAGGTGGCAACACTAATCCTACCAGAGTAGCTCTTTCTAGCACACAGCACCACCCAACGGAGAGCACTTCATGCATGGAAACAGAGCACGAGCTCCCAGCCCTGACCCAGGGGACGGGGCAGCACCAGGTTTTTATAAATTCTGTCTTTCTAGGGAAAAAAAACACCAGGCACAAGGGCTGGAAGATGTAGCAAGCAAAGTAGTCAGCAAAAATAAATCCCCTGCAAACGCAAGCCTGCCTAACTCAACCACAGTAGAACCAGGGATGCTCAAGCAGTGCTTGAGAAATGTGTGCAAAGCAGAACATGAGAGAAATGAGGGGCATTTCTAAAGCCCTTTATGAGCCTTTTCCCAAAACTAGTGAAGTTCTCCAAGAACTCTGAGATATGTTAAACCAGACCTTGTCTTTCTTCTTCCAGAATGTCCATGCTTGTTTGACCTGTTTTAGAAAGCTACACAAATTCCTCAACACCATCATCCACCCCAGCAACAACCCTCACGGGAATTTGTTCTAATCAGCAGGTAAAAGTCCACTCATAACTGGGAAGGGGATCCCTAAGTCCAAAAATCCCACTGGCTCCCCAACAAGGACAAACATGAAGAACAGGTAAGTGGAAATACAAGCTAAAAGTAGGGACAGCTGAGAGATGCATATAGTTCTGGAAAGGACAGTTCATTGCAGCCTTGAGTTACTGTGTTAATGCTCCAGTATGTCCTGCTGTGAAACATCTCCAATGGCCAGTGCAGCTGAGGAGGGTCTGATCTGGCTGGATACAACCTGAGACCCCTCCACTGCTCATTTCTTACCATCCACTGCATTTGTGCTGTTCAGTAGTTTGCAGATGGTATCTAGGTACATTTACCTACTTTCTCCAGATCCCTATCCAGATAGTGGGCTGATTAGCAAGCATTTATGGACAGGAATGTGAAATCCTGGCTACAGCTATCACTGCAGGGTGTTGCTAGAAGCCAGTCAAGAGACATAGATCTTTGCCAGAGTGTTTGGGGGGCAAAAAACCATCATGATTAGCATCTAACCAGAAAAGAATGTGCCAGGTCTTTCACATCTCTGTGATCGCTTAGGGAGGCCAATGCAACCATACCAGAGAGCCTGACAGCCACCAAGCCTTCTGATTTTATGTGAAAGGGGCTAAAACTGCAGAGTACAGCAGTGCAGACAGATATATGGGTTCACAGAGCAACAGCCCCAAGGAAGGAGCTGGTCCTGATGCTGTAGAGAAGGGGAGCAGTAGGTGCAGGCAGAGCAGCAGGAGTGGGGAACAGTGCGGTCGGCTGCAGCCACGACATTGGGCACACAGCCACCGTGTCACCAGGGGCCACGGCTGGACGTCACTGTCAGGCAGTGCAGGGAGGAGGAGATGTCCTGCTGCTCTGCTGTGGTTCCACGTGGAACCACACGGGAAAGCGGCTGCAGTCCACAAGGCAAGCAATTGGAGAGCACTAGAAGGGCCCTTTCTGAAATGTTGTTACGTAGTGGATGCAGAAAAAATGAAATCAATCAAACTGAAAGCTCACATTAAAACACGCTTTGATGGTGAAAATGAATTTTTTGCAGTCATCACAAAAAAGGTGCTCTGAGAAGGAGCAAACAGCAGCAACAGCCATGGGTGCCCCTTCTCCATGGGCAGTCCCTGGCACAGGGCAAGCAAGGAACCAGGGCACATTTACACCTACCAGCCATGAGATGCTCCAGCTTCGCTCAGTGTGCGCGATGCAAGCTCATAGTTTGGCCTAGCGATGCTGCATCCTTATTTATTTATTTATTTACATCTGCCTTCCTTCCTATCTCCCTTCCCCATCCTCCACATTACACCTCCCATTCTCCCCCCACCTACATTTTACCAAAAAAAAGGCATGGATTCAATTCCGTTTCATATTACTATGACAGTTCTTATTAGGCATCCAGTCTCTGCATGCGTCTCCCTGCTAGTCCAGGGCTGACCTCGCTTGCCTTTCCCAGCAGCTGCTCTCTTTAGATACCTTTGTCCAAGACAAGGCACATGCACATACTGGGGGGGGTTAGTTTTCTGGTTGCCTTTTTTTTAAATCATAGTTTATGAAACATCTGCTGTTTATAATTTATTTCCTTTGAATGCCATAATCGTTTCAGTTGTGTGAGCCAATAAGCACCCCCGTGCAGCAGAACAGCGCTGACAGGGCTCTGAATTGGCTTTCGTTACAAACACGTCTCTCTGGCAAGATGGGCAGACCCCCCTCTGCACCTGCACACGCACCTTCCCCTGCAAAACTCTCCACCCTTCATGCAAAACTCTTTAGAGATGCCCCTGATCCACAAGCAGCCACCAAGACACCCAGCACACAGACTGTGGGCTTCACAGGTCCTGGCACACGAGCACAGCCCTGGAAAAACGCAGCAGGGTGCACACATGGTGCGCGCACACACACACACACACACACACACACACACACACACCAACATTTCGCTGACTCTCAAAACACAGTTAAGACCCTGGGAGTCAGGCTTGACACAGCCCCAAACGCTCAGCCAGGAAACGGGATCACCCGGATCCCAGATGGGTTCACGCTCCCCGTGCCCAATTGCCAACACACGAGGCAGCCGAGCGTGGTATTAAAATCGTGTCTGTGAAAAGCGAGGAGAGGAAGTGCAGGAAAATTATAAGAGGAGCAGAAAAGCAAAACAAATAAGCGATGCGTCTTTATCATCAAAGTGCTCTCAGCCAGCTCTCCCCATTATTTACGGTTTACTCGCGGGTTTAATTTTTCTGCGTTGTTTTTATTTCATTTTTTTTCTTTTTCCTTGCAAAAAAGGAAGGAATGAGAGAACCCTCTGGGGCATCAGAAGATTTTCTCACTCTGCTTAGTGAAACTGCTTAAATAATTGCAAGAACGAAGCAAAATCGGTATCTCCTGGGTGGCAGAGCTGCAGCCCAGGCCTGGCTCCATGGAGGGCAGAAGGAAGCTCCTCCAGCCCTTTGCAAAAGCCGCTGGTAGCAGAGCCAAGTTCATCACCCACAAACACATTCAGTCCTGATCATAAAAAGCAGGTTTTTGTGATTTACTTGTTTATTCTAGTGACACTGAGAAAGCTGACCAAGGTACAGACACACAGACGGCTTCACAGACAGAAGTGTGGAGTCCCAAAATGCAAGGACAAATGTAATGCCTTAAAGAGCTACCAAGGGAGAAAACTGTACTGATACCCCAAGTATAAAACATATTAGAGGGCTTTCACCTAGGCAGCGAGGGAAGGAGACAATCTAGGAGGGAGGCCCCAACCCTGTTCTGAAGAAGCAGCTGGGAGTTCAGTGGCTGTTTGGAAAGGAAACACACACACATACACATACAAGTCTCTTGAACATCTTTAAACATCTTTAAATAAAAGAGACTAAAGATATTTTACAAACTAAACAATTATAGAGTGAGGAGTGGGTGGAGGGGCGATACAAAGAATAATTAGGCAATTCGGTTAATCCTCAGGAAATTGGCTAATTCCCAGGTAGGCAGCAGCTGGGGAGTGATTAATCCTTGCACCCCGGGAGGTGCCGTGTCGCACTGGTCTCCCGCTGCAGGCTGGAAACCAGTCTGGAAAAGCTGCTTCTCCCACATCCTCCCCTCTCAGCGGCCCCCTGGCTTCCCCATCCTGCCTGGCCCCTTCCCTCTCCATAGCTGAGATTAGTTTGATACACCAGAGCTGCAGTGAGAGGAAACCACTGGACAGAGCAATGAAGCACGACCCGGCGCACCCAGACAGCAATATTTAACTTTTTTACCTTGCCCCTCAGTATTTTTCCTGGCACTGGGAAGCCCCTTTGCTGCACAAGCTGGCAACAAGCTCAGCTCCTCTCTAGCAGAGACAAGACAAGGGTAATATTTCTTTGCTCCAGAATGAGGCAGAGGATTAATTCTAGCTCAGTCCCCCTTGACACAAGCACTCAAGGGAAAGAATTGGAAATTGGCTGTTTAGAGGATGGGGTGGGGATGAGGCCAAGGAGAGAGATTTGCTAACTGCACCTGCTTTGGGTCCACAATGCCTCTCTATAGGCACAAGCACTGCAGAGCGAGCTATCATGTGTGGTTTGTTAGGAAGATAACGAGCACATCTCTTCCAGGGTCCCTGTATATCTGAAAGTGATGTTAAAATACCAGTAATTTTGCATTATTCCTCTTCTTCCATTCAAATAGCATCCCCTTGCACAGCTGTTGAAAGGCTCTTTTGGAAATCTCCAGATGTTCCGTGTCAAGAAGGGTAACAGAAATACAATGTGGTTGAACTAACACCTGACAACCAATCCCATCATTATTTCAGTGGGGCAGGGCTCCTTGAGTTGATTAACGTTACCCAAATTGCTGAGCACAGAATTGTGTTCTTGTTTCCCTGCTAACAAACACTCAAGCAGCCAACTGGGAGATACCCCAACGCAGTCACCAAACCGGGACAGAAGTGCTGCACGTGGCCCATGAGGTGCCTTGGCAGAGCTGCACAAACACCCTCCTCTAGATCAGAGGGCAGGAGGCCAAAAAGCCTCCCTGCTCCTCCACTTCTGCCCCTGAGAAAGCTACGACTGCTACGATGCTGAGGAGCCTCTTCACTGGCTCAGCTGCTTTCACAGGCATCTGGGACAACGATGATGGGGAACAGAGCAGGACTGGGGACTTGGATACCAGTGCTGGAGCAAAAAGTCCACCTGCCCAGGGAAGCTGCTTCCACTGCAGGCAGCTCTTCCAGTTCGAGCTCAGGTCTAGACACAGGATGCTGGAAGGTCATCTAGTCCAACTCCCTGCACATGCAGGGTCACCTAGAGCATGTGGCACAGGACTGTGTCCAAGCAGGTTTGAAGATCTCCAGAGAAGGAGACTCCACAACCTCTCTGGGCAGCCTGTTCCAGTGCTCTGGCACCCTCACTGTGAAGAATTTTTTCCTTAAGTTCCTGTAGAACTTTTGGTGCTTCAGTTTGTGGCCGTTTCCTCTAGTTCTATCAGCGGCCAGCACCATCCTCCTCACTGCCTCCCTTGCGGTACTTGCACACACTGATCAGGGTCAGTCACATCAGTTTCTCCTGAGCACTTCTTGAACTACAAGTCAAACTATGGTCAGGCTTGCAAGCCCAATACAAGCAAGGGGCTCCCTGGGCAAAGTCTAAGACTCACAAACTCAGGCCACACTGGTCTTACCAAGAGATAAGGCAGTGCCAGGAGGGGAGAAGCTTCAGCTCCTTCTTCACACATGCAAAACCACCAGGATACTTCTCCATCAGCAGTGCTGCCAGCTCTACTACTAGGGGCCATTTCTACAAGATAACAGTTTGATTAAGAATTTATACATATGTTTTACCTTGTTTCTGTTGCTGCTGCCAGAAGCAGTTCCCAGCCGAGAGCTAAAACCTTGCGGCAGAGACTTTTCAGACTTTAGCAACAGATAAACTTACTTTGGTTGGAAATCCCTCTGGTCCAGGGTTTTGGGCCCTTCTTTCCAAGTAAAAGTCTTGCTGTGGAGCTCGCTGCAGGGTATCCCTTAGGCTCTGGCTTTGGTTGGGGACAGCAGAGGTCTGGATCATGCTGCAGGAGAGGTGCAGGTTTCTGTGACAGCCCAGGGAGAAGCAAGCGATGAGTCACCTGGGGGATGTGGCTTTCCAGTGCCTGCAAGGAAGCCTGGAGGACTGTGTGTACCCCCTCACCTTAGTTGGGATGGGGATAAATGGAGTGCTGATGCATGCCTGGATCCAGCAGCTGGACACAGTTGGAGGGTAGAGAGGCCAAGCAGGTGGTTCCAAAGGGCTTTGTCCTCTGAGATTTAAAAGAAAGAAAAAGGAAAATGGACACATGCAAGAAAACTCAATATTTTTTTTTCCTAATGAATGCCATTGGACTTGTTTTGATTTGGTACTTCATGCATTTACATATAAATTGCTCCATAATGGCTTTGCCGTCCTCCTCTTTAGCATTTGCCATTAATGTGCAGTACAAAAAGGTCAGCTGCCTGGAGCCTCTTGCTGTCACCCACTTAGCCTAACCCTGACAGGGCTAGAAAAGTCAGCGGGTCACCCCACAGTGACCCCCCTGGGAAGGTCTGGGCCCCAGGGATAGTTCCTGCACCCTCCGGACCCCACGGAGATAACATGGAGCCACAGCCCCGATCCCCGCAGCCTCCTGGTGCAGATGTCTCTGCGAGCCCAAGTCCCAGCCTGGATAAAAACAAGCAATAATAATTTGGAGGGTTGGAGAGAATGCATGTATGTTTGACCCAGGGACACAGCTCATGGGTATTTAGGGAAAAGGCAGTGCCTAAGATGCAGTAGCAGTGGGATAGGTCTCACCTGAGAATTTGCCCAAAGCTTGAGGAAGAAAAGGAGGCAGGAGACAGCAACAGAAGAATCCAGATTTTCCAAATTGCCCTAAACCTCTGCTAATTCTCAGCCTTTGCCACCCAACCATACCTGCAGGTGTGGCATGGTGGGCAAACCCAGGGCAGCGTGGCTCCGTCAGAGCTCGTCTGCTCCTATTGCCCCCGCACATCCCTCTCCATCCCCGTGAGAACCACACAAACCCTCCACCATCCCTAACGAGGTGAGGAAAACTCAACAGCCAAAGACAAAGAAAAGGTTTCTGGGAAAATCCTGCATGGACAAAGTCAGACTGTTCCTATGCCTGGTTATATCCCTGAACATGTGCTGCTATCATATACATCCAGCACACACTGTAATTGCAGCTGGTGGAACATTTCCAGAGGAGGAGAATTCTTCTACAACCACACTGGTTTAATGTAGCATCTGCACTCGGTCAAAGATATTTAACCTGCTCTTTGGGGACTAATCAAGAAAAATACATATATATTCAGATTTCTGCCCTACCAGGATACTTGTACTTACCAGTAAGCAAAACCTAGAAAAAAAAATGCTGACCTTTTCATTATCAAAATAAAAATTCATTCCCAAACAGAACAGACTCCAAAAACCTGAGAAGGTTTTCTTTCTTTTCGTAAGGAAGACATACAATCAAGATAAATTTACAACAATAAACTGAAATTACAGTTGAGAGCTGTTTGGGAGAAAAAGTAGGGGAAACCATGTGTCACTGCTGAAGGTACAAACTATTTCAAGGCTCTGCCTGTCACTTCAAGGCAAGCAAAATCTGGCAGGTGCAGTAAGAGGGTGAGATATCTTCCATAACCCACTGGCATGAGGCTTCCTGAAATCCATCTGAGGCCGTACAGGGAATATTTTTTCACACACACAAAATGTTGTTTTGCATGGCTTATTTTCCATCCTGCTGCATGGATGTATCATGCATGTGGCTGCTGCTTCTGCTCTTGCCAGGATTCTTTCCGCCATATCATGAGTTTCAGGAAAGATGGACTTGTTCAGCCTGGAAATAGGATACGAAAAACAAAGCCAAGTTGAATGTGAAGAAGAAAAAAATTGCCCTGTTGTGTGATGAAGGCCTGGAGCAGGTCAGCAGAGCTAGAGAAACTTCCATCCTTGAAGGTTTCCAGGACATGGCTGCACAGCCCTCCAGCTGGCCTGAGATGGTGCGAGTGGCAGGTGGCTTTGAGCAGGAGGCTGGATTAGAGACTTCCCAATGCTGCTTTCACCCAGCTTTTCTAAGGAATAAGTCAGCCAGGAGGCTGACTGAGCATCTGCAGAAGTTCAACCTGCCAGTGCTTACACTGAGCAGCAGCACTGGGATGCAGCACAGGCAGTATACGGGCCTGGAAAAATGGGACAGCGCATAGGGAAAAGAAGGCAACTTGTTCTACGAGATACCTCTCCTTCCTCTTATGGAGGAAAAACAGAACCTTGCATTAAGTTTTGCCCAGGGAACCAGATCTTGCTCCCGTGCTACCGTTCGGTGCAGCTGAGCCTCCCAAAATGAGCTGCCAGACAGAGGGGTCTGTAAACAACAAATCACCCTCTGCAGAGCGAGAAATAGTACAGAAATTACCACCAATTTAGTATAATTTAGAGGACAACCTTGTCCAAGGAGACAATTAATCATTTCTCAGAACAAAACAGGAGGTAAACAGGCTGAACAATAGACCCCCAGAGCCAACAGTGTTAAATCCTGATTTTTATTATTAGTGTTACAAGATTGTAATTAAAATAGTTGCCTGAAGAAAGGAAAGCTTGAACCCCACCATCTGGATGATCCTACCACAGCTCTGGCAGGACATGTGGACCATCGAAAGCCCTTGGAGGGCTCCACCCGGAGCACCAAGGACCCATGAGGGGACACGCGGCCCAGGTGCCTCCACACGCGGCAGCCAGGCCTTGAGCACCCAAAGCAAATAGTGACCATAGGGCTTTCCCAGGCTGGTGGGGGTCACTTGTGTCCCACTCGTTACTGCTCTCCCAGGCCCTCCTGTCCCTCAGGTGATCAGCGGGAAGCACCAGCGCAGCAGCCAACCCAACACAGGCCCCTCTGCACCACAACTCCCGGCCTGCACCAGCAACAGGACCGGGCTCCTTCCCTTCCTAAAGGGAGCCAAAATAGGTCATAAATGCAGGTGCCAATGTGGAACACCTTAATGGCCCCAGCATTCAGGCTTGATATTTGGAAAAAAAAAGCAATTTGTTTGTCCTTTAAGTTGCCAATAATCTGCATTTATTTTAATTGGCACTCGTGGTGAGCACACTCAGAGACGGCAGCTGGGAAGGTATAATTATGTTACTATCTTAGGCAAACATACAACCTCAGGGTTTTCCGCTCACATACATTAAAAAAAAAAAAAAAACCCCCCGGGTTTCTCCCCCCAAAAAAAAAAAAAAAAAAAAAAAAAAAAAAAAAGCCACAGGCAGAAACAAGACAAAACTAAGCAACACCAAGATGACAGAAAAAAGACGGCCATGAACTTGTGACCTGAACCTTGTGCCAGCCAGGCTTGATGTGCAGGGTGTCTTGGAGGCAGGGAAGCAGGACATCCTGGAGGCTTTGCAAAGCATTGGGACAGGGAGCGGAGGGAGACTGGCTTCTGCCCAGCCCCACGAGCTCAGGCAGTGCCTGGTCCCCAGACCCACCTTGATACTGTCCTGAATACTGCTAACTGGATGTGCTCTCACCCTCCAACACAAACCCCGTGAGCCACGACCTCACCACCATATAGGTGCTGTTCTTGGCACAAAATCCAAACCGTCTATAGGAAAGATGACAGTGGCTAAGGGACACGGTTGCACATCCACAACACAGTGCTCACTGCAAAGGTGCACTGTCTTCAGCTCCAGCTTGTGCAGCTGCACGCCTGGAAAAGCTTGCAAGCTTCCTGACCATGTTTGCCACCACCACATGTGCCTGTTGGATGTGTGATGATATGTAAAGGGGTTATTGCATTTTAATGGATTGCCATTCATCAGCTGAGTGCTCTTGCCCTGTCCCTCATGCAAGGTAAAGCGTATTGCCTTCAACTTCAGAGGGGATAACTTAAGCTAACACATTTTATTTCTCAGTCAAGTCAGTGTGAGAGTGCACAGAGCCCAAGGGCAGCTCAGGACTAGAGTGGCAACTCATTAAAATACCCACACCTAGACCAGGTTTAATCACATGCTCCTCCTTTCATAGTCTAATAGGAGCTTTCTTTTTCTCTCCTCAGAAAATAAATGGCCTGTCTTTACCAGCTAAACAGTGTCCAATAAAACTTTCTACCTGTGAATAAATAATTTATTTCTGCAGATCAGTTTTAACAGTATCACAACATGCCTCAACAGCTTCTTCAATCCTGTCTGTCCCAGACAAGTAACAATGCAGCCGAAATCCAGCCTACCCAGGAAACTCAGCTGAACAGAGCATCAGGTAAACACAGGTAGAAACAATGGCCCTGAGCAAAAGATATGGGCAGAAATAAGTAACTGCTTGTCCAAATAAATGAGAAGCAAGTATCAAAATACTAATGGCGGGGGCAAGTGAGGGAGGGATTCAGGCCATTCGATGCACAAACTGCCTCGCTTTCAGCTTCGGTGCCTTTGTGCACACTGGGAAACATACGTGGGGTTATTTTCCTGTACACACACTGCAGAGGCCAAGTGCTGCTTGGGGCAGGTGACTCAAGGACCTGCTGGGGTCAGCACGATTTACTCCACAAGGAAAGCCCCCGATGACAGAGCCCGGCCCCACAAGTGGGACGAGGTCCCGTTTGCTATGCAGCACTCATGCCATTGCATGCAAGCAAGCACCAGGAACAGATGCAGAGGCTGCCGAAACTACCCAAACGGTGCTTAGAGGCATCTTTTTTTCTCTTGTGTTGGAAGTGAATGGAACTATAATGATCAGTAGGTGAAAACAAACTAAAGAACCACTTACCGGTGTGATTAGCACCACGGAGCTCATCTGTCACTTACTGGACACCTGCTCCAGGCACCACAACTCAAGTCTGACTCAGATGGGACTTTCTACTCATTGCAGCAACTGCAGAGGCTGCTGTGTGGGTCCACATGGCCCTCTCCATTCACAAGTCGTCCATCCACAGAAACACAAATCCAGCAAAGGCTCTGTGAGTTTGGGGGACAGATGAGAAGGGCAGAGAGGAGGCAAGACGAGAGCCAGGAAAGACCACATGTAGTTTCCCCAGGTCATTCTTTCCCTGTCTTAGGAGAGAGGGAAAATAGTAATAATAATAATTTAAAAAGAGGGAGAGCTCAAAATGAAGGCTGTTAATCAAGGTCTTAGCAGAGCTTCTCGTCTCCTGTGCCCAAAAGATGCTACTGTCCTATAGAACTGCAAGGAAAACGCAGCTTCCACTCCAGAGTCTTTAATATAACATGCACGAGGTAAAGGAGTGGCGAGACACCAGCTGCCCAGTTATTGCTCGTGATGATGCTCATAGCCAGGGTCTGAGCTGAGCTGATGAGACAAATTCCTCAGGAGCTCTTACAGCTCTGACCCACATGCACCGAAACAAGCGGCTGCCGCAGTCTGAGACCCCGCGGCCCCAGGTGCTCTGCCCCGGGTCACAGCAACATGCCCAGCTGCGGCTGCAGCAGCGCAGCTCCAAACACACCGTCACTGCTGCTGGCCGTGCCGCAAGGACAGTCACCGCTGCAGAGCAGGGCACCAGCGTCCCTGGAGCTTATCCAGGTGGAGGGACACGTGGCTGCAAGGAAGGACGCCCATGATGCCACAGCATCACAGCTGGCACAGGGGAGCTTTACAGAGCTGCCATTTGTCACCCTGCTTCTGAGGTCCCACCTGGATTCCTTATCTCTCCCCAAGCCTGAGCTGCAGGCAATGAGGAGGGCAAAGAGACAACTGTTATGGCCTGTGGCCAAACCCTTATGGTACAAGTTGGAGTCAGCCTGGCTGAGCAGCAAGGACCATTTGCAGTGCTGAGAGCAAGCCCAAAAGAGGCCTTGGTCTGCGGAAGAGTTGGCTTGATAAAATTCCTCCTCATGGACCAGGCTTTATTCCACCTCCTTTTCCACAGGAGGTCACCCGGAGGCTTTGAGCACTGGTGACAACACACTCAGCACTCCGCTTTCTCTCTGCTGCGTGGCCACCACAATAACCAGCCTGCTGAGTCCTCAGAGGGTCCTGTCCCACCAAGCTCCTTCCCTGGATCCTGCCTGCGCTTCCCCAGCACTGCCGCAAACCCTGTGGGCCCAGCCCACCTAGGGGTGACCACGTAGCCCAGGAGCCACCTCTCAAACCAGGCCCAGGCCAGCCCTGCCTCCCCACTCTCTGTGCAGGTCTTGCCTGAGCTTCCCTGCTTGGCATCCTCCTCTGGGCTCTCCACTGAGGCCCAGCTCCTCCATCCCTCAGTTTTCCGCATAGGCCATGAACTGAGGAGCTTGGTGGCTTGGACACCCGCTTCCCCCAAAGCCAAGGCCCAGGGAAAATGATTAAACATGCACACAAGAGCTCTAAACAGAGTATATCACAGCACAAATCAACTCATGCAGGAAAAGCATACACTGACACAGGTGGCCAACCTCCTCCAGGCAGCGAGGCAATTCCTGCGCCCACCAGGCTCTCCTCTCGCTCCCAACACGGACACGGCAGCGCAGCCATCAAGCTGTCAGTCTGGGCTAGATAAAACTGACTTTTAAAGTGAAATTTGTTATTCTGTTACGGTCATTTTCGATATTAATTTTATGCGGCATCAAAAGCCCTTTCATATGTTAAACTCTAATTCATATGCTAATACCCAATTTATGGCAAGGTAATTATTTTTTGTGGAATTTATTATTAAGCATTCGCCGAGGAAGGGAGATACAAGTAGCAGGTTAATTTTGGCGGTCCATAGCATGGCTGAACAGGACCCCTAACGCCCTCCCAATTCTGTCATATGAACCGGAGCCAGCATAATACCATCGTATTGACGAGTAACAAGCAGAAAGTAGAGCCAGCCCTGCAGCTTCCTAACCATCACCTACCCTCTGATCTTCTCCCAAAACCCACTGCTCTCTGATACAGGCCTCGCAGCGTGATCTATTTATTTCCTTGCTGGCTGCATCCCTGGCTGAGTGCTGATCTCTCCCCAGAGAAGCACTTGGTGCTCCCAGGGTCAAGCATCAGATGTTCTGTGGGCTTGTGCAGGCATGAGGGCTAAGGGAAACCCAATAGCTGCCCTGCGCTTGCCGGGCAACTCTCATGCGCACGGGAGGCTGCATCCAGGAGCACTTGGCTTACGATGCATCGCTGGGATGTGCTTACCTTCTTCAGGGGAAAAAATGGCAAGAGTGCTTCTGCCAGCTGGGATGAACCTGCTCCAAAACTTTGAAACTGCACCATGCAGCCCTCCAGAGCCTTCTGCACAACTGACAGCCTGGACTAAGAATTTGTCTAGATGCTCCCAGAGCATGGGCAACCTCTAGCCAGTCCCAGAATAGATTAAGGCAATACCTTCAAAGTTCCCAAGTCCAAGCGCCTCTAGGCTTCTCCTTTTGCTTTGAAGTCATTGCTATTCCACATTCAAAAGGCTTTAGAAAGACTCACAGCAGCCAAAGACCTGTAGTCACAGATGTGAAATGGCAAAAGACCTCTCTGCAAGAAAGTAAAGGCCACACAGGTAGGAAAGAGAAGAAATAAGGAAAACATAGGCAACTTCAAGACTTCTCCCTTTCTGATGCTTCTCCTCCAGCAAACGAATAAATCTTACCTACCATGGGGCAGAAGATCCTTTCCTGCATTCCAACTTCCTTGAAGACCCTCAGCCTTCGCAGCTGAGCTGCCCTGCTACTTATCAACTATGCTTGTGGTCTCCAGGTGGGAAGATGGCCAGGTGAGGAGAGGATGAGGGTTGTAGGAACACAGCAGAGCTTGGCAATGTGCTGCAGCACTTCCTGAGGTCAGAAAGACATCCTCTGCTTTCAGGACAGAATGATCCCAACACACGTTCCCACCTGTGCTCACATCACCTGGCCATGTGCAACCAGTGTCCTTTCTGCACACGTCAGGGGTGGGCAGCAGCTTCCTGAGCACCCAGTGGCCAAGCTGGACACATTGCTCAGCTGCAGGCCTGGCCTCGAGACCATCTTCCTTCTCACAAGGCCATGCCCACACCTGCTGACACAATGCCAGGGAGCAGGAGCTGGGCCATCCTGCCAGATAAAGTCCCAGCACAGCTATGAGGGACAATGAGAGGCCAAGGAAGGATCTTCAGGTGTCTTCCTGGGGCTTGCACAAGGCTTTATCTTCTGTTCCTCCACAACGAAGGGCAGAGTTGGGTGCATTAGTGGGAGCACACACACGTCAGCTGCAAATACATCATCTTAGCTGGATACAATGGGACGTATGGGAATTTTCTTCCCAAGCTACCGCTCAGTGTGATCTCCTTGGGGAACACCACCCTCCCTGCACTGCTTCTGGGGCCTTGTGCCAGCCAAACGAGGAGGACAAGGGGGCAGCGGAGCAGCAACGGGGAGCATATGGTAACCATAAAAACACGGTAGCCCTTTAGCCTTCACCGCTTCTTTTTTTCACAGTCTATTTTCTGCTTGAGGAAGCAGGTGCATTTCCCCCCCTCGCAGCATCAACAGCCGACAAGCTGTCGAAGGTGTGATGGCTCTAGGACACTTCTATTGCCTTGAATTTCACATTCCTGACACATCGGATAATTATGCCAAATGAGCTCACCTCATCTTCAGCCTTCTGAGCTGCACACATTAAATTAAGTGAAAGCTCTTAGCATCACAGCGAAGAGAGGCAGGAAGGGAAAAGCAGCAGCCAGACGAGTGGCAGGGAG
>NW_010582002.1:31216-57801 GCF_000705375.1 Tinamus guttatus
ATGAAAAGGCGGATTCCGCATCAGCTGAGCAGCCGCCACCCCCCAAGGCATCGGCTTGTGCTGGAGATGCTGTGTCTGCGCCGATGGCAGCGAAGCAGCATCACAGGGAGCCTCTGCGGTGCCGCGGGAGCAGAGCTGCGTAATGCAGCGGGTCAGGTGCCCGCTACATCTTGTCCCCATCATGGACCCCACCAGTGAGTTCCTCACGCTCTCCCACACCCCAGTTGCTCCGGCCAACCAGGGTTTCTGCCCAGACCTTCCTTCACCAGCATGGATGGGGCCACCTAGACATTACCAATGTCAGCGCTGAAATAAACTGGTACTAGCAGAGGCAATGGCCCAGAGGCACTAGAGCTGCTGCAGGCAGCAGGGCACATGAGCCCTGGTTCCTCGGGCTGGGTAGCCTCCAACACCTCAACTTGATTTAAACTACATGAAGTATCTGCCCAGCACTGTGCTGAGCAGAAGAGGACATCCCAAGGGAGATGGACCAACTCCGAAAATGGAAATCACTGCTAATCCTCAAGCTAAGGCACTGCACAGACTCTGCATGCCTCGCAGAGCCATCACACGGGATACAGTGACTGCTGCTCCATTTCCAGCCCCCGGCTATGGGCATGGTTGCAGGCGGCTTGGCGCTCATTTAGAACGGTAGCAAGTGGCCAACCTTGCAGGGTCCCAGCTCCTTGCAGCGCCCGAGCTGCCCAAACCCCAGGTTATTGCAGCCCCTACACAGTAAAAGGCACACAAGGCTCCTACCTGCAACAGAGGAGCCCTGCGACTTGTTTCAAGGAGAAGGGGTAATTTGGGTGAGTTTGCAGCCGTCCGGGCAGGCAGAGGGGAGCGTGAGCACAGCGCAGCGCTGCGGCTGCGCACGGCCTTTCCAAGCGTCCACATCTGAATTACTTTGGAGTGCAAATTTCTGGTGCCATAAATGCTGCTGAACTAACCGGGTTCTCTTCTTCTGCCTTCCTTGCTCATTTTGCCAGTGTTTCTTTCAAAGCAAACCAGAAAGCAAAAAACATATCCCCTGTACGGCGCATGGAAAGAGTTTGATGCGAGCAGCGCACTCTTTCATCTGCTCCAGCTTCAAAAAGAGGGAGATGGATACGAAGATTAAAGTGGAAGGCAGGCAATACCGAGCAGTGTGCTTGATTTCTAGTCCCTGGCTATTGGCCATCGCAGATGTCACTGAGGCCACCGAGAGCCCAGCCAGGGCAGGGGCAGCGCCAGCAAAGGCGTCCCGGGGGGTTCCCCAGCTTGCAACTCCCGAGCTGCAAACGCAGAGGGCTCCCGGGGACAGGAGAGGGGACAGAGGGGGTGACAGATCCGGCCGGCAGACACGAGTTCCCACCGCTGCTCCGCGCACAGCAGCACCGCGGGGCGCCCGGCCGCGCGAGCTGGAAGCCACGGCAGGAACAGCTCTAGTGGAAGGACTTCCAGTAGAACAAAAACAAATAAATAACGTCACTTAGGCTGAAAAGTGCAAGGAAATCTGTTTTGACTTGAAAATCTTTTGCTATTGTAAGTGAAATAACAAGGTAAATACATTTTATTTCAATTTTATCTATATGATGCCTTCTGACACTTACATTGTACTAAAGTTTTAATATTAGCGCTAGGCTGTTACATAATATCTAATCCCCAAAATTAAATATATGTATTTAAGTTGCTGTTTCACATGCTAATATTCAAATGGCAGAATCCCCTTTGTGCCATTAAAGGAAGAAGCACCCAGCGCTAATTAAAAGTTATCTCAAGAAGTGATCTGAAGCTGGTAGGGAGAAGGCACCAAAGCAGGACCCAGCGAGGGGTCTGCTCTGCAGGAACCAGCAGCCTTGGACTGTTTTATTTCAGTGTTTTCTTCTGCAGTGCTATGAGAAGCTGCAGTGTTTGGAGGGAAAGTCCTCTGCCCAGAGTAGCCAAGAAGTTCAATTTTAGAGGGCTTTAACCAGAAGCCTGAATTAACAATTTCCTTTGTCTCATTTAATTGTCAAATAGGAATATATATATATATATACATTTTTTAGGCACTGTGAACTTACATCTTTTTCCAAACAAGAAAGGGGTATATGCATAAACTCAGTGTCTCTAAGTATTTCCATGCCAACTACAGCTGAGTCTTGGGATACACCTATGGAAAAGCTCCCTGGATATCAGTTCCAGGAATATGGCACCTCTTAGCAGCTCCAGGAACACAGGTCTCCGTACTTGCACACTTGCTTTCTCTCTCCAACACACAAGTATTTCTAGACACTTTTTTCTTAGTAATTAGCATCCAGGCCTTCAAAATAACATTAAAAAGGGGCCATATTGAGACTTCCCCCACCACGTTGATAAATATGACTAGTTATGCTCTAGGTTGCCCAGGGAGAGAGCTAAGGGTCAGACGCACCATGCTGTACCCGCTGTGCTCTGCTCTGATGCTCCCTTTCTGCCTGTGGCATCTTTTTCCCCCAGATTTCCAAAGTTACATCGGCTGCACCTCCTCCCCCAGCGCTGACCCCATCGGAGCACCGGGATACCACCGATACCATCGGAGCCGGGATACCACCCAGGGGCTCCTCCGGACTCATCCAGGCACCCAGCAGCTCCACCGGGATGGCGCAGCCCCGTCGAGCTCCCGCGGCGCTCCCTGCTCCTCGCTGCGCCCCTGATGCTATTGCACAATTAATTCATCACATTTTATTCACAGCTGAATCAAACTCTGGCACTGCCCTAAGATTTATGCTCCGTGCCAGACGTTTTGACAGACAGCGAGGTTGGGAGGTTAGGGAAGCAATATTTCCCACATTTGCATAGAACAAGGGCATTTCATAATTTAGCTGATGCAGATTTGGATAAGACAGAGTCGCTGGCCATTTTATAATTAGACGGCTAATCATAAAGTAACCTTTGTGAGTCGTCAAAAAACATTATTATACAAATGAATTCTAGCTCAATTCCAAACTTTTATTCTTGCCCTTCAGGATCAGAAGCAGAAAAAGGCAGCTCTTTGGTGGGTTCTTTTGGCAGCCAGGTCCATGCCATTACACTGCTTTATGGATCACCACAGCTTAATCAACGACTCAGGACTTTGGGCCTTGATGTTGTTTATGTCTTTGGCTGGATCCGCTGGGCTGCCAGTTCACCACATCCCGACACGGATTCATCGTGTTGGACATACCCTCCTCTGCCACAAAAGGCCCATTCATCAGCTGGACCACGAGCAAGTTTATTGGGGAAAAAAGAGACATTCTGACCAGCCGCTATCATCATTGCTCAGCACATGCCGGCCAACTCGTCGGGTTAACCAGTGGCCATGGGCAGCCATTGAATACACAGCAATTGGAAGATCACTCCTTCAGCAAATAAAAAAGACACCAAAACCTTAGATGTGACGATCCACTCCTTGAGACAGAACTATAGACCTTAACTCCAGCTCTGCTGTGGGGGCAGCAGTCCCTGCGATGGACCCTGGTGGCAGCAGAACATCCTTTATGGGTGCACAGGGTCACAAGGATGATGGAAGCTCATGGGTTTCCACGCAGAAAACCCCGAATCACTGTAGACACATTAACCCTCTCATCAGCTATGCAAATAGAGCATTTAAAGGTCCGCTGCACAAGCACCTTCTCACTGCAGTATGCCTATATTTTAATTAGCAGCTTATGCGCTGATTGCCCCCTTGGTATCCGGCACGGCACACCACGTAGCTGGCTCGCTTAGCAGGAAGGCTGGCAGCCAGGCAGGCCATTCCCACCACCCGGGGACCCAAACCGTGCCCCAGTCTGTGCTTCATCACTCTGGGGTCTTCTTCACAGAGAGAGGAAAAAAAAAGCTCCAGTTTCAGACAGGCAGGTGGTCTCTGCTGGAGGCGCAGAAAGGAGCTTTCTCAGAGGGGCTCAGCTGGCAGAGCTCCTGTCAAAAAGATTATCCTTATGTCACTGAAGTTGATGCTATTCAGAGGAAGAGAGAAAAGCAGATGGTAAAGATGGGGAAATGGAAGAGCAGGGGAGCTGTCTTCAAGGGGTTCTCCGATATTTGGAAGCTGAACAGTTATCTTGAACTTGTGAAGTGGCGGAGTCACCGTCCCTGGTAGTGTTCAAGAAATGTGTAGATGAGGCACTTAGGGACATGGTTTAGCAGGTATGGTGTTGAAAAGTTTACAGCTGGACTCAATCTTGAAGGTCTTTTCCATCCATAATGATTCTATGAACATAGGACAATGAAGACTTCCCATTCCTTTGATCACCATCATCATCATCATCTTTGACAGTGCAAAATGGCCCATTGGTCCTATTAAATATGGGCCAGCACGTACAAGAGCCTCCCAACCGTCCTTGCATACTAGCTCATGAGCACTCCCTAGCCCTCTGCCTGCTCTACCTTCTGAGAGGAGCTATGCGAGACCTCAAGAGGCAGGTGGATACCTCTGGAAAGCAGGGAGCTCAGTGCAGACATTTCCTATAACAATGACTCATGCCTATAGAATCTGAGGCCTATGAAAGCATTTGACACCAAACAACAGAGTTTTGAAGCTCAAACATGAATCTGAAAAAGCAGTTACACAGCAGTGGCTTCCACGGCCTGTCCAGCTCATGATCTGTTCTGGAACAAAGGCACTGGTACGTCAAGAGGTTCCTTAAGAGCCACCTGCGTGCCCAACAGCCCCTGTTCCAAGCTTCCCGGGTCTGAAAGTCAGAGCCACCAACACCTCAGTTTCCAGTCCCCCTTACAACATGTCAAGGAAACAATTTATAAAAAAACATGAAGTTTAGAGGGACAGGCAATCTCATTGCAGAGCAGTCATTCATCTGCTAAAGAAAAAGCCCTTGTTCTCTCCTGAATTAGAGGATAGGATCAGTTGGAGCAGGTGGGAAGAAAAGAGGATTAAGCCTGTAACCTTCATAACCAGGAAATAAACACTTAAAAACAATCCACAAAATCTAGATCATCTAACATTTATTGCAGCCTGTCTGCCTACATCTGTGCACTGCAGCTCAGACATGGTTATGATCTTCTTCTAAACCTGGTGTTAATCATAAAAGCCTGAAAATTGTTGACACATCATTATTAATTAGTACAAGTAGAAAGAAAGATGATCATGTTATTAAGCTCTGCACATCTACTGTGACACTGCTCGGAGCAGGAGCAGCGTGACAGAACGACTGCAGAAGGATTTCGCCCCCTCTGAGCCTTCAGCACCTCCCCAAGATCAGCAAAATTTTCTTTGTAGCAAAATTCCAGCTTGGTTGCAGCCTCAAACACAGCATAAGATACCGTGTCACCATAGCAAGCCTGCAATAAGTTTAATTATAGAAGCAACTTATGATCATTCAGAAGCGAGTGTGGGCAGAAACAAGCCCTAAATGATGGGGAGGAATTGTGGTAACCTCAGCAGAGCTTTTCAGACTTTGTTGATGGTTTGGGAGATACAAGCACGGCCTGACAAACTCCCTGAAGCCAAGTGCTGGTCCCAGGTGTGCAATACCAGGGGCACAGCTCATAACTGGGCTATGAAGACTTTGAACGAGGTACAGGCTGTCCAAGTACTTACATCAAGACCCTTTTGAGAGCCCTACACGTTAGATCTAACTGAACTGTGTCTTGCAAAGATAGGAACATAGAAAGGAGAAAGCTAGTTGACTCCTGAGCAGTGAAGCCCAAAATGGATTTTGCTTTTTCTTTATTCTATATATGTGAGGAGAACCTGTGAGAGAACCTCCATAGAAATACCTTGTCTTTACTGCCTGATGCAGAGTTGGAGACCTTTGTCTTTATGGAGTTATTTTGTTATGTTCTCAACAGCTACCCTGGCTTTTATTCATCTCCACCTTCCCCAGTCATTCTGACGTCCTGACATTGCCCTTGTCCCACGGCCCTGAGGGCAGGAGGGCTAAGCAGCCAGCCCACAACTAGACAGGCATCAATAAAAATCTCCAGCTGAAATTTTAAAGATAAGGAATAGAGATTGGGGAAGTTTTATGTTTAATTATGACTTGCTCCTGATAACAGAGAGGTCAGAAACCTAACATTTCAGCAGCCAGACAGAGGGTCCTCCAAGAAAACCAGCCCAGACAAAGCATGGATTTTATTTACAAAGCAAAACCAGAATTTGTTGCCCCTAACCTTGTTTTTTTTTTGAGGACTGTCTGTTGAAACAACAGATATGCTCACATTTTATGCTTATTTAACCGATTTTTTTTCCTGACATAAATACTGTGTCTGAATCCCTTGTCTCTAACTCAAGGATGAAGGAAATTGCACTGGGGCCTGCGCCGTTGGGACCGCAACTGTTTGCCCTCCACATGAGGGGCAAGCCCTCCCTGAGGACATCCCACCAGCCACTGGATGTTCACAGTCCAACATCTTAAGGCAAACTAAAAATCAACAAACGGGAAATAAACTAGTGAACTGCCCCAGCCCAACCCTTGCAAGTTGCAGCCTCCGCACAGTCAAGTCAAGAGCCAACAGGTTGCAGGGTAAGATCTCCTTGGCATTTCACAGTCCTATCATGTGTGGTTGGAGGGAGGGACAGCGAAGGAGTAGGCTGTTAGTGCGTTCTAAGCATCACACAAAATAAATGCAAGATGGATTCACTCGCTTCAGCCACGAGGCACTAAGTTAGTTGTGCAGCCAATCGCCTTCCAGATCCATCAGCAACGTGTGACAGATAAAATTACCTGGGTAAAGAAGGTATTGCCACAAAACGCAGCTGCCAGAACATGCCCCTGGTCTCAGAAAGCCCCAAGGAATGAACCTTTAGAAGATAAGCTGTCAGACCTCCCAAGGCTCAGATCTCTGTGCGCCTCTCTTGCCTATATAGGGCAAACGTGTGCAGAGCTGCTGCTGTCCTCCCACTCAGAGGCAGTGCGTCCGCTCTGAACCGCGGCTCCCGCAGCTTTTGGCAGGGATGTGTCTATGTGCATGTGCACCAGAGGACAATTAAATGTCGTTTCCAAAGCTAAAATGTTGGTCGAATCATGATAGTTCAAAATCTGAACTCGACTTCCTGCTCTGTCAGCTATTAGCAGGGGCAGAACCAGCAAGGAGGGTCTGGGGAGCCCTTGGGACGGCAGCCTGGGCTGCTCACTCATCTCCAGCAAATGAGATATTAGCTTTGCTGAACCTTGATGTGGGCTGAGAGGTGTTGGGGTCCAGTGCTCTTCTGCTTGTCTTCACCATGCAGATGCCAGCCTGGAGGAAGGCGTTTTAGAGCAATGTTGTTGGTGAGATGGGAAGAAACTGGAGCAATAAGAATGAGCCAAAGCAATTATGTTGGAGGCAGCTAGACCCAGGCCCTTAGAGCATAACCTAGCAGGTTCCCAGGTGCATCATGAAGCACCATGCTGGGCTGTGCTGGTGTGAAAGGGAAGGTCCTGAGATCAACAGCAAGCCAGGTGCAGTGTTCAGACCCATAAACAACAGCCTCCCAGAAAAGACCATCGAAAAACCTTCCTCCTTGTTCAGGGCAGCGGTGATGACCACAGCCCTTGGCTTCGCACTCGCAGTGAGCGCACCAGAAGGCTGCGTACGAAAGCAGCAAAGGGTTAAGACTCTTTTCTCCCTCTCCAAGCTCACCTCCCCCGGGCGCTGGAAGCCGATGCCGCTGCAGCCGTTAGCTTTGGAGATGATGCTCCCTCGCACCGAGCCATCTCTGGAGCTTCGCTCCCCCAGCTCTGCTCGCCTTGTGACTAATGAGTCACCGTCATCCCCGCGCGGGTCCCACGCGCTCTGCGGGCCCAACGCGGGACCCATCCCACCACCAAGCACGAAAGCAGCCACCAACACATGGGAACAAGACGTGCTGTGTCCAAGCAGCTTAGTCCATGGCCAGCCAAGAGACGGACTTGGATTACCTCCAGCTGCCCTACAAAGCTCGGATTTGGGCATGGGTAGAGCATTTTTAACAACATCCTTCAGGTAACACATGCCAATTTGGAAATAGCCCACAGCAGAGCGCATCTTTACAGCTTCCACACAGGGAGGAAGAGGCAGAAATGTGTTTAACAGCATGCTGGCAGATTAGAGAATCTGCTGAATTTTACCACCCTCGGTCTGTACTCCCATTTACCCATTTGTGAGACAGGCACAACAGCTCCTTCCCTCATGGATTTTAAGGCAAAATGCCTGGTGGGAAGAGCACAGGGTTTTGTGGACAAGTATTTATGAGATGTACGTGCCAACTTCTATGCTTCACCTACCTATTTTATTTTTAATCTTCATTTCGTTGAGCTCAGACAATTCTTTCAAGGTTCCTTCGAATGATCTTTATCCCTTTTGCAGCTCATTCCAATTCTGTGAATAAAGTCCCTGGGTGGCCCTGGAAGAAGAAGAGAAAATGATGACATTTGAAATGAAATAAGAAACTGAAAACAGAACATATTTTTAAAGAAAACTCACAACTCCAACTCGGGCAAGCCACAAACAAGCGTCTTTGCCACTCAGAGGTCCCAAAACCCTTTGAAGGGAGGGCTGAGTGCTCAGACACACAAGGTTGTCTGCATTGCATAGGCAAAGGCACTGGAGTCTTAGCTAGGAAAAGAGCTAAATTACATCCCAATTTAATTAACCTGAGCTACCTAAGCCCAGCCTTGTTCCAGCTGTATCACACAGAGCTTCCCCAGGCTGTGATGAGCTGGCCGTGCTCAGCTGAGCTGCATCCTCCTTGGCAGTGCCCTGCTCTTCACTAGCATCTCCTCTCCTCCGGGCTCCCTATGCCCTGGGGGCAAATCAGTCCCTTTGGGCCCATGTAGTCAAATTCATCGAGTTACAAGGGAAGGATCATATTTCGTTCATCAAAGTCTCTAAAATCCAGGTCGCCCGCTCCTTTAGCACAAAGTAACCCACCGAGAGTGTGGGAGGGTTAAATAGTTAAACAGAGAGCTCAGTGACTTTGTCCTGGCTGTAACAAACTCCCACAGAGCCGGGTTGTGCTCACGGTGCAGCTGGGGACTGCGTTGCTGGGGCTCCTTCCCGCGCTGGGGATGCTCCCAGGGAACGGGACACACCATCCGCCTCCCTCCCCTCGGCCCCAGCAGAACTTCCCGCAAGGAAGCGCTCGCCCTGCACGGGATCCAGGGGCTGCCGATTGCTGCGGTCCCTGCGCCCCTCGGCCAGGGACATCTCCGTTCCCTGGAGCTGGGAGCACCTCCCGGAGCACCAGCCGTGCTAACCAGGGCCCGAGCTCAGAACATTCCTCCGGATTTTCCTCCTGCTCCATGGGAAGGAGCAGAAGGGGCCCGGCGGCGCCCGGCTCTGCCGTGTGGCAACACTCCCGCTTAGCGGCAGCAGCCGGGAACAAGTGAGAGGATAGAGCACGTCCAGGAGCCCAAACCAAGCCCAAACCGTGTCCTGCCGGACCGCGGGCCGGGCCCCAGGCCGCATGGCTGCAGCATGGAGCTTCCCGCTGCCGCCCAAGCAGCCACGCATCCCACCAGGAGAGGGGAGGAAGGACCGTTCCCTCCCCTGGGGGAAGGAGCGTTTCCATCCCCCTGAAGCTGGAGCTTTTTGCTAGCGAAGTTCAAGCAGCAGAAAGCAGGTCCAGGCAGTGAGAGGGTCCCCACGGGGCGTCCCGCTCCCCTCCAAGGGGATATTCCCATGGGAGCCACCTGGCTCTGCAGCTGCCACGTCCAGGGCAGGATCCCACCAAGGGAATGGGGCTCTGGAGACTCCATGCTGCAGGGATCAGCGGGCAGAAATTAATCTGTAAAGAAAACATGACAACGATGAGGGGAAATATCGATTTTGTGTTTGCAGTCTCTGCCTGGCCTGAGAAACGGCAGATTTAGACAATAACTGTGCCTGTTTCAGCTTAATTCAAAACCCAATTTACACTAACGTGTGGAGCAAACAAGTGCATCAGTGGAACTGAATCTAAAATTACCACTTTTTTCTTCACCCCCTGCTCTTATCGGGCCCTTCGGAGCAGATGCAGCGCAGATGTTGGCGCCCGCTACCCGCTGCACTGTCCCTGATAAGGCGCTCGGCGCTGCGGCGCTGCAGATTTTAATTTGATAGAGGTGGTTTTACACTAATAGTCTTCCCGGACAGAGACGTTTCATGATGCTGTTTCCAGCCACTCACACTGGAACATAATATTTAAGGAGAGCAGGTGTCCCCAAGCACATGGGGCTGCCCCATAGCACGTGTTCCCCCAGGAAAATATCCTCAGGCTCCTCTGCTTGCTCTTTCCCGAGCAGGAGGCTTCGTCTCCCTGACGTTTCTCTCCTCTAATGTTTCCAAATGGAAACATTCATTTCTGCACGCAGAAGCCTCCCGTTCCCACAGCCAAATGTTTTGCCCTATCTCGGACCATTTTTTAATCTTTTATTCTTCTGCACTAGTTGGGATGAGGAATTGCGCTCTCCTTGCTCCAGCAGCATGGAGAGGAAAAAAAAGAAATAAAAGGAAAAAAAAAAAAAAAAAAAAGAGAAATGGAAGTTCCCAAACACCATCCGTCTCCTGGCCGGCCGCAGGCAGTGCCGAGTACGAGCGGCCTCAGGAGCTGCTCAGTTAAGCCCCAGCGTGTATCCATCAGCCTAAACTTGTCCTTTTAATGTCCTAAACCTCTAAAACCCACTCGTTAGTGTCAAAAGCAAAAAGTGGGAGATTTTACAAGGTTCTCGCTTCGCAGATGCTCAAGGGCGCACATGGGACCAGCACGGGCACCCCCCCAGGCTGCACACCCGGCTCTGCCTTGGGCATCTTCTCTCCATTTTCTTACCCCAAAGTTTGTGTTTTCTTCCTTTTTTTATCCCAGAGTTTGTCCCGGTTGGAAGCAAAGGGCCGTTCTGGCACTGTTGCAGCAAGCCTGGCCGTGCGAGGGGGTCTCTCTCCAGCCAGGCCCGTGTTATCTGCCCACCCAAGAGCTCCTTTTCCCAATTAAAGTCTAATTGTCTTCTTGCTCACTAACCACGCTCTCCGTGCCCTTCTCCTCGGTACTTTTCTGCACCTCCATCTCTGTTAAGAAGCAAAGTGCAGTGCAGGACACGTGGCTGGCGCTGCAGTCACAGCATCGGGGGAGCAGTTAACACCTCTCAGGCTCGTAACCCTTTAATTTGGGGCCAGCTCATAAACATATGGGCTGGGACCATGCGCTGGTGCATCCTGCAGCCCGGGCTGGCAGCGCTGCCCGGGCCTCGGCTCACGTCAGCGGGGGAGGAAGGGACATGGTTCAGGCATCCAGCCCTGCAAAAATTCCGCTTTCCTGCTCCTTGGGAACATCCACAGTGTTCGGAGGGGTTTCCAAGTCGATTGCTCCACGTCATGTGTCTCCTCCACCCACCAAAACGGTTCCCACTTGGTTTCCTTGCCCCAGGCTCCTGCACCCACTCTGGAACAGCCATGGGGCAGCAGGAAACCAGGGCACATCCCAGGCCAGGGAGCTCAGTACTCCGGGATTTCAGCCAGCAGTTCCTGCCCTATTCCAGAGAGGGGGGAAAAATGGGGAAAAAAAAGCACCCTAGGAGGTGCACAAAGGCCTCCTTCCTCCCAAAGCCAAGTGGGGAAGGGCAGTTTTGCAACTCTCTCTTAGAACAGCAACGTGACTGCAGCAGCCCCAGCCCCGCTCGCAGATGAGTGGTCCCTGCCATATTTCCAAAGCAAACATTGCGGCACCAGGAAACAGAAATAAAAATGACTTCCCGGCTTTGCTCAGGCCCAGAGCTTGTAGAAGTGAAAAACGAGCCAGGCTGCGAGAATTCCCTCGTTTCCTAGGATCCAAGGTTTATTAACAAGTTTGTCAGCATGGATTTTTCAGCTGGGTATTTCCCACATAAGCCACAACCTGCAACGAGATTTACACAGCCTCCTCTCCACCCTGCACGGGCACCACAGCCGGCGCGTCCTGCCAAGGGCTCTGCTGGGTCCAGCTCCAAGGGCCGTTCCTAAACACCCAATCCAACTACCAAGGCTTCCTTCTGAGCAATCCCAGCTTCCCTGCCTTTGCACCAAGCCCTGTAGCTTTGCCCTTCATCAGCTGATTGGAAATCACCATCTGACCTGCCCAGGGCTGCCTGCGCCACTGTGGGAGTAGGGAGCCCCCCAGTCCATCTCCTTTCCAGGAGCCTGGAAACGCTGCCCTCAACGGCTCGGTTTGGCACGTGCCTCTACCTGGAACAGCACCAATTCCCAGTATCCCGGCCGGAGTCAAGCCAAGCCTGCACCAAAGGGTGTCGTTAGCACCATCATTTATTGAGAGAGAGGGAGAGCAGGGCCCGGGGAGAGGCGCCCGCCGCCCCACGGGCACAAGCAGCTCCGCGGGGAGCGGGCGCAGGGGCCGTTCCCGGCCGGACACGTCCCCATCCCAGAGCCAGGGACCCCTCCGCTGCCCGGAGGGACACGGGAGGTATGCAGGAACCGCGACCAAAGCCAGTTCCAAGGGCCAGAGCAGCCAGCACCAAATCCAGGCAGTTAGGTCAGTGTCCAACGTCCACGTCACACGTTATTCCATGGTCCCGTGCTTCTACTTTTGGAGAGTCGAGGTCTTGTTGAGAGTGATAAATACCCTGCGCACTCTCCACCTCTCCATTATTTGCCTTTACACAAGATTTTAAAACTTGCATCCCACATATTAGCCAGCAGTTAGCCCAATTTATTAAAATTTAGATCTACCTGGGAACAGAAAAGAAGGGAGAAAAAAAAAAAATACACAATCCTCCAACACTATGGCCTGGCAGAGGATCCTTTTTTCAGTGTGATTCCCTCCCCTCCACTTATAAAGTTTTATAAAAATAAAAATAAAAAAGCAGAATAATCCTTCATGATAAGATTAAGGTCCTTGATGTGTGACTCTGTTTCAACATGCCCAAGAACTGTCGAGCTTTCTCTTGCATGAAGAGCTGGTCTCGTGTCCCACCACAGGCCACGGCTTTCCAAGCTCTGGTCATCTGTGGAGAGAAAGGATAACGCTCTTACACCGAGGTAGGGAGAGGAAGGGGCTGAGAGCGCTGCTGCACATGTCCTCGTGAGAGAGCTACGACACTGAAATATTATTTCAAAGCATGGGTGAGTAAAGAGAAGTCTGGTAGACTGGGAAAACCTATGGGAATCCTCTGATAGAGCCAACCAGAACAGAGAGTCCCCAGCACTGCAAATACCTTCCACATGTACAGCAAAGGACCAAGCTCAAGGTGCAGTGGTTGCTAACACTGAAGTGCTCCATACGGCTACAGCTTGGCAACTAGGGATTTCCAGAGGGCTAATTTAGCTCCACAGCTAAATGAGCTTCATTAATAAATACCTGCCACTGCCAGCAGCACCAGGCTGCTACTGAACGTCTCAGAGCCAGCAAACGCCACAGGCAGCTCTGCTCTCTTTGGGCAAGAAAACATTCCTATCCCAGAGACACAGAGAGTATTTGTAGGCTCTGAGACCCCAGCACAACCCAGATGCAGCAGCAGAACAGCAGGACTCACTTGAAAGGTGAATAAACACAGGGGCACCTGGAGCTCTGCACCAGCACTGGAGCAGTGGAGAGCAGGATGAAGCCACCTGGGCTTTCTCTGCCCCACTGCTCTCTCCACATCCCAGGAACAGCCTGAAGATCCCAGGGGAGGGAATGTTTTTGGCAGGCATTTTTGCAGCATCTCAGACTGCTGTGGTCAGAGAAACAAGAAGGATGAAGCTCCAACTGCCCATGCTGGAGCGCGCTCTGGGAGAAGGTTTGCCTCACTGCTGCTCACTAGCCCCAAATTCCCTCATGGGCTGCGACAAGATGCGATTCCCATGAGGAAATAAGGCCAAACATGGCAAGCAGCTTCATGGCTTCAAGCCTCAGCAGCAGAGCAGGTTGGCAAGAAGGGAAGGAGCTGTGGGACGAGCCCGCTGGCTGAGCATCTCCAAACCCCGATGCCAAGACAGCGCCCAGCCCTGGCAGTGCAGGGACAACCCCATGGGAGCACTTGGCTCCTCCAGGGCTGTGTCCCCTCTCTTTTCCTCCCGAGGAGGAACAGGGGCTGCACTGTCAGCTAAGCTCCTGATGGGAGAGCAGTGGCTGCGGGGTTACCGGTGCTGGTGGTCTGAAATGGCTTGGCATTTTCCTGTAGGACATCTTCTCCGGCTGCACTTGCACGAAGGCTCTGTTGAGCAAACCACTGTCGTTCTTCCTGCTCGAGGACGAGAGGGTCAGGGATCTCGACAGGAAATTCACTGGCTGTGGGCAAGAGAGAGGAAACTGTATAAGCAAAAACAAAAAGTTAATTTGTCCTACAGAGCTGTATACCCGGCACAGCAGAGAAATCCAGCCCTGCATCAACAGGCAGCGTTCAGAGGCAGCTGCAGGTGGCAAAGCTCCAGCAGCCACATTCTGCTGGGTTTCTTGGCTTACTAGCCCAAAAAAGAAACACAGGCTGTCACGTTAGACCCAGGCAACTCCTGCCTCCCACTGGATTTCCCTCATCTGCACCCAATGCTGTGCAGGGCAGCCAGGTTGCTCTGTGGGTGAGAGCACAAGGCTTCTTCCCCATCCCACAGGGCAAAAAACAGCTGGGCAGCTCTGAAGCCACAAGAAAATTTGCACCCTCTTCTGCAATTTAAGTTAACTTTTTCACAGACCCTTTGCCCTTCAGGCTGCATTTTCTACTTGCAGCCCCACACCATGCCAGGACTCGGGATTCAGCTGTGCCTGTGTTAAGTTGCTGAAGTAAAATAAATAAATAAAAGGCTTTTTTTTGTTTGTTTTTTAATGTGATCAAATGACACAGTGATGACCCGGGCTCGTGAGTGTCAGGACACAAAAGCAGCAGTGATGGGTGGAAAACTACAGCCAGACTGTTCGGGAGGGCAGAACAAGCCCTTTATCTCAGCAGCACTAAGCACTAAGGGATGGTGGCAGCTGCCTGGCAATACTGTCAGGCACAGCTTGATGATACAGAAAAGCTGCTGGTGAAAGGGGAGCAATCCACTTATTCCCCCTCTCACCTGTGCCACATCAAAGATTCACCCCCACCTGTGGCAACGCAATTCAGGGAGTTAACTTGGTAGAGGACAAATTATCACTGTCTCCTCAGGCTAGTGCTCTGCCTGGTCAACTCCCTGAACCAGCCCGAGGTGGTCAGGCAAGCAGAAGTGGTGGGGTTGCAATGGAACGTGTCGTGCTATACTTTGAGGGAGATGTTTGCTTTGGTACCAGAAAGCCCAAGGCTTTTGTAAAGGCTCCAGGTCTCCTCAGGCGCATACAAAGCTCGAGAGCAGCAAGAATCTGAGCAGCAGGTTCTGTGGGCAGCCAGACAAGGGAAGTGGTGGCTTGTATTTAATACCAAGTCCATCTTGCTGCCCTCTGATCAATGGTTGCTTCTAAAAACCGCTCAGGAAAGCTCTCTTCCTGCAGCTCCTCACTCTCCAAGGCAGCTTTGGAGGATCCTGAACAAGGATTACACAACCATCCAGCCAGGATCCCTGCACAGAGCATGTTTGCCAGAAGAGCTCAACAAGGTCATCTCTGGCAGGTGCTGCAGTCACCTCCACCCCTGCTCTCATCTCAGCATCTCTCACCTGGGCTCTTTTGAAGCAGATGGTCTTGGGGAGGGCAGGCATATTTTGCTTTGTATCTTCATCCACAATATCCAGGGCTAGAGACTTCCGGACCTTCTTGATAGGACTCCTGCGCAGCTGGGGACACATAAGCACAAGGGTCAGCACAAATCAGTTCAGCAAATTGTCACCACAGTGTCCACGGTGCACACCAAGTCCACATCACCCTGGTCTGATATGGACTGATAGGGCCCTCCTCAGGAAGGGGAGGTGCTGCAGCCTCCTCTACCACAGGGCAGGGCAGCTTCGCTGCTCTCCTCCTAGCATCAAAAACTATCACATCAGAAGATAAATCACATTAGGAAGAGAAGGTCACATTACTGATGGCAACTGAGCCAGGAGATTGAGCCTAGCAGCCCACAGCCTCCTGGAAGCCCAACACACCACAGATGGTCCCAGTCTGCCACTGGCATCTGCTGTAAGCTACACACAGCATCTCCCAGTCGGATACCAAGTTCAGCGTAAATCAGGATGCAGCCAGCAGAATTTCCAGCAAGTCTTAACCTCAGGCACACAAGAAGCCCCACTGATAAGAAAGTAGCAGCCACACAACCCAACAGGCCCCCTGGGACCAGCAGCAGGACAGATACATCCAGCAAACACCCTTCAACAACACAGGGCAGCCCCAAAGCAGGTGCTGGACACAAGATCCACTCACCCCTTGTTTCCTTTTCTGTTTCTCGGGCTTTACATCATCCTCTATGATCAATTCAATGCCAGCTTCACTTCGGAGCACCTCTTTCAAGTCTTCTTCCAGGTGGGGGGTCTGGGGCTGAAGAGGGTTGGGACAGAGCATAAGACTCCTAATCAATGATGAACGTGAGGAAGAAGTATTCACTTCCCAGCAGGAAAAGGAGTAACAACATTTCTCCCCGTCTCACAGATTTACAGGTTCTCCAGGCATGAAGACACTCAACTCCAGATTGAGATGCTCAAGAGACCAGCATGAAGAGAAGCCCATGGATACTGAAAATTACCATCCCCACAGCACCCTGCTATGTCCATACTAGAGCCCCAGTTCCACAGGGAGACCCAAGTATATTGTATGCTCGCTTTTCCTCTGGGTTATCAACAGCCAAGCACTGCAGCCTGATCCAAAGGCAGTTTTTGATGCTTAGGGGTGGCTTACAGAACAGCTGAGACTTGTGACCATTTATTACAGCACATTCTTCATTATAAGGTCCCCTTCATCCCTCCCAGCTCACTCCACCACCTTCCTACTGCCCAGCCCATGGCTCTGCTGCTGCCTATCCTCATCCCTCCCAGCTCACTCCAGTACTACCAGCCTGCACCACCTTCCTACTGTCCAGCCCATGGCTCTGCTGCTGCCTATCCCATATCCCTTTGGATTCACTAAGGGTTCCAGGGAGCAAAGTACCAGCAGGAGCAGGCTCCACCAATACCTACCAGGGGCCTAATTGGTCCGTATTTCTCCAGGGCATTTTTGAAAGGTGTAGGGGTATGAGGAGTGTTGTCCACCACATACTTCTGATCTGGTGTGACAAACCTGGCAACACAGAGAAAGAAAGACTGAGGATCACACATGCTGTAACCCACAAAACCACCCTATATCCTTCCAATGAGCCCTCTCATTACATGAGGTGGGTGTCCATGGCAAGAGCAGCAGCACCTGCTGGCTGGACTGCTCCTGGGTGGGAGTGAGGTGAACAGGCACCTTCTAAAATGGCAGAACTAAAGGCATTTTTAATAGCACAGCCAGCCTTCCAAAACGCTGTGCTGCTGCAGCGACAGGTCCACCAAAGCACTCCCTGCTTGGCCCATCTCCTTCAAGGTTTTGTCTGCTCTGGAGTCACTACCTTGGACTGCCCTTCAGGCAGGACAAAACTGAGTGCCCAGAGCCAGAAGGATGGATCTGCACAGCCCTTGCTGAGGAAACCAAATCCCTTCCCTGCTGGCACAGGGATCACAGTGCAGGGATGCTTCCCAAGCAGACAAAGAGGAGCACAGAAGGCCACAGTGCACCCAGCAGCTGAGCACAACAGTGCTCATTTGGCAGCAGCCCCAGGCAGATGGAGCACTTGCAGCCTGCAGCTCAGAGACAAGATGTCTTTGGGAGCAAACTGGCTTAAGGAGCTTCCCAGCCCTGTCCTCTTCCAGTAGGGCCAGTACAAGTCCTGGGGAAGCTCCCCTGGAGTTGGGCTGGAGAGCTCACCTAGCTAACAACAGGACAGACTGGATTTTGCAGCAGGCATCCTTAGCTCAGATCAGCTCCCAAACTCATCTCCAGTCTGGACCACAAACAGTTGTGTGACAGGGTTTGCTACCGAAGGCAACCCAGCCTCTGATGTCCCTGCAAAGGTGACCAATTCCACCCATCTTTGGGGATCCAAGAGGAGCTTACACCCTCAGCCCTGGCCACAGGCAAAAGGCACCCAATGGTGTTAGGGAGACGCGTGTTCTGCTGCTTAAATTAAAAAGACTTGCACTCACAGCTTTGCCCGGTGTGTTTGAGGCACTTCTCTCAGCTGGCTTCCTCAGCACAATCTAAGCAGCAATTCAAGGGGACAATTTGCTGCTCACAGCACAGCCCAGCACAGCCACCAGACAAACGGAGCGCCCAGGTAGCAAAACATCCCATGGGGGAAGGAGGATGCCCAAGCGGGGGACAAATGAGGAAGAACAAGGACAGACTTACGCTGAGTTTTTCTGGAGCAGCGGGGTCTTGTCCCTGTGCAGAGGAGTGGTGACAATCACCTTTTGACTGCACACAGGGGTGGAGGTCAGAGATGGGTTCTCCAGTTCCAGGGTATCTTGTTTGGTCCAGAAGTTTAAGAACTGGCCAGGAAGAGGAGAACACACTTAGTTTTTCCCAGCATGTTATCACCTTCTCATAAATAAGGGGAAAAAAATGGTGTAGAGACAAACCTCCCAGCTTACCAACACCGAGCGTCCCGAAGGGAGTCTGTCCTACTACAGAGGACCTAGGATGACTCCTACTATGGATATAGTCTTGTTTATGGGCACATACATGAGAGCTGCAGGGAAGTGCCTCACCACCTATGGAGTCTAATCCCTTCCCATAAGGGACCAGCTCGTGGAACTATGGTCAGATACGCAGTCTCTGGGAGGGAAGTCTCTGCTTACTTTAGTCCAGAAAAGGGCAAAGTGGTGCATATGGGGAGGAAGGATGCTGTGAACTCACCTAAAGATCTATTCCAACTCAAATTAACAAACCTGAAAGTATAAGCAACGTGATAATCTAGACTCTGTACAACCTGCCAAGTTTTACACTGAGCTGTCTTCAACTTAAATCATGAGAAAACCACAAACTGTCTTTTCTTTGTTAGGGTTTTACTTCATGACAGTTAATAAATGACATAGCTTTACTCCTACAAGAAACAAGGTTCATATCCAAGAACCTGTCAGGGGAGAACAGCTGTTTATTACGTTCACTAATGGTTGGAGTTGAGTCTGAGAGACAGGATATGTACTTAATTTTCTCAGACTCACTCCAGGCATTTCAGGCCTTCACACTCTGCAGAACTGCATGGTTCAGGTCATGTCCCCAAATCCTGGTTCTTGCTGGCCTCACATCTGAGGTCTGTTAGTAGCCTCCCACACATGACCTAGGGCTGCAGAAACAGAGCAGAAATGCTGGAGGGCTCAGCTGAAAACAGCAGGGCAGGCTGCAGGAACCAGGCTGGAGGACACAGCAACACAGCAGATGTTATTCTGTTTACAGAAAGGCCCCCATTGTGTCAATGAATGAAGCGTCCCATGATTTGAACACCACGGTGCTGCTCCAGCAAGACATACGTTGTGGGATCACGTGTATGCACATGCGTGTGGGGATTGCAGCAGCAGAGGATGGAAACAGGAAGATCCTGAGTCTGCACGTTGTTTTAGCAGAGAAGGACACATACCCTGGGCACGGGCATTGCCTCTTTCAGGGGAACAGGAACAGAAAGCTGGCAGGAGTGCTGGGAACACAGCACCAAGGCAGGCTGATAAAGCACCGACATTCCTAGTGGTCCACAACCTCGCTCAAGCAAAGGGATGCAGAGCAGCCTCTGCCATTGCTCCATACCTGCGATGGGGAGAAAGGCAGCGTCTTCACGGGGGTGCTCTTGGGTGTCATGCTGTTGCAGGAGTCAAGGAAGGAAAGGCTGGTGCTGGCAGCGTTCTCCGTGACAGGAGAGAGGGAGATCTTCCTCTTCTTCTGCCTCTTGAGCACGGAGGGCGGCGTGCCGAAGCTCGCCTCGGCGTGCGGGGAGATGGGGATGAGCTCCCCCTTGCTGCTCCTGCTGAGGTCGGAGATGGTGTGGCCGTCCAGGCGGTACTCGGTCACGTTGGGCAGCAACGAGGCCGGCTTGCCGGGCGTCTGCCTCACAGGGCTGTTGCTGCTGCTGCTGCTGCCAGAAGGGTCCTCGGGCAGGTCGAACTGGCTAAGGTCACACCACCCATCCGGGTCCTGCACACAAGAGCAGCCATCAGGAACAGCCCAGGAAGCAAAGCAGAGTAGTTTGAATGATGCACAGGCATCATCCCCGCTCCTCCCCACCTCTGCTGCGAGCACAGCTGAGAGCAGAGCAGGGAACTAACTGATCCAGCTGAAAGCTCTCGTTCGTGTGTAAAGCAGTTTTCTTTCTTTACGCCAGACCGGTTCGAGTCACAGTACAGCTGCACAAACAGCTGCAGCAGCACACGGAGGGGACAAAACAAAACGCGGTTTGTCACCAAACCACATCCCAGGCGCACCAGTACCGGCAGGCCCTGCTGTAAAACGCACGCCTGAAAGCGGATTGAAAAATAACCAGACCCTTTCAGACCCAGCACAGCTCAACATCTTCATACCCAAAGCACAGGCAGGCCTCTGGGAGCCCCAGAGGGGCCATTAAACCCTTGAGGACAGAGTCTCTGCCCTCCCACACACATGCAAAGCGGGTGTTTCACAGACAATCAGCTCAGAAACCCCCTAGCCAGGGTGGGGGCTGCAGAGACACTTCCTGCTAAAGGCAGCATGTAGATTAGCTTCCAGTTAAATATATAAAGGAATCTACACAGGTGAAAGCCTTGCTGCCCTCACAGCAGCTGGGGAGGGACCCAGCAGCACAGGCTGTGAGAACAGGCACACAGGACTGAGACTTTCTGAAACCCAGACTTGCCTGCATGCAGGGCACACCTTGGAAAGCCTCGTCCTGCTGCTGCCGCCAAAATTCATCCCAGATTCCCAGTTCTGGGCAGGTCCCATGCCTGGCACACCTAGGTCACCCCAGGAACCTCAGCACAACTTTAATGGAGCAGAGCTTTTATTTTCATGATGCTCTCTGCACTGACAGCCAAAGGTGACCTCACCCCAATGCAGGGGCATCCGTCCTGCAGGCTACCTGTGGACCTGGGCTACTCTCAACCCATCCTATCCCATCCCACAGCAGGACAGAGAGTAGGGGAAACCCCTACGAGCCAGGGCCAGACCCTTTAGCCAAGTGGACAGCTGGGGACACCCCTATTCCCTGCGTGGTAAAGGACGACTCGAGACCAGTCTCGAGCCTACAACACCCTCACACCCAGCGAGGGCCCTTGGCCAAGGCACCTCAGGGAATTTGCAGGCCCAGGGCAATAGTGCCCCAGCTGGGCAGCCCTAATCCCGCTTTTGAAAGGAGGCAGCAGGAAGCCACAACCCAGCCCAACTCTCCCTTGGACACCCACGGCACTAAGTTCATGAGTGAAAGGGCTGGCTGGATCAGGTGCTAGAGTCTCCCTACATCATCAGGAGGAGCAAGAGTTCGTTCCTTACAGACTCTATCATGTCCAGAGCTTCATTGAAGGCTGGCACCGACGTTGGACACAAATAGTTGGCAGCTTCCACCACCCATTTGTACGGGGACGTGACATATGTTGAGGCATCCTCAGGCATCGCATCGCCCGCGGTCCCGTCGGGGTTGTGCTCTGCCAGGTCGGCAGCTGGCAGCTCCGAGGGTAACTCCTGCACGCCTGTCACCTCCTCATCGCTCCCATCCTCTTCTTTTATTTCAGAGACATCAACCGGCCAGTTTGGCTGGGCAGTCTTCTCCTGAAGAAGAAAGTGCAGCGATTAGCAGAAACCAAGACAGCAAGGCCTAGCCTTGGGGCAAGGATCCCTGGACACAATCAGGGTGATTCGCCTGCTTTCCTTCCCTTCTATCTTACTTGTCTTACCTCCCCATCCTCCCTCATTGCTCATACACCATCTGAGGGAGCAGTCTGTGCAACACAGGGCATAGGAGTCTTTAATTAAAGACTTCACTGTAACAGGAAGAAGTTGAACAAGAAGCTGAGCGGGTAGCACTAATTCAGCATTTCTTACTTTCCAAGAGCCTGCCTTTGAAAAATCGCATTTTCTTCACGCTGATAATTGTCTGTATTTCCTTTAGAAAAGGAAACGGGAAATGAACACAATACCTCTCCCACCATGATCCCAGATACTGCACTATGTGGAGCAGCCTCCCTCTCCCACTGCCATCAGATTTTCAGACCCCAGCACAGATGACACCGTGGCTGGGAAGATAACCAGACTGCTGCTCTCTGTGGGGTAACACACTCAGACACAGGCTACACCTTTCCCACCGGGAGGGAGAGCTCTCCCAGGAGTTAAGTGTCTTGGGAAGGGCTAGAGCAATGCACAGACTTCCTACCTAGACACCTGGCTGTGCAACAGGAAGAGAGGTAGGTGACAGAGCCCATGTGCAGACTGCAAATGCATCAGTACCTGGCACTCTGTTCCTGTTTGACTCTGGTCCTCCTTGCCGTCCACCTCTACCAGCAAGTAGAGCGACTTGGACTCTTTTGCTTCGCTGAGGAAGCCTCCTGTGTCCACCTTCCTCTTGATGGTGGAGTTCCAGTGGTTCTTCACAGCGTTGTCAGTCCTGCAGAGAAAGAGGAAGGAAACAGAAATCATCATCAACAGCAATGAACTGCTGGCAGTTTCTACACACTGCCCAGCCCCATCGTGTGGGCCCAGCACGTGGGATCTCCGCAGCCCACCCAGCCACGAAGGTACCAGTGAGCAAAGAGGCCCTACCTCCCAGGCAGCAGCTTGGCAATCTCAGCCCAGCGATTCCCCAGGACCTTGTGGGCCTCAAAAATGATGCGATCCTCCTCCTCCGTCCATGAGGACTTCTTCACCTCTGGGTTCAGGTGGTTATGCCAGCGTTCCCGGCACTGCTTTCCTAACCGCCCTTTCAGGTGCTTGGCTATGAGAGTCCACTGCTTGGTGCCATATTTTTTAACCAGTTCAATTACCTTTAAAGAGGGGAAGGGGGTAGAAAATAAGGGAATGGAAGACAGGAGCGGAGGGTCAGTACAGCCGTCTTTGGGCTTTGCCCTTCATCTCTGCTGGGACAGGTAAGGGCAGAGAGAAAAGGGCCCCCTCACGAGAAAACGCTGCAGAGATCCAGCACTGCTGGGCAGCGGCACCGCCACCCACGTGAGCAACGGCTCTGACCCGTTTCTGGAAGGGCTGTTTCCACATTGCCGTTTTGCTGCACAGCTTCTACGAAGGCAGGTGACCTCTGCCCACGGGAAGCACAGTTAGAGACCACCAGGTGCACTGGTTGCAGAGGCTTAAAACCAAGTGCTTATTTCTGAACGAGTAACAAGCCCCACATGCTCCAAGGCTCCTCCTGCCTCGTTTCCACTGGGAATGTGGCTGCATAAGAACAGTCCCCATGTCCTCTGCGCTGCTCTGCCTGCCAAAGAGGCACAGCCTCCCTGCAACGCAGGGTGTTACACCTAGGACATGCCAAGGGCCAAGCTCCATGCTCTGCCAGCAGCAGGATGAACAGTGCAAGGTCCAAAGCAGAAATGAGCCATATTCACTCCAGAAGCATCCACTCCACAACTTTCCCCTCTCCCAGGACTTGGACCAGACAAGGAAGTCCCTGCTGCAAATTACCAAGTGCAGTGAAATGCACCAAATATGCCAAACTTTGGCATGGTCCAAGGAGTCACAGAGCCTACAGGTGCTATCAGCAGATGCGAGGGAGCAGGCCGCGACTGCTCTGTTGCAGGGAGTGGAAGGGCAACGTGACAAGTTTCCCTGGACCTGCTCAACGGCACACATAGATGGGAGGCCTAAGGGGTAGAAGGGAACTCAACAGCCTGTAATGTGAGCAGAAGAGAGGGAATGGAGGGAGTGGGAATGTTACAAGTGACAAACTAGGAAATCTGGGAACAGAAAACATGTAATATGGAAAACTCAGCTTTTCTTAAGCATGTCAAGGTGATGTGTATATCAGAACCAGTCCCTCAGCTCACTCTGGAATCAGCAGAGAGAAATGGAGTCTCATTAATCACAATTCACCCAGGCAATTTCCGATGTCTACTTTAGATTGTCTGCTGTGGCACAGGAAGAGCCTTTTTGTTTTCTGCTGCGTCCACTGTCAGAGAGATCTACAGGATCATAGATGAATTCCCCACTCTGCCCTCTCCCTTGCCAGCTCATACAGCAGTGCTGCTGAGGCCCAGACTTGCCTCCGCTCATTACAGCTGTGGCTGCTCAGAGCAGTCCAGAGTTCTGCGGGAATTCCAGCTTACCTTCTGGTCTTCCTCTTTGGTCCAAGGGCCCTTAACCAAGTCTGGATTCAACACCCTCAGCCACCGGTACTGGCACTGCTGATCGTTGTGATTCTGGGAGGAGGAATAAGAAAACACTTGCGTTAGATTGGAGGCTTCAGGAGCCTCTGAGGTCACAGCAGTCCCCACATGCACATCTCGACAGGAGTGGACAGGCTGTCCCACGGAAAACCTGCAGAAGCACATGGAGAATACGTACTACAGGCTAGGGCACCGGACACGGAAGAGAGAGAGAGGAGCCCCGATTTCTCATCCCAGCTCCAACAGACTCACCCTTAAACATCCCCTGTGAAAGGAGGATGTATTCCTGCCCTGGAAGAACACTGTTTTCATAAGAGTAGACTGGAGCTGCGGTCACAGACCAGAGTCCCACTGTGCAAACTGCTGCACAAACACAGATCACTAGTGCGCCGAGCACAAGAAGCAACAGGCAAACACCAAGATTCCCAACTGGGCAAGGATTCACTTACAGGAAAGTGACTGGCCAGGAACTTCCAGTCATTCTGCCCATAATGTGTCACTAGCATCTTCAGCTGCTCATCCTGCAAAGAATAACGACATCTACTTTCACATACGCTGAGGCAATAGGTGCCACAGGCATGCCCAGGTCTAATGTCATCAAGAAAAGGAGTGTGATCTTTCGATCTGTCAAGTTTTTTTTGTCGCTCTACATCCTGAGGAGGAAGGCAGCTCATGCTGTCCTTTAGCAGCACTCCAGGTGTGTGGACTCTTTGGTCCAAGGCTTTGTATGAGGACCAGCTTGTGCACTGAGGTGTAATACAAAAGCTCTGCTGCTGTGGTCACCTCCAGGCCTAGCTCAGTTCTGTGCTGGGACAGTGAACCTGCACCGTGCAGCCTGCCTGCCTGTCCAGGTCCTGCACAACCCTGACCAGACAGCCTGTCTTCAACACAACCACTGCTTTTGCTGTCCAAGTACATCACTGCTAACCTGATACTCTACTGCCTTTCAGCACTTCTCTCAAAAAACACTAATTTCCACCACTTTTAAAGATCAGGCAAAGTCTGCTACAGGCCCCCTTGCCCATGTGCTCTAGCAGAGCAAAGAGATAAGAAACAATTCCCTGCCCAACATGAGCCCTGGAGGCTTTCATCTCTGCACAAAGACCGCTCTTGCTCAGTGTTCAAACCCCAGGGGACACAGGATATTTTCTAGTTCTCACACAGAATAAAGATTAGGGAGGAACTAGGAGGAGGGCAGAGAACATCCCAACGGCTTTCAGGCTCTCAGCCAGGATGACTAAACCAGATCCCAACGCTCTCAGTATTCTCTGCTCTTGCTACAGAAGAGGGAGGGCATCTACACAGTGTGATTCAGCTCACCAAGGCCTCAGCCATCCTCTGGACGCTCTCTGGGCTCACTGGAGAGCCTCAGACACTAGATGCCTCATCCCGCTCTCCAGCTACTCTTCAGACTCACCTGAAACACCTTCCTTACTAAATCTTGGCTCAGGTCAGCAAAACCCAAGAGCCAAGGCCTTTCCAGTAGCGAGACAAGACACGAGGTGATGTTGTAGCCACTCAGGAAGAACTTGGATGGTGGCACCCAACCCTCAGGTGCCCTGCCAGAGGCCAGGGACAGCCAGCTGCTAATGAATATGGACATCCTCAGCACATACCATCAACTTTCTTCTACGCGTCCAGCTGTCCTACAGCTTATCTGCGCCAGATGAAGTCACTGAGGTGCCTCCAAGCCACCACAGCACCTGCAGCCCTCCCCAGAAACACCTGCTCTCAGCACGTGCCAGGCTTTCACTCACCTCCTCCTGCGTCCACTTGACTTTGCACCTGCTGTCCCGCTGTTCCGACATGTCCGAGTCAGTATCCTGGCAAAGCAAGTCATCTTGGTCCTCTCTAAAGCAGCAAGCAAACAAAGATTGTTACTTCCTCCTCCAACACAGCAGCAGAAGGAGCAACCTCCACAGGACAGTGCAGAGCTCCAGATCTACAGCCTGAAACTCAGAGTCTCACAGCCCTTAACTCCAATACGGAGGGTTCAAAGGGGACTCTCAGTTTGGGGACCTTGGTGGGTGCTGGCAGTTCCTATGCCACATTTCTCTGGGTTTTTTGCTAGTTTCTTTCCCCCATGAGGACGAGGGTCTATGAGGACTATTGCATCTAGGGGCCGGCACTTCTTGTCCTCTTTACAGATCATGGCTCTCCCTGCTTGCTTGTGGGCACAAACAAAAGAGACAAGAAGAGAAGACAGGGCAACCCGGCGGGATCGAAGCGGCACAGAAGAGAAGCTCTCGGAAGACACAGCTGGGCGTTTCAGGGCCAGATTTGGAGGCCATCCCAGCGCGGGCTCCTTGGGCCCATCCCGCCAGGGCGGGCAGGGAGACCCGGCCACTTTGTACACGGGGTTGGGGGTCCCGAACCTCCCCCCCGTCCCCGCGGCGCCCGGGGCTCCTTCCCCCCGCGCGGGAGCCCCACAGGGCCCCGCTCACCGCCCCAGAGGCCGCGGGCTCGGACGCGGA
>NW_010582002.1:58112-72704 GCF_000705375.1 Tinamus guttatus
CGGTGGCCCCGAGGCGGACGCGGCACCGGGGAGCCCCCTCGGCGCCTCAGAGCACCCCGAGGAGGTTTGAGCCAGGGGAAGCCTGTGTCAAACCCGGCGTGGGGGCGAATCTGCCCTCTCTGCCGGCCCGCAGAGCCTGGATCTCGGGCTGTGATCCCGCTCTGCCTGCGCCCTTCCCCACAGAGCGGCTGCCCGCGGGGGGACCCCACCGTGGGCCACGTGCGCGCTTGGAAACTTGCTGCTTTTTGAACATATGGGCATAGATTTGCCCGGGGGGCATAAAAGGGGGTCCGAACCCCTCAGGCCACAGCTCTTGCTTAATTCAGAGGAGGCAGCTCCCTCCCCCTTCCTGCGTCTGCCTCCCGTTGGAAACAAACACAGCAGGGTAAATAGGCACAATAAACACCTTCCCCATCCTGTTTTTCCAGCCCCATCACTCCAGGGTCCCAAGCAGAAGGCACAGGTCTGTGGGATTGCAGAGCTGGGGCTTTCCTGGAAAAACCTCGGAAAACCTTCCTTATCCCTTCTTGCCAGGGGGCGGCACTGTTATACCACACACGGAAAAAAAAAAAAAGCGGGACTGAAAAAGTGTAAAAAGTTACATGAGCTGTAGCCGCTCTCAAACACACCAGGAATTCGCACGCACGTACTTCGGGTTCTGCTGGTTTTGCACTGCACATTACGTACACGTATCGATGTGCAGCTGCTAGTGCCACCGTTTTAATTGCAATTCCCAGTGTCTGGTCTGTGCAGACAAATGCTTCCTGGTCAGTGTTTAGACTAAACTTGGTATCTTTCCACTGAGGGCCCACAAAGCAGGAATACTGCATGGGTCCTTCTCAAGCAGTCCAAAATATGAGTCCCAAATCTGCTCAGACTTAATTGCAAACACCCTAGTTGAGGTGCTTCCAAGTTACACATCACCAACAAGTCCTTATAGGCCCCAGGATTTACTCTCAGTGTGACTGGTCACATCCCCCAGTCCCTACCATATTAAGCTAAAAACCCTCCCTCTCCCAAACTAGCTTAATTAGGAAATTAGCTTGTTAATTAATTACCAATGCTATAAAAATACTACCAGCATCACCCCCTAGAAAAGGATTAGGATTCTCAAGGGAGGTTTCTGTGGAACTTGAAGGTAAATAATGAGGTTTGTTTGTTCTATCCTTTTTAGGAGTAGGTACTTTCTTGTCATATACTAAGGTATTTAAAGTGTCTTTGAGGAAGAGTTATTTCAGTGTCTTAAAGAATGTTCTTTCTCTGTGCTGACCTATGCTGCTCCTGGCTGTCTTCCCTACCTTGTCCTCACATATTCCTTCTCTGTGGTTAACAAGCACTTGATGATTGACCATAGGGAGAGAACTTTCCTGGCAAGAGGAAGGGGAACGTGAAGGAAACTGTTCCTGGCTGAGCAAATTGTACTTGTGCACAGTGTCTGAGCAAGCCTGGAGCAGCTAGGGGGATGTGTCCACTAGGACTTCTCTGGGGACCACATGCGTAGACCACAGGGTCCCACAAATCACCAGTCAGGGACTTTACCATGTGCAGAGTTGAACATACCAGTGGAGCTGTTTCTTACTCCTAAGTTTTCAGTCATCATAACCAGAGCCCAGGACCAGGGCAGCTCCACTCTGAGGTTAATGCTGTCCTGGTTTGAGGAATGAGGACAGAGTACCTGGCAGGAAAAGGCTTCTCCTCCTCCCTCACCTGCTCTCTGCTCACAGGTGAAGGGGTTTATTGAGACTCTTTACATCTAAGAGAACAAAGCTAAGAGCAGTGGTATGTAGGGACACTGGGTGATGCCCTTCGGTTGCTGAACTCAGCTGTGGGAGCTGATCTAACCCAAGGGAGGACTGCTCCTTCTGGCCTCCAGTTGAGGGCAGCCCTGCCTAGCAGCACATCCAAGGCCTTCCCTAAATCTCTGGTCAAAAGCTGAAGGAAACAACTGTGGGGATGCTCCTTTCTACCCTCAACGTGGCAAGGGTGCTGCAGTGGTTGGGGGAGCCCTTCTTAGACCCCTGACAATAATGATCTCCCCTGAGCAGTGAATAGGCTGTGGTCTGACTGCTTATGAACAGGCAGCTCTGTTACACCAGACAAAAATTACAACCTGGATGCTTAACTTTCCTTGAATACTGCATGTCTCCTCACCTTCCTAAAGGATTTTTATTTATTACTGCATTTATTCTACCAGGGCTGAGATACTGCATCATGTTGCCCACCAAGAACAGTACCAGTATCCTGACCCTGAAGGAAGTCCTGGAAAATGGCTTTGTGAGGGGGGCCTCCAGCCATAGCAATTCCCCTGTCTGCAATTACTACACGGACTCAAGCAGTGCCTCAAAACCTGATACTTGGGAGCTCTTTGTGGACTTGGACAACACAGCAAAAAGCAGCTCTCTGTATGGTGTCAAGCAGCCAGAGTCTCTGAGTAGCTGTGTGAAGACTGACCTGCAGAGCCTGAGCCAGGGGGTCTCTGATGGCAGCCTTGCCTCTTTCTGCAAGACCCCTCGTGACCAAATCCTCTTTGATCTCTCTGGTCCACCTCCTGAGCCCCTCGGCAGGGGCCTGGGCTGCCACTCCATGCTGGATGTGGTCTCGCAGAACACATCAACGCCATGCAGGACAGAAAAGCACCTCAAACCACTGGAGAATCTGCTCTCCAAGAGCACTGAGCTTGTAATGGACATCTCAACATTTGGGAAGCCACCAGCACCCACATGAGAGATCTCTGAAATAAAAGCCCCTCTGGACACCAATCTGTCACTTGATTTAAGTGCAGAAGAGCTAAAGTTGCTGGGATACTCGAAACTGGATAACCCATTGCTGGAAACCTCTTCTGTAGTAATTCCCCTGGCTTGGCCTGGTGCTTTCAAGAGGGGCCATACTCTGATCCATAGGTCTTCCACCTGTGAGACTCACCTGAGTGACCCTGAGCCTGTATCTGTGTTTCTGCATCAAGCCATGTGATACTGCTGCTGCTCTAGCTCCAAGCCTAAGTGAATCCTTAAACTTGTGTGTGTTCAGCTCCTGCATGCCTCATCAGACACCTTCAGGTAGCTTCTGCAATGGACATCACAGCATGCTACACAAAAGGGATGCGCCTGCTGCAGCACAGATTGCAGAGCTGAGCGGCCTCCTACCCTGAGCTGAGCCAGGGCCTTCCTTGCAGGTGAAACTACCTGTTGCTACTTATGTTAGTGCAACTTTTAACCTTCCTATTAGAGATGACTTAGGTGGGAGAACTGCCTGAGGCACTACTGGCTGGAGAAACCATAGACTGTGAGCAGTAACCTGCAGAAAGCTGCCATGGGCTAGTGCCAACAAAGTGGTGCTGCTCAGTGACAAGCACCTTGAGCAGTTTCCCAGGCTCATTCTCTTCCCCTCCCCTGTCTTTTGTATTATTGCAATAAAGGTTTCAACTTCATTTTGTGTGTGGTCTCTGACACTCACTGCCTGGCAAGCCCTCACTGTCAGCACTTCCTCAGGCTGAAGTTGTGTAAATAGGTTTCAAGCTGTTTGTTCAGCAAGTGTGTGTGTGTGGTTTTTTTTTTTTTTTGGGGGGGGGGGGGTGCTGCTGTAAGTATGGATCCAGCAGGGACTGGGGCTGTGGATCAGCCTAACAGCCTCAAGGTGGGAGCTGCAGGCCTAGGACCTTTACTCTGGGTTCTAGAGTGGAGCTACATGTTAACAGGTCCCCTCTTTGCCTCCATTTGTTAAAAATCTTCACCCCTTGGAATTCCTTCAATAACTCCTCACAGTAAACCTTATGTGCACCGTGTTCCCGTGCTGATCCAGAACAGCCAAAGGAGAACACTTTTGCTTCCATATCTATTTTACACTAGAAGTTCTGGGCAAAATAACATCTATTCTACTTCGGCTGTTAGAGTGCTGCTATGGATGCCAAATACTGAACACAGAGCTGCTTGTATTCTCAGGCTGCTCAGCTGACTCTTCCTGAAACACATTACAACATCAGGAACAGGTGACAACTCACAAAAATGGCTTAGGAAGAAAACTTATTTACAGTTTGGAGTACAAACAACACAGAACAGTACAAACCAGGTCTGTAATGAGCAAGAGGATTACACAGATGTTTGGTTCAACTGCAGTCTGTGCTGGTTGACTGATTGGTATTGATATTGCAGAGGGAGGATTAAGCTTATTGTGTAAATCTCTCACTGGAACATACCCTGCCCTGCTCTCTGTAAAAATACACAACTGGGCAATTAAAGCAAAGACGAAAGCAAAAAACTTCAAGCATGTTGCTATGACCAACAATTAAGGAGCAGATTTCAACTATTTTACACATATTCTGTACTTGGGCTACTCCTTAAGTTGCTGCACAGTACCATGTCTTCTTAAGAATAATCCATTAAATCTTTGAAGTCCCTTTTGCTACAACATGGTCCCTTCTTTTCAAGATAATGCATTTCCAGTCTTATAAAAGGCAGTGCTCTGCACCAGAATGTCCCCATGGCTTATTTCCCTTCCTCTGAAGAGGAGTTTTCCTTCTACAGTAAGAATCCTACCTCTTTTTGGTCCACTTACGCAGAGAGCCAAAAGGAGTTTGCCTTAGAGTGACAGATCAGCACAACTTCAGCAAGTCCTGCATTTATGGCAATATTTTCTTCCACAGTTCACACACCAAAATACTGATCTTTCTCCCAATGCCATTATGTGTACACTGAAAGCATTCACTGCAAGCCTTACTACCAGGACATAAATACTAGAGCCAGAAAAAAAGGATCAAAATCCTAATTTTATTTAGACTTTTTTCATATGTTAAAAAAAAAATAGTTACAATGAAATAGTAGAAAAAATAGGGAATTATTTGGAAAATGGTTGCAAAATACAAGGCACTTCCTCAAAATGCTTGGATTATCTGAAATACTACACATAAACAGTCCATACATTCAAGGAACCACTAGAATGATCCCAATTAATATAAAGAATAATAATATAATGGAGATAAAAAAATTACAAGTATTTTCTTACTAAAATCTCTCTCTCAGACTGGAAAAAGCCAGGTCTCAGTTACCATTCTGGAATCCAGTTTCACTTGTGTCGGTGTCATGTTCCTTAGTGAAAGGAATAGAAGGGAGGAGGAGAAAAGAAAAAAACATACAAGAGAATATTAATGATATGGTAAAAATTTAAGATTTTCTTTTGAACTAGATTATCCAAAAAATGTGGAACTTGTGAGTGAAAGCAACTGATCTTGGCAGGAGATATCCCAAACGGGCTTAAAATAATCCAATTTACAGTGAAGAGTTACTTATAATCTTCCTTGTGAACAACACTGCTCATTTCTCATTTGGCATGAGCAAGCAATGGGAACACGGTGAGGGCTGTTGCTCTTACAAAGTGTGTATAACCAATGAGCCATATTAAACTGAAATTACCTGAACTGCACTTGCATGTATTAATCTCCCAATTAAAATAAATGAAAGAATAAATTGAGCACTGTATATTCTATAAAGATTACCAGTCATAAATATTCTGGATCAGACTTCACTGGTCTAATTTACCGTACAGAAAAAAACTCTGCATTCTTGCCTATGACAGAGTTCCTACAAAGATATTGATTACCAGCATCCATGCTGATAATACGAATTATTCACTTGCAATTAAAATACCTGATTCAGTTTCTTAAACTCAACCACTTGGAAAAAGATGTGCTCCAGGATATGCTTGGCATCTTGCTTGTCCTTTGGGAGTTTGCTCGTTACTCCTAAGATTTCGCCACACTTTCGGACATAAAACTCCAAGTCATCGTCAGTACCTAAACAAGCATCCCAAGAAAGGAGAGAGATGGATATTATCCATTGCTGCACTATCTGTGCAAAAATATACTACTTTTTGCTATCTGTCATTAGCATTTGGAGAAGTTAAGGTCTTATAAGGACAGTGGGCAGACTAGCCATGATGTAATTGTGCAGCTGGCACTTTCTCATCTTGTTTAAATTTAAGCGCCTTCAGAATAAATCTCATCATTTTTACTTTAAAGCAAAAAAAGGTGTGAAATTTCTCAGCAACAGTGTGGAAAGTGATTTATTAATGATATAGGGAATGGAAAGTAGAAACAAAATGTCTGTTTGTATTAAATGAGCTGCAGTCTCGTCAGCAAGGTCAGCAGCACACATGAACTTAGCAACAATCAATACTAATTTCTGCACTGGTAACTTCAAGAATAATACTCAAAAACAATAGAAAGGGAAGCCAAAACTCTCTGTCATAACAGGATTTCTTGAAGGTCATGCATCTATTTGAAAGGAGAAAATAAATCCATGGGGAAAGGCAGAAACAGCTACAAGACCAATAAGTCACGTGTACTACCTTCTGAAGACTCTGAGCATTCTGAATACACTGAATTTATCACCAGTTTTCCTCCAAAAACTTTTATTTTATATATAAAAATGTAAACAAACAGTGTGCTCTGCTTACATTTGTTTGTAATCTCTGCTAGACGGGCTTTCTCAGAGGAAAATATTTCATCTAAGTCAAACAGCTCCAGTGGGGGAGGAGGTAATTCTTTGAAAGCAGGTGGAAAAACCTTGAAGACAAGAATTAGCATGGTTGACTGCCAAATAATTTTCTTACACTTTGTAGATAATTAGGAAGAGAGCTTTGGAGTTTAATCAGACTTTAGAAAATCCTCACTTTTTAAAAAATCTATTTAGATTTCATAAAAATAACTAAATACTCCAAAAGAGTTTAGTCACACGTATACCAGAATTTCTCCCCTTCAACTCTTATTCCAGATACTCTTATAATGAAAGCAAACATTAAAATCAGATGCTTATTTGATTTATGTGGAAGATAGCTTTGAATAATCTAATTTATTGCCACCTAGCATCACAACAAAAGATTTGCCTTTGTGTAGTTTGGTTTTAGTTTTGTTCCATGAGATTTAAACCACTCAATTTTGGATCAAGAGTCCAGGTAACAGGTTGACCAATTCACCCTGGGAAGGATTCGTATTAATTCTGGCAAAAGTCACAGGGAAAACATGTATTTTTCTTTTCATGCAATCACCATTCTGAAAGGAGAGCAAACACATGGCGTTGTTGAAGAGCTGGGCAGGAGACACTACTTTCAGTGGCTTCACTGCAGCCATAAAGACCACACTAATCTTTCCCGAGGGGCAAAAGGAAAGGACAGAGCAGCGACAGCAAAACCTAGAAGACACCTGCTTTTTAAAATAAATTTGCCAGCACTGAAGCTCATGTTGCTGCTGCCCACTAAATTCCACCAGCCCTTGGCGTAGAAGAGCAATGCTCCACTGCCTACTTTCCCAATGGATGAAAAAGAATAAAAAAGAGTGGGACAAACTGGCTCCTCCAGCAACAGCCAATAAACAACCTGCAGCATCACTGCTTTTCTGAATACTATGTTCTGTTTTCACAGTAAAGGCTAAACTCAACGCCCTGCAGGAGTGGGAACACATAGGCAGAATCTGAAGGGATTTATACAGGCAAGTCATTTTGAGCTCTATAGATTGCGATAGTGCCTTGACACCAGAGGCTCTGTTAATAAAAAAATCACAATTGTAGACAAATATTCCTTTTTAAAAGACAAGTCTTTGCAATGTATTCAACTCTCAAATAATTAATATTAGCAGAGGATCTTTTTTTTCCTTCCCTCTCTCTCCTGAGCACTATGGAAATGAGGCACAGAGACTTTATAGGTGAAAGGAGAATTCTACATATCCTGTATCAGCAAGGAGGTTACTCACAGCTGGCTGAAGGGGAGGTAGAGGAGTCTCAAACTGAGGCTGGATGAGCCGGAGAGGTTCGTGCTTCACATTCAGCTGCTCATAAGCTCTGCAGCCCAGAAAGAGTCACAGTTTGAACAGAAGAAATGATACAATTTCCATTTTCAACAATACGATATCCAATTCCAACAATACAATACCCACTTCCAATCGCTGCTTATAGATACGAATATTCCAAAGGTACCAGGATCAATGTTCTTCACAAAGGAATAGCATAGAATAAAAATCACAAACAAGCCTCAAGTGTCTGACAAACACAACACACAAGTAGAAGTCCAGAAAGGTAAGCTACAATTGGAAAAGTCGCAACAGTTACTTATAGCACTGTTGCAAGTAGTAAAAACCAGTAGTAAATGGATCTCAAGATACGGAATTATTGGGAAATGCAAAAATGAATGAAATTCAGCATCAATAAATGCCAAACGGTACACTTAAGTGGGAAAACAAGTAACTCTCAAGTATCATTTCAGAAAGAAATGTTAGAAACCCAGCACCCCTATGGAGAGTTCCGTAAGAAATCCCAGTTCATTCAAACAGCAGCATTCCAAAAAAGCAAAGAGAATGCCAAAAATTACAACTAAAAAAAAGTGGTAGGAGAAAACAGAAACATCACTGTGGCACAGTATAAATCAAATCTCTAGTGTAGCCATATTCGTAACACTGCTTTCGGCTCAGACCCTTCTGCTCATAAGCTCCCACACACTGAAACACAAACAGAAAATGCCAAATACAGAAAGAAAAAAAAGAATCACAGCTGCTGACTTGATAACTGAAGGGAGGGCAGTTGTATCTAGTTGATAAAGAGACGTATCAAACAACTTTGTGAAGTCTCTTGGAATTTCCTCTCCCTCTTGCAGACAGACTCTCAATCGCTCAGACAACGCTGCTGTATCTGGGATCATTGTGTAGTCTGAAATCTGGACACAAAGACTGCTGTGAGTGGAAAAATACACAGTTTGCATAGTGTCTTTCTAATTTTTATCTCTTTTCAAATCTCATCTATTAATAACTGTTTCACCCTTTACCAGCAATGACCAACTGCAATTTACTTTTTGCAACCGCCTTTTGCAGTTTACTAGGTTAACTGTACAGTCCCTGTTCTCTTAGATGTAAAGCCAATTAGCTGTATTTTAATAAAATGAAACAGTGCTCAGTGTAATCAACTGTGAAAAACGCAGCTTTCTTCTTATGCATTAAGGATTATACGGTTCTGCCATGTATGCTATTTCTAAATAAAGAAACAGTATTTACATATATCAGTTATAAGTTAGCTGAAAACAATAAACAAATTGATTCCTACTCAAATTCAGAAAATCTCCTTTTACTCATACATGCTCCTCCTGCCTGAGGGCTCAGACCTGAAGTGCAAACCTGCTCAACTGAAACAAGCAACCTGATAAACAAAGGCAAATTTGGAACATACTTTTATGACCAAGTTTTATAATAAACATCAATCCATCTCTGACAGAGATTCTATGCCTTTTTCTTTCTTTCCTTTTTAATGTCTAGGTCCTGTGTCTTGCCCAGCTCCTGCCATGGACTAAAGGTGTGCAGCATCAGTAGGATTTATCTCGCTGCTAGGCATCCCCTACTAAATACATGATTTGGCAACACTGGTCCTGTTGGATCAAACTATTCTCTACTTCACTGTGATTGACTGATTGCTCTCTCTTACCCCAGGGTCCTCCATATCCACCTGGTTTAACTGGATATCAGAAGTCGTGAGCCACTGGAAAATCATATCCTGGAGAAGGGCAAAAACAAATAATTTCAGGAAAGCTCAACTAATCTCTTGCAGTGCTATAACTGCTTAAACATTCATAATAAATCTAACTAAGAACATGCTGAAAAATTAAGGAAAAACGTGTAATGAACCACAGAATCCATAGGGAGAAAATATAAACTTTGTATACTGGAAGCAATCACTCACAACAAAGAGTACACTTTGTGTTAGAGGATTACTTTCAAGGAACACCTCAGTAGAAAACACTCTGACACACACGATGACAATATTGCATACTCCACTTTGGAAAATCCATTGCTCTAAATGCTGGAAGCTATATATGCAAAAGTTTACTATCAAACATAATCAAGGTCTAAAGAAGCTCTAAAAAAGTAATAAACCAAAAAGTTACCAGATGCTTAAATATCAACAATGAAATGGTGGACAGAAGCAGGAAAAGCTTTTCAGAGTCCCATAACATAATCTTTTATTTTAATAACACATTTCTGTTACTTGTGTTTTGCAAATGCTGTAAAGTTCCACAAGAAAACATTATTTTGAAACTTACCATGATTTTACTGTTTTCTTCTTTATCTAAATACTGATCTGAGAACATGTGGCAAGATCCCAACACCGCCATCTTTCCACCTCGAGCCTATCAACAAAGAAAATAAAGCAATAAAACCTTCCAGATCAAAGCTTTAGAGACAATCATTAACGCAGTTTAATTACAAAATGATTTTAAAGAAATGATAACTTTGAAAAATATACTGCCAAAGGTAGTTTCAAAGATGGCAAGCTCACAAGAATACAGAATTCCTGACAGAGTATATATCTGCTCACTTCTACAAGGCTTATAAATTTACTAAAAATAGTGATCTACATCTCGTAAGATTAGAGAAATTTACTGGCAATTAAAAAAAGAAAACCTGAATATCTGCTTGGTAATTCTTTTCTATACAGATTACCTCTTAACCCTTCCACAAGGACATACATAAGAAACAGGAAGTTTTCAACACAACAAAACCAGTCATGTTTTTCTGCATCAAGTATTAAGTTCACAGTATAATGTAATTAATGTAATCAGGAAGATAAGTCACAAGATAAGCATAAGCCTTTTTATTCATCTTCTGTCTTTCCTTCTAAAACTTCCTCCTGCTAGTTTGGGAAAAATGATTTCCAGTCAAAGATCTCTAACTTCATGTCCCTGTATCACATCAACGGAAGAAACACCAGTGTTGTTTCCACTATGAGGTTGTTTCCACTACACAAAGCTATTACATTTTGGTAGTCAATCTATGCAAACAACTCCATGAGGTGGAGAAATATTTACTGGGCTTCCTCTAAGGTATAATTTAGTTGCTGTAATTCTCAAACATTCCTTTCGATAAGGGGAGCATATGAGGCCATTCTTAAAGGGTACAGTACTGAAACACAATGTTAAATATCATGGCTACAGTCCCAGTACAACTTGGGTTTTACATAATTTAGATGATCATGTCACCAAAAAGCATCCTCATCATAACTGCAAATAACTTCAAGATAACCACAGGCATGAGATTATGCATGGATCCATATGTTTGCATCTATGTGCAAATACAGCAGGGGGGAGAGAGATGTAAATATATCTCACCCAGACTGCTGAAGACTAAAACATGAGCAGTAAGTGTACTTATATAAGTTCACCTTATGCTGCTGTGTTGTCTTTGATTTATGAGGCTTATTTCAGCCACAACATGGGTGAGTTAAATCAGACATCTTCAGAAAAAAAATAGCACCTAAGATATCAAAAATCACAGTACTATGAGAAATGCAGCTACACAGTAAGTAACATGTTAACATATGACACTCATTAGCCATATTATCTCTTTGTACCTATCAACTACTATTTGCTGATATTTTAAAAAAATAGACTGAACAGGTCCCAGCAGGTAAGATAATACTTAAAGATCTACTGGTTTCAAAAATACAGCCCTCTTTCCTAAGAACATATGGCCTATTTATGAAGCCAAAAATAAAATCACTTATTAAACACTAGAAGAGTGAAAAAGCAATGAAGAACTAAAAATAATCATCTCTTCTCCAAAGAAATACATAATCCTTGCTGCCCATCAAATTCATGCTCCTTTCAACTCCACACAACACAGTTTTCCTTAAAAGCAGAGAAGAGTCACTGGGCTCATGTGCAGTTTGCAAACGCATAAAAGAATGAAGCAGTTTATAAGCTCTGCCAGATAATATACTTACAAATCGTATGGAAGCAAGAGGGGAATACACGGTTTATTTCATGCAGTATCGTACCTCATGCTGATAAAAAGCAAGAACGGGTCGGTTGAGTGGAAAGCAAACAGATCCTGTGGACAAAACAGCCACTGCCGGTTTCATTACATTCAGTGTGGCACCAAATGGATACACAAAAGTAAGAGTTCTGCAGGAAATACAGAAACTCTCTAAGTACTTGCCACAACGAGTAGGCCAGTCATCATTACAAGACTCTATCTGCCTAAACTGCAAATTTCATTGTGCATCGGTGGTACAATGCTAAGAGGAATGTGTTATAGAAGTCAGAAAATCATGAAGACATTTCAGGCTCTTTCTAGAGATTTTCTGGCTCTTTCTAGAGATTTTCTAAGTTGATGATTTGTTTGTCTTATCTAAATAACAGAGAACACTGTTCATTTCCATTTGTGTACTTCTCAATTTCAGAGTAGTAGAGGATGCAACTGCAAATACATAGAATTTATGATAAATGCATGTCTTGTCTTAGCCTGCAGTTTAACTCTTTGAAAATAACTACAGTTCCTCATGTCTGCAGGCAGACAACCGCTAGCGGGTATTCATATTAATTTAACCAAATTCACAAAGTCCTTTCAAAATCTACCACTTCCGCTGCTTGACTAATTGCCAAGAGTTATTGAATAGATTATTCTTTCCAGATAGAACCTTGAGAAGCAAGAATCTGAATGGCATTAAAAATATATCACAGCACCTCAGCGTAAGCACTAGATACTCCTGCTAGGTTAAAAAATGGCAACTCAGATTTATAACATATCCTTCCAAACATAAAGCTGCATAGGAAAACACTTACTGTGCAGCATGTCCACCTCCATCTTCATCTGTTGTCTCAAACCCCGTTTTTCTGGCAGCTTCACTGATCCCTCTACAAGAGATGGGAGAGATACTGAAAACACATACGAGTATAAGACTTCACTGTAAAGATTTATATACCCAAAATATTTACCTATTCAAAACTCCATCGGAAATCAGTGCTTCTTTTGGGTGGAAGTATTTATAATAAACATTTCTTACTACAGCATCTTGAAGACAAAAATGAGGAAATGCACACCATTAGTTAATATGCTAGACATAAATATGATAAATTAACTCAGCTCTTGGCTACCTAAGGTGTCTGCTAACACAAAACTGGCATGTGGCTCCCAAAAGCACTTCCTTCTGGACTTACAGATTTAGAACAGGAATGTTTTTGGAAGTTCAAATAAAAATATGCAGAATAAAAATATCTCCACATCATCTGCAATTTTTAGAGATGGATAGTCAAATTAGAAGAGTAAATATTTATCGTGGTTTACAAGTTTAAATTCTAGTTTATACATTTCCCAAAACTGTTAGTGTTCTCATGCAAAAAACAGAGCCCAGAAGACCAGCTGTGCTTAAAAATATCCATGCACTGAAACACACAGTTTAGCTGCTTTTTGGAAACACACACTTGTATAAACGGTATTTTAGCAAGCAACTACAGAAAGGTGACACTGTTTTTTTATGTGAGCATAAAATAATTCAATCCATTAAAATATAAAAAATTGGGAAAAAAAAGCCTGTAACAAAAGGCTATTTACCAAGGAACACCATTAGTAGTAGTTTTTGGGTTTTTTTTAAGTAATTATCAACATATTAACATATTAAAACCAACAAGTATAGCAAAGTAGCACAGGGATGAAAGATGGTTATTACCAAACTACTGTGGGCATGAAAAGCCCTTGGTGCACTTCAGTACTACACAACCACATACAAGTAGATTTTAAGGAAAACATTCAACACATACCTTTTTAGAGGTATGCACGTGGCTTATACCTACAAAGACTGATCTTATTCTTTAGATTTTGCTGGAAATAGAAAAATAAAAGCGTAACAGTGAGTTCCATTACCATTATTGACAACTACCCCGTAGTCTTCTAAGAAGTAGTTAATATTTGTGCCATATCTGGATTCACCGCCTTCCGTGAGCATCACCAGCAGAGCTCCACCCTCCTCCAGGAATTTCTTCAGAACAGAAAACTATAAAGTAACATAAACACACAAAAATACATAAGAAGGGAACAAAGAAAAATACAACAAGAAGTTACACTGAGATCAGGAAAGGTAACAGTTTTTGGACTATTTGCAATGAACTTGATCCTATAAGGGTACTCAATAATCTTGAGTTGTGTAGAAGTATGTAAAGGAGCAACATTGCAAAGTCTTCTACACTATTTGATTCTCTTTTGCACTCAACAAACCTAGAACCATAACTAAACTGCACAGAACTACTCACCTCAGCAGCTGTGAACTTTTCTCTTGGCCCTGCTGTAATCCACAATTTTACTCCAATCAGCTTCTCTGACGTTATCTCATCTTTTAAACTACAAATAGATCAGTAAGAGACATATTATTCATACATATAGTCCCAAATCACAACTTTTTGTAAAAAAAACTGACAAATAAACACAAATTACTTCAATCCCTTCACATCCCTTTCTCTAGATTTGAAGTTTACAACTCAAAACAATTCTTACAGATGTCAATTCATTGAATAGCACAAACATTAAAAAAGTATTATAGGTACAGAATTAATGTAAGATATCATAGTTGCTATGAAATTTTCCATGAGCTTCCTCTTTTTTTATTTTTTCTGGGATGTATCTTGCAGCAGACCATATGATCACTTAATACCAAAAGGTTGGTTTTCTTTTATTAACTAACTTCACAGGGGCCTGAAGAGAAATTTTAGCGAACACGGCGGCACTCCCTCAGGAGGAGGCCGGCTTTTAGCCAGCGCTCACCTCTGCACCTTCCAGGCGCTGCGCCGACGCCT
>NW_010582002.1:80439-93346 GCF_000705375.1 Tinamus guttatus
GGGGACAGAGTTTATCCTTGTTTCTAGGGAGAAAACTAGCCAGGGAAGCAACATTGATGAAAATATGTTAAATATCATCTCCTACTCCCCCTCTAAAAGGAGGCAGGACAAGGGGCTGCAGAGAACATGTATAGCAGAGAATGGCTACGATAACAGGGACTAACTGGAACTGAGTGCCTTGAAAGAAGGTGTGCTGAAGATACAGATGGTGCTAATTGCTGAGCGATGTAATTGCATGGGTGACACCTACAAAAAAAAAAAAAAAAAATCCAACAAGACCAAGGGGCCGCCTGGTTTCCCCTGCAGATCACTGCCAGCCCAACACCCTACCTGGCTGTTGCAAGAAGCTTACTTGGGGTTAGCAGAAGGTCCAAGGTTGATATTGTCACTTGGTGCTGGGGGCTAGAGAGGACAACAATGTGAGTTGCAAGGTGTTGCCGGAGGTTGTGTTCCCTCCCTCAGCACAACTGGTCATCGAGAAGCACGTGGGACGCTTTGGTAAATCCCAAAGCCTCCCAGGAAAGGGAGGACAAACTATATCCTAAAGCACCACCATGCCCAGTGTGGAGGCTTCACAAGCCAAAACCTGTGCTGAGGCCCCATGCCACAGAGGTAGGACCTCCCTCTTCCTAGAGGGGAGTAACGTACGTAAGTGCATGGCCGTCCTTCCCCTCCCCATTGCTGTTCCCCAGGGATCTGCCCTTGGGCTCAGCGGGCAGCAATCCTTGTCCAAAAGGCTGCTTGGAGCCTCTCTCCTCCCACTGGCATCACCCACAGACCACAAGGACAAGATAAAACTTTCCCAGTCAAAGCCACTAAACACCCCAGGAGGAATTTGTTTGCTCTATGCCCTAAGCTAACAATTCCCCATCAGAATCCCCGTCCCCTCCTCGCTGCTCCTGCGGACACCAGCCGCTCTCATCAACCCAGTGACAGTTCCCAGGTCAGAGCCTGAGTCTCACCTGGAGACTGGTGTCTGGGCTTCTGGATCGGTCCATTAAAAAGGCAACTCGCTCAGCACTTGGGAAGAGAAGAGCAAGCGAGGATAAAGATAAAATAAATACAAAACCACCACCCAACCTAAGCTTCATAAACACTTTCTGATTAGTCTTTCATTTGCAAGGGAGGCAACACAGAGACAGGCACAGTCCCGGCAGCAACGCAGCCGCAAGGCTGGACAGGGGAGCCCTCCCTGGCTCCCACCCAGGAGCAGGGCTCCGTCCTGGCCAGCACCTTCCTCCAGGATGTCCCATGTCTCCAGGATGTCCCTGCCAGCCCAGGCAGGTCCAGCTGCTCTGCACTGCCCAGGGCCGTTTCCCCGGGCCAGCGCAGACTGGGACACCCTGCACAGGGCAGCTTGGATCATTCGTGTCCTCAGTGCAGGGCCTGCAGCAGCGGGGGCAGCCTCAGGAGGCAGGTGCCGTAAACAGCCTCTCCTCCACCCACTGCTGCACTTAAACCTCCAATTTCTCTACCCGCTGCCCTAGGGAGCTCTCCCCGTTCCCCCTCAGCCCTCCAGGCTCCCGGGGGCAGCTCTGAAGAGCGCAGCCCCTGTCCCGGCTGTCACAGCATCCCTGTCCACACGATGCTCTCGCCTCCACACAGTGCCCCGCTCACATCCACCGCGCGGCGCCGAGCGGGGCTCCGCGGGCCGCGCTTTAAAGGGCTCGGATCCCGCCCGGAGCCCTCCGTACTCACTACGAGCAGAGCCTGGAGCCGGACGCCTTGATGGTTTGTCCTATCCTCTCGCGGCCGTGCTTTATAAGTTCTGCAGGAAAAGTTGGAAAATCCTAAGTCGATGCGGCGGCACCGTCGCGAGCGCACGGAGGCTCAGTTCTTCCTCACTGACCTCGCTCCTCTCCAGAGCCACCCTCCTCCCCGCTTCCACCCACGTACCAAAATAACCAGGAAATTATAGGAACCAGGACACCCCCCCCAGCCCCACCAGGAGCCCGCAGCAGCTCATAGGGCCGGGATAAGCACTAGACTGACACACTCTGCCAGGGCAGAGACACAGATTTGGTCAAAAACATCCCCCAAGCCTCCCTGAGCTGCACCGCTGCGTACCCAGGAGGGAGAAGAGCTCACAAGGAAGATGCTGTGCCGGGATACGTCAGGCTTGGCACAGCCACCACCCCTTTCATTCAGGGCTCCCTGAGCAATTAGGGGCATGAATGAAACCTTTCAGGGCCCTCGGGAGGTAGGCAGCGCACACAGCAGCCAGCGACCGGCCCAAGGACACGCAGCAGCGCCAGAGCTGGGATCCCCACCAAGGAGCATCCCATGCTCGGCTGCGTGGGATGAGGAAAGCAAAGCCCCAAGCCTGCCTCCTTGCTGCATAGGTGGAGGACGAGAAAAACCTCAACTCCCATCACAGTCTTGAGGAGTCTCTCATTTTGTTTAGTGGTAGGTAATGAAAGTAGCCAAAGACTCATTTCTCACCTTTAGTTCAGCCCCAGCTTCACTATTGGAGGAAAAGAATCAAAACATTCCCAGAATCACACACCTTATTTTTTAAAAATTATTTAAAGTGTACTTTTGGGGACACAAGCAAGATGTCATATTGGACAAAACTCAACAGCACCAGTCACCAGAGCGCATTGCCCTGTTGGGGAACAGGGTTTGAGGTAAACGCAAGTCCATGACCATGTGCAGAGCCCTTTCCCTGCTGGTCTATCTGATGCATGGCCAGCAGACGGACTGGGTCTGCTCCAGAGAGCCGCTAGCCTGGGCACAGGCAGCAGTTTTGAGCCCCAGGTGCAGATCTCATGAGGAGCAAAGCCAGGCAGCAGCTTTAGAGTTTGGCTGGACTGCGAATGGCAAAAGCAGGGAAGGAAACAACCTCCTCAAACCCCCCCAAAAAAATCAAACAAATAAACAACTACCCACAAACCATTCAGCAAGCAGCTTTACAACATTGGAAAGTCACCAAGACACCAGTGTTGTCTGCTGCCTTGCCCTGCAGGCAAGCAGAAGCAACGGCACCAAGGCAGCTTCCAGTACCGAGATGATTCTTCCTCCTCCCTCATTGCCTCCATGGTCCATCTCACTGGATCACCAAGGTCTGCTGAAGGCAGAGCTTGCTCTGCAGGTTGGGTGCACACTGCAGTGCCCGGCTGGTCCTGCAGCCGAACAGGGTCTGGGCAGCCCTTACCGGGCCACAGCACCGCGGCTCCCTCTGCCTCCCCCAGCTGCACATCCCGCTCTGCGGCGAGCGCGGCCACTCAACAAGTCCCTGCTGAGCAAGGGCAGCCTTCGCAACAGAGCCAATTCATTGACCAAACCCGCTCTGAGGTGGGAGTCTCTCCTCCTGCCCTGAGGTCCCACACGCATTTTTGCAATGTGCACATCCCCAGCCTGCACCACATACAACATTGGCCAGGAGCCAGCCTGCCAGGCCTGAGCACACCTGCAAAGCCGGGGTGGTTTCTGGCTGCTCGGGAGCTTTAAACCAAGCAGGCTTTTTTCTTACTGCATGAGGATATTCCGAGTGCACTCGCACAGAACAACAGAAGCAGAAATAGGTCACAAAGATGCACTGGAATACGTGGTTATCCATGCCCGGCTGCATCCCTCGCCACTGCTGCTGGGGCAGCAGGGATGCTCCAGGCATGGCCAGGACCACAGACGGCAGCAGGAAACATGTCCAAGTTCTGTGACAAGATGTGACCATGGCACTCCAGGAGCACAGACTGCTGCATCCCCACCCCGAACATCCTCCCCACGCACAGACACTCCTCAGAGTGTCCCTCCACCCCATGCACAGGCCAGGGGTGCCCCCCAAGGCACCATCTCCCACAACACAACGCTGCTACTTACAAGTTGGAGTGGCTGCCACAGCTAGATCCCCCCTGCAAAAAACATCCCTCGGTAACACGTTTTTCTTACAGCACGGCACCAGCAGCTCCCTCTTCCTTCAACGGTTCTGCCGGCGGTGACCCACATTCCCATGCCAGCCCAGCGTTATTTGCTGCAAGCGCATTACTAATGCAACGCGTACCTTGCGCGAGAGGAAACCTCCCAGGCTCGTCACGCGCGGGCTGCCGCCCGCCCTCCTCCCTGGCGTCGCTGCTCTCGGCATCGCTTCCTACCTAACCTAGATTGCAAACCCCTCCGAGCAAGAGCCTCGTCCCCTCCCGCTGCGGGAGACGCCGGCTGCCGGTGTGGAGAGGCAGCGAGGCCGGGCGGGCTGCCCTTGGGACAGCAGGCAGCATCCTGGGAGAAGCACAGGGCTCAGAGGCGCCTGGAGCGCTCCAGGGCTTTCATGTAACACAGGGCTGCAAGAAACTTAAGAGGGGGTTGTCCCAGTTCCAGCTCAGAGGGAGGACAAGGGAAGGAAGACACCAAACACAGGCTGTTACCAGCTGGGAAAGACTCAGGCTTCCCCCTGCCACAGCTCTGGGAAGCCACAGCCTGCAGGAAATGCACACCAAGCTCCCCTTCACCTCCTCAGATGCCTCCTCATCTACAGGGTCCCTATAGAGCCAGCCCAGAACAACAATAGGAAAGATTTCAAGGATTTCTTCATTTTTAGGAAGACACTTAGCTAGCCCCTGTAGAGCTTATGGCTGGAGGATCCTCCACCCATGGGAGGCTGTGAGCCAGAGATGGGCCCCAACAGAAGCATCCTATCTCTGAGCAAACTAGAGCTTAGACATAGGCAAGCCCCTAGATTTTAGGGGAAAGCTCCATGCAAATCCAAAAACGCAGCCCGTGGCCAAAGCCTGCAGCATTTTGAAAAAATATATACATACATAGACAAATAAATCACAAGAAAATAAAGAACAAAGCATCAAGCACACCTGGGAGCACATCCTCTAGCAAAGCCCGTGTCCGGAAGCACGGGAAGCATTCCATAGCTGGTGGATGCGGAGGCACCTCATCCCCCACACTTCTGATCCTTGCTTGGGGCCACCCCGCAGCCAGCCACCCCTCCAGCCTAGAAACCCAAGGCTGCTTCCTAAAAGCCAGGGAGAAGTAGCTTTGGTGCCCACAGCAGTTCATGGTGCCCACAAACATCAACACCTGCCTCAGGTGCTTGGGCTCCTAATGCTCTGCAGCTCTTTAAAGAGAGCCACAAAAGCTGATCAGCTGGGAAAAGCATCTGCTAGATACACCCAAGGAGCCGAAGTTTAGGTGGGGGTGGATGGTTTTGAATAACAAGGAAGAAGTGTGGGTGGTGGGAGGAGCCAGGTAGATCCTGGCAGGATCACAGGTGGAATCGCAGAATGGTTGAGCTTGGAAGGGACCTCTGAAGGTCTAGTCCAACCCCTCTGCTCAAGCAGGGAGGAGTAGAACAATTTCATGCACGTTTTAGTGATCAGTAAAGTTGTCTACTGCCAGGTGGTTTGGAGGAAGGTTAAAACTGTCATCCAGTTCAGGTCAAACCTGCTCCTTCCAGCGTCCGCCGCTGACCTGCATGGCAAAGAGGAGGCTGCAGCCCAGGGAGGCCACACTGGCACTTTGCATGTGTATGAAATGCAACATGAACACGTGCTGTTTTTTCTTCCTCCTCATATAAATAAATAAATAAATAGATAAATAAAGCAGCCTCTACCTGCTTTCACTGCCATTTCCTATAAAATCTCCTTCACATGGTGATGCCTCCCTTCACTAGTGGGAGGGGAGTGCCTTGTTTGTGAGCAGGACTAGTAAAGTGGCACATGCAAGGCAATAAAGACCTGCAGATGTTATCAGTTTATAGTATCTTCTATTATGTTTTTAACTTAGCAATGTTAATATAGGAATATTCTTTTTTTCTCCGTTTTTTTCTTTATTTGAATGGGAAAGGTCAGATTTCAGAATTCTTCCTGGTTTCAGTAGCTAACTTCCATGTTTAAATCAGTATTTTCTGCTTTTATGTCTTTCAATGAAAACTTCAGCAAAAGTTCACAAAATCTATTTGATTTCTGTGTTTTCCACCCTAAAATATCTTTAATTAAAAGCCTGTTTTCTATCCAATGAAGAGAAAGTAGAAGGATTCTGACAGTTTTTTTTTTTACCAGCTAGAATATATAAAATAAGTGAGCTAAAGCAGGGTCAGTGATGATGATATACAATGATGGAAAAAGCGATGGTTAGGCGGTGTCTGGGCTCCTTAGGTCTGCAAGAAAAATACCCTGTCCAAAGTGGGTGCCAAGCATCCAGCCCAATAAGCCCATGTGGAAGCCATGCAGCAGGGGACACCTGGGACTTCCCGTTGCCGCCATGGGCTCCACTCGGGACAGGCTGCTGAACAGAACGCGATGCCTCCTCCCTCCTCCTCCTCCTCCCTGCCCTCGCAGCCCCCAGCGGCACCCAGGAGTGTTACCCTTGGTCTTCCCCAGGGTGGTGGTTGAGGGCTCCATCCACGTTCATCAAGTCCACGGAAGCTGGGGCAGGAGCTCCGTGGCCGTCCAGGAGGCAGGTCGTGCACGGCCGGCACGTCGCAGCCCGGCCTTTCTCCTGCTGCAAAGATAAAGGTCTTGTCTTGGGTAGGAAGGAGAGCAGGTGCTTGGGGTTCCTGTTGGAGGGAGCCAGCAGAACGAGGGAGCTGCCACGCTCTGGACATGGGGCACAGCATCCTGCTCCCTGACACTTGTCTGGTCACCCAGATCCAATGTGAGGTTACGGGGAGGTCTGCAGGAGATCAAGGTGCTCCTGGCTCTGCCCCGCTGGGAGCTGCTTTCCCGTGCCTCGGTTTCCCTCCCTTTGGACTCCCTTATGAAGTGCTTTTGAGGGGAAAAAACACGTGCACTGACTGCCTGGGGACGGATGACCCCACACAGGAGAGCACTCTAGGACCACAGCTGAGGACCTCTCCAGCCCCACCGTAGGACAGGCTCCCATCTGGGGTGTCACTATCAGGGAGCAGGTGCCCCCAGACTGCTGGGGCAGCTGCCTGGCCTGGAGAACCCCACAGCAAGGACAGATGTCCTGGGAAAGCAGCTGTCCCCTTGGTAGGTGACATGAGTGGGACAGAGGAGAGGTGCCGGGAGCACTAGAGCCCATAACGATTCCCACCCAGGAATGATTCCCACCTCAGCCTGAGCCCCGGAGGCAGAGACGAGCACCCATCATGGGTGCTCTGCGCCTCCGCTCCTGTGGGCACCCCTTGGTGCTGAGTTTGACCCATTTCCAGCCAGCACCTTCCCGCTGCCTCCACACGTGAAAAGTAGTGTGGCTTAATGGGAACCCAGTATGGAAGGCACCAAGGCTGGATCGTCTTCCCCTTTGATGATGGGTAGGAAGCAGAGGAGGAACCCGGCTCTTTAATGATTAAACAAGGCCTGCGATTCAATATTTGCACCCAGGTCTCGCCCAAAACGGCAGCGGGGCCGATGCCCTCCAGCCTGCCCGGGCTGCGAGGAGGAACAGCAGGTGACCACAAGGGGCCCTGCTGGAGCTCCCGTCCTGTTGCGTCCATCAGAGCTCTGCCCTTGGCTCTTCATCCTCAACACTTAGTCATCCTGCAGCTGGGCTCTCTAGGAGGTCCCGAAGGAGGATTCTGGGGGGAGCCCCCGCTCCTCTGCACCTTCCCGGCTCCTTGTGCAGATGCAGAGGGGGCATTGCCTGGCCAGGGCACCGCGCATGGAGCTCATCAGCTCGAGCTGATCCCCTACACACAACTGGATTATTTGGGTTAAGCCAGAGGCCTGCTTGTGCCCACGCTGGGTTTGCAGGCATTGCTTTGCCCTTGGCTGGGGGGTTGTTTCCCTGCCCTCTGTGCCAGCCCAGGCTGGAGGCTGGGCTGGAGGTGATTAGCAGCTCTTGGGATGTTTAACCCCTTCTGTGCACTCAGCTCTGGCCGAGGCTTCAGCACAGCAAGGGGCAAAGCCAGGGAGCTGCCTGGGAGCAAGTCTTGGCTACAGAGAGCTGGGCTTTGCATGCACTGGCATAGCCCGGAGCCTCCGGACATTGCCTGCACTTGGAAGCCTTTTCCCTTTTGCCTCTGGGAGAGGAAAGCTGCCTTCACCTTCCCAAACCCCAGGACGACGTGAAAGCTGCAGTGCCCAGACCAAGTTTGGCCCTCCTGGCTGTGGAGGATCCATGGAGGGGATGGGCCAAGCCACATGTACATGCGGAGATGCACCCCTGCGTGCTCCAGTTTATAACCTTTTGTGTGCTATTCATCTATTTTATAATGCTGTCCTGTCTTAATCTCTTTATACACCAATATCCATGATCATAAACATATCACTTAAGAGGAACTACATAGACCTAAGCAATCAGAACTGCAGGGAAAGGTCCAGATAAGGTTAAAATAAACATTTCCCTGGAGAGCAGTTTGTTTCAACCTGCAGTGAAAGGTGACCTGAAACTCCTACGGCCCTACTGGGAGCTGTTTGGCGGCTCCGTTATCTGTATGTAAGGAACAGCATTGCATTGCACAGCATAGCTCTGGAAAAGATCTCAGCCTATTTCTTCATCTTAAGAGGATTCAGGAAAGACTGAAAAGATTTTAGGTGAGCGATTGGGTTCTTTGAAGTATCTTTTTTTTCTTTCCCCCTCTAGTCCTCACCTTCCTTCCTTGTCTCCACTTCTCTTTAGCTTCAGCAAACCATGGCTGTGCCAAGATACTATACCTTTATTTTGCCAAGGAGTCTCCTATGGATGCTAAGAGGTTTTCCTTGTTTTAGTGAAAGGGACTAAAAGAGTCTCTGAACTCTTCTCGGGTCCCCGTTCCACAGGACAGAGTCATAGCTCTGACCGACACCTGCAGCTTTCTGTGCCTCCATTTCTACAACCACAAACAAGGCAGAACTCTACTCATCCTTAGTAAAGCTTTCAGCTTAGTCATAGGAACAAATACCTGATCTTATTACTATCCTTATATTAGCTGGCTAGGACTTGCTCCTGCGTGTTAAGTGCTGGCACTATCTCAAAGAATTAATAACAAATTTGGAAGCAGACAAACCCTAAACATCTCCTCCTGCCCCAGCTGCCCAGGCACGGGGTGATGTTGCAGCTCTCCTGTTTGCTGTTCTCTCCTCCCCAGCAGGATTTTGGAATAGTTTTTTGGGGGGAGGATCTTGAATTTGGGGGGGTTTTCTTTACAAAACACGTGGCCTTTTGAGGCAAATTCACCTTTTCTCCTGCAGGGAAGTTCATTTTTATCTGATGCAGGGTGCACACACTGTGCTGCAGCCCACAGCTCCAGCCCTGTGGTGTGACCAGCTCAGCCGAGCAAGGGCAGAGGCAGCTCCCTGGTAGCACCCCAGGTGGACCAAGCAGCTAAGAGGTGGCTCCTACAGCCACATATCCCCAAAACTGGCCTTCACTCTGCTGGCACAGCATGGATTTGTCAGGAAAGCTCTTTGATGGCATCCCTGGGAATGCTGGCCCCCAAACCTGTGAGCTTGACCCTGCTCCTGCCCTGCTCCTTCTCCTTCCCCCAGGAGCAGGGAGCTGTGCAAGGTGCTGGCCTTGACCACAGCTGAAACCTCGGGCACAGCTGGTGCGCAAGAGATTAACTCCAAAGTTACACATCTCCAAAGTTATATAGTTAAATACTGGATCCAGCAAGCAGCCCAGGCCAAATGCTGCTCAAGGCGCTCTGTGGGGCTGTGAGCCTCTGTGCAAAAGCAGTTCAATCCAGCCAGCCACCCAAAACAGGACAGAAAACAGGTTTGTGCATGTACCCAGTCCTCACCTCTGCTGACCCTTCATCCTCTCTCGTGTTGAACTCTCCTGTCTCGCAGGAAGAGCCTGTCCTGCCAAGCAGTGATCTGGGGTGTCCCAGACAAGGAGTGCTGGACGCAGCCACCTGGAACTGCACAAGGTGCAGCCCATTGCGAAGGGGGTTGGGAGACCCTGGCCAAAAATACCCAAAGCTTCTGGTGCAACGTCACCCTGTGCTGGCTGCAAACTCCTAATGCAGCCCCAACCTCCTCTCTCTGTACTGGCTACTTGGGGCAAGATTTGTCACTAAGTCCATCTTATGGACCTGCCAGGTCAAGAAATCAGGTAGGATCAGAAACACTTGCGGCTGCTCCTTAGGTCCAAGGAATGCAAGTTGAAGAGGGACTCAGAACACAAGCAGGGGAGAGAAGGTCCTTTTCTCTCTGCCCAGTGGTAGTGGATTGCTCCCTGGCAATCACTGCTCTAAGCCATGAGGAATTTTCCACCCTTCAGAGCATTTCTGGGGGTCCAAGGAGAGGTCCTTCTCTCTGGAGTTGCAGTGATTCATGTGAATAACTGGGAATTCCTCCATAACTGGGAAACAAACCCAGTTCTGGAGATCAAAATATCTCCCCCACTCCGTGCTCAACTGCTGCCGCAGAGCTGGACCCACCGTGCCCACATCTGCTCTCCCAAGCCGGGGCCTCTCTGTACCTAATCCCCAGCAGCAGGGGACAAGACCTTCACAAGCTATGCTTCTCCAGAGCTAGTTAAGTCCTCAAGGGAAGAGAGAGCCTCCATCATCAATGAGAAAGGAAATCAACTTTACCGGCCGAGGGGTGAAGAGCCGCGCGTGGGAGCCCTGGGTTCCCGGAGCAGGAGCGGGCGGGCAGCTCCTCGTGCCCGCTGCAGAAGGCAGCATCCGCCTCTCCGCCTCCGGTGTTTTTATTTTGCCCATTTAGTCTGAAGGTCGAAGGAAAGTCCGTAGGAGTGGCTTGCGGCAGGAAGTAAATGATTACCCTGCCATCACTTATAGGGGCCCCAGGCACAGGAACTGAGGTGGGAGAGAAAATAAAATACCTCCTTGGGGGGCGTCTCACCTCCAAGGGCAGTGCAGAGGGCAGAACAAAGTGCTCCATTTCCCAGAGGCTCTGCTGGGTCACACGCCGCGTCCTAGCAGACATAATGAGGCTGTGTCACCTCCAAAACACCAGCAGCACCGGGCAGCAGGGAACTTGGAGAAATGCTGGATCTGGACATGGTCCACCCGAGCTCGCTGGTGAGGAAAGAGCTGAGCGAGGTTGCCCATCTGCCATGGATCTTTGTCACCTTGAGCATTGCCCCCATTGGCCTCCATCAGCCCGTGCATGGAGGCTCAGGTGGATGGGAGCTCCAGGGACGCTGAGAAGCTTGAGCCTTGCGGGAGCAACCGTCCTGCAGCATCACTTGTGTCTCCTGCTGCTTCCTCCGGCCTCACACTCCCCAGCCAGGGCCACACATGCAAGAACAGACACGTGAAGAGCAAGCGAGGACCAACCCTGGGTGCAGCAAGACCCAAGCCCTTTTCCAAGAGGAACCCTGCTGGGACTAGTCCAAGTTTAAAACAAACCAAACCAAACAACCAAACAACAACAAAAAAGGAATTGAATGGCATGATTTGAATACACAAAAGAACACATGTGCTTATAAGATGTGATTGTAAAAATCAGCTGATGGACAACATCCATTAGAAGAAAACGTAAGTGCTATCAAAATAAACATTTTTGGAAACAGTCTTAGCTACCTGATTTGAGGAATTCAAGATCAATTACGCCAAGTTAGTTGGTTATTCTTGCCAAGGTCACCAACTCCGCATACCAGGGTAAAATGCAGAGCCATAATTGTCCCTCTTTGAGCCCCAGCACCAAGACCACAGAGAGGTGGGATAAGCCTACCCCTCGCTGTAGCTCCCACAGATGCTCCCGTTTGGTGGTACAGTAGTGCCAGTGCATGGTAAGACTGAATATTTTCTATTACACTGGTGTCTAGGGGAGCTAACCCAAATAGAGGCCCCTATTGTACTTGAGGAGCTGTAGAGACACAGGGTGATAAAGAAATCTGTTCCCTTCAGGGCAGAGAAGGCCTTTGTTTTATTCCTTTCCAGAATGGGAAGGTTGGGCACAGCACATGACCAGACACTATGAATCTGCAGACAAAAGCCAGTTGGACTAGAAATCCTCCTTTCCCACTGTGCTAGTTATCTGTACCTGCTGTTATTTGGCGTTTGCTTGGATCACCTCACTGCATTCCCTGCTCCAGGCTGCACATCCACACTCACACAACGTGCACTAGCATCGGCGCAGCCCCACCATGCAGCAGCCTGGGGGTATTTAAAGCCCCAGTCCCACGGGCTGCACAAACGGCCACGCTCGTTTGAGCCACGGACAAGTCCAGAGGATAAAGACCCGGTTTGTGACTTCTGTTCACGGTGCTTGAGCAGAGCTGACAGCATGACAGAGCCTGTTGGGTCCTTCCGAGTGATGTCCGAGTGACTTCACCACTGTGGAGAACTGAGGAGCCCGTCACCCTCTGCATCCAGCAAGGCACCGCGGCAGAGGCAAAACTGCCTGGCAGAGGGGATTCCCACATCCACAGATCCTCCCTCCAGGCAGAGCCATGCCCAGGGTGCGGGGTGGGAGGGCTCTGCTTGGTGCATGTGGGCAGTGTCCTCTCTGCTCCCAGGGGATGCCCACGTGGCTCTCTCCTTGTCTGGGGTATCCCTGCTCCCAGGGTGGCTGGTGCACGAAGGGAGGACACGGGCACACGTGCATGGAGCGATGCTCTCTGCTCATACTCACCTGATCTTCCTCCCTGGCGCAGGCCAAGGAGGGAACAAGTCGCCCTTCACTGCTGTGACTTCTCCGCCCACATCCTGATAAAGCCATAGATCTTGCTACAGTCCCAAATAATGCAGAGCAGGAGAAAAAGGCACCTTACAGCAAAAGGCACCAGATGAGTTAGCCTGGGAGCGGAGCAGGGGATGCAGATGTGCTACCACCGCTGCAGATGCCCTGGGTGCAGCCCCAGGGTGGGGGGACCACAAGGCAAAGGACCCTAAAACCTCAGCACAGAGCTGCCTTCCGGGGGGACTTTAGCTCCCCACTTGCTCTCAGCACCCAAAGGGTGAGAGCAGGGACTGATGTGGGGCACGGAGATGGGGGCAGCAGAGCGGACCTCCCTCCACGCTGCTTCCTTCACCGCTCTCCATAAAGCAGAGCAGCAGCCACACGAAGCAGAGCAGCAGCAAACGGCGAAGGAGGCGGGCGGA
>NW_010582002.1:100417-134048 GCF_000705375.1 Tinamus guttatus
CAGAGGCAAAAAAAAAAAAAAAATGCATAAAACACACCGGTGAGAATATATATATATATATTCTAATCTATAAAATAAAATATTTTTTTTAAAAAAAAAGGAAGAGGCAGAGGAGACAGAGGAAAGAGAGGAGAGAGAAGCCCAGAGAGACAGAGAGGAGGGTTTTGGCTTTTACCTCTGCTTCTCTCCCCACCGCCGCCTGCAGCGCTGCTCTGCCGGGGAGCGAGGAGTGGTGGGAGCAGGCAGGGAGCATGGAGGGAGGCAGGGAAGCAGGGAGCATGGAGGGATGCAGTGATGCAGGGAAGCATGGAGGGAGGCAGCCGCGTCACCACTGGGCTCCCCTAACCCCTAATTAACCCAAGCAGGATAACAGAGCCAAGCCTTGTCCAAAGGTTAGCGAGTCTCGGGGGGGTGTTTGAGCTGCAGATCGTTTGAGCCGAGGCTGAGCAGCGAGCGCGGCCACAAGAGCTCCCCTCCGGCCGGGGTTTTCGTGCTGTGGCGTCTCTAGCAGCAGCTGCTTTTCCTGCAGCGTTCCTGGGGTGGGATAAGGATCTTGTTTCCCCTCTGAAGGCTCCTCGTGTTCCCAAACCCTCCCCAGAACCCAGCAAGTGCAGTGAGCGGCACGATGCCACCTTATCTCCACAGAGCAGGCTGTGCGGGGCTGGCACTTCCAATTAACAAACCGAGGGGATAGAGCCCTTCTTTCCATCTTTTCCAGCCCCACAAAGCCCAGCTCAGGGCTGCTGCTGGGCTCAGTCACTTCAAAGCATGATTTTTTGGAAAGCAGGAGGAGCAGCTTGCTTTGCTTACTGCATAGTTGTGCTCCCAGCCCGCCTGGGTTTGGTCCCTATGGGCTAAGAGCTGCTCGGAGGACATGACAGTGTTAGGAATGTCTCCACTTGAGAAAGGGAATTTAAGGGCACTCCTCTGCGCCCAGCGTCACCCTCCTGTCCAATGCTCACCAGGAGCGTGGGTGGCTGCATCCAAGCGGGCAGCCCTCGAACGCCCTGCTCAGCCTCCCGCTTCCTGCCGCAGTGGAGCCCCCCGTGCCCAAAACTGCTCCCAGCATCCGCAGAGGAGCCGGAGGCCGGGACCTCCTGCCCCATCCTGGCCATGGCTCCTGGGCAGGTGACCCCAGGCTGGACATATCCACGGATCCGTTGCCTGCTCCATGCTGGATGCCGTGGCTGCAACGCCGGCCCCTGCGCCTCGGGCGAGGGCAACGCTGACAACATAATAAAGAGCGAACTATAAAAAGGCAATTAGGCAAAACGGTGGCCCGGGAGCAGCTCCCGTGACCCAGTTAACGGCGCCGGGGGGCTTGTAGGGGCGGGCAGGGGGGGCTCCATTGGCAGCAGCCACCTCTACAGCAGCTTGGAAAAGAAGCCCTGGGTATCGGAGCCCCCTGCCCATTTTTAGACTGCATAAAGCGAGTGCCCTGTGCAGGGAATCACTGCTCCCAGATGCTCCACTTTGTCTCCTGCATTTTCACCCGGACTGAATTCAGCACAGTGAGAAAGAATGGGCAGAAAGACAACCACAGCCGGAGCACCAGCTACGGGATAACACGCACCGGGGTGAGGTGCCCGCCATGGACACGTCCCCACAGCCCCTGCTTTCCGGCCGGGCACAACATGGCGCAGAGCAGAGAGGGAGCGGGCGGGCGCTGCGGCGTCATCGCTTCCCATCAACATCCTCGCCTTCGGCCCCGGGGAAAACGCGGGAGCTAAATATAGGCTCCCTGATTTCATCTCCCTATTTATAAAGCAGACCTCCTCTGAGCTGTAACGTGGCAGCCAATTTGTGTATGAATTTCTGTGATTTCCGACCACCAGGAGGGGGGAGCCCTGATAAACCTCCATCATCTGCGAAGCAAAAGCATCTTCAAAATGTGACTGAAACATCTACACAAAGACTCCCAATAAACTCAAACTAAATTTAATTGTGTCTGTTTTACCCTAAAAATGAAGTGAGAGCCATCGGGTATCCATCATGTTGAATGTCCAGCTCCCCGGACAAGCAGAACTGTCCCCAGGAACAGCAGAGCATTTTCACTGACAAAACGTATCACAGCTTCATCACTGACCGATCAAACATCTACAGACACGTCTGCTCTGGCCTGTCCTAGGAAAGAACCACTTCTTAGCTTTGGCTTTCAAATAAAAAGTGCTGTTTCCTCCTCTCCTCCTGCAAGGCTCCGGGCACTCAGCCTGACCTGCACCAATGGTGCAATCAAGGGAAATGCAGATAAACACAGGTTACCTATGTCTATTTTAGGTAGTAGAGAATTTGCCTGTTTTTCCTATGGCCCACGCAGGTCAGACAGGCAGCAGCTTTACCCATGTCCCTGCTCTCACAAGGGCTTAATCGCCCGCACATTCAGGGGGCAGATCAGGGACCACAAGTAGAGCCCCTCCACTGGCTCCGCATCCCATCACGGCAACGGGGCACGTCACTTGTACCCTAGATGCAGCAATCCCTTATAATTTATCAAACATGTCAACGGGGAAAGCTTCCTTGTCCCTGCTTCAGATGAGACATGCGGGGCCAAGGGTGGGTTTTAGCTAGATGCCCTTCCCACAGCAGCAAGATGCTCCATCTGTGCAAAACCAGACCAAAACACTGAATCCACCCTATTTTAGCTGTAAACCTCCAGCCCAGCAAACAGCCCAGCTGGGAGGCGGTTGCATGGCCTCTCTTCCGCTCACCTCCTGTGTTTTCACAGTTGCTGCCAGGCAATTCTTTCCAAAAAAAAATGTGACCCTGAAAATTATTTTCCCACTGGCCTTCCCCGTGTATGGGAAACCACCCTGAAGCCACCTTTGAAACCAGCTCTCGGAGCTACTGGCCACCAGTTGCTACGTGGCGCCTGCCCGGGGCAATGCAAAAGGCTCAGAGAGCCAAGAACAAAACATCACTGGAGCAAATAGCAACTTGACAGACCTAAAGCAGGGAAGAACTCGATGGAGACCATCCCTCATTGCCGAGAGCTTGGCCAGCACAGCACGAGGGGACGAAGGTGTCTGCAGAGCAGCGGCGAGGGCTGCGAGCAGGCAGCTAAGTCAATAATTGTGTAATCAGTGGTGTCTTACTTTTTTAATGAACCTGTAGGAGCAGGATTTCCCCCCAGCACCCTCCCTCCCGTGTTTTCCCACAGCTCATCCTTCACTTTGGCATGCAATTCCCAGCTGGCCAGACACAGCCTGCCTCGTTCCCTTTTCCATTACACACTCGGCTGAGCCGAGGACGAGGGGCCGGCGAGGAGGTAATTAATTGACTTTCTGCTCTCGTTGCTATGCGGCAAAGGTGGAAGCTGCGGCAGATACAGTTCATTTTTAATCCTGGAAGATTAGTCACAAATGGCATCGTTACGGCGCTCATCAGCCGCCCGCGCGGAGCCGCTGCCTCAACCGAGGGATGAGAGGGTGAACCCATGAGCACTGCGCACTCTGTTAACCTATGGCCAGGTAGCATTTGCAGCTCTTTTCCAGGCCCTTCTTTCTCCTTTGCATCTTAAACCCACCCAAACCTCCAGGCGGGGCAAGGACCAGAGTGGAGGAGTCACCACCAGGTGCACGGGCTCCTCTACCCACCAGCGCACGTGAAAGAGCAGCAAAATGGCTTTTAACAGCAGGAGGTGAAGCAAGCAGCTATTTCTGCAGCTCAGTGAACACCCTTGGAGACACCTGCAGTGCCAGGATTAACTTATCCGTGTGATGGAATAGCAAATTCTACCCAAATTTGCTCAAAGATCATTCCTCAGCTCAATACAGTAAATCCCTTCTCCTGCAGCAGCAGAACTGATTGCCTGCAGAAAATGACACGTCTGCGGAAAACGCACTTGGATTTCAGATCTGGACTCACACTGCCAACATTTCTATCTCTTCAGCAGCAACAATCCCTAGCCCTGCAGAAATAAACCAAATCTTGATAGAGAAAAAAATTACTGACTCAGAGAAAACTGTTCAAAACTGAACCAAGTTTATGGTAAATCTGACCAAGAGAAAAATATCTTTTGTTAGCTATGCAAAAGAGCTTCTTATTCTCCAAGTTATGCATCTGTCTGATGATTTTCAGCTGAATTTCGTCCAAAACCTGTAGAAGCCATATTTCAGTGGTGCTCACCTAGCCCCCCACCATCTGCTACGGATCCAGTTCTGACACTGGATCTTCCTTCATGCAGATAAGAACGCTTTATACCCACCACTCAAATTCAGCAGCTTCTTAGCAGGGTCCTTGAGATCCCATCCCCATCGCTCCAAAGGGTTGGAGTGGACAACACACATGATTTTTAAGAACTTAGACAGCTTTGATTCTTACTTCTGTTTTATCAGGAATACACGTAGCCATGCGTGCTCCCTCGGGCTTCCAAGACTTGGACGGTCCTTTGCTGTCGCTTTGGTGTCTCGGGTGAGTCTTGGCATCAGGCTGGCCACAGCACAGAGGTCAGCAGGCCCCAAAAAAACAACCTTTCAGGTCAGATTTTTGAAACATCCGAATGCAGAGAGAGATATCCAAAACATCAGAGGAAAACACACCCAAAGAGGAAGCCCTCACTGGATCGCATGTCTACGGAGGCCAGCAAGGGCAGGCTGGGCCTTTGGTGCGCTCAAAAATGTTCACTAAAAGGTGTTTTGCACAAAAAGAACATTTCCTCTCATCTTATCCCGCAAGAGATACATATTCTAGTGCATTTTAAAAGACAAAGCTGACATAGGATGGCAGTGGGGACGCTGATGTCCCAGATCCTTCCGCAGTGCCCCAGTGCAGCGAGTGCTGAGCCCAAGGATGCACCGGGGCCTTCTCACCACCAGCATGCCGGCACAACCGGAAAGGTTGTGCTTGTTTGGACAGATGATACCCTGAAAATCCAACGCTGGTATTTGGCCACGTTCATCCAGATAACGGCTTTTCATCGCACTGGAATTGGGGAATTCATTATCGTTCCCCTGAGCAACCACAACCAGTTGCTTCTCTAAAATCCCTCCTTGCTTTTAACAATTTCTCACTTCCCTGCAACGCTCTTCGCTCCAGCCGGGCCTAGAGCGCTATTTGCCTGAGAAGGTCAGTAACAGAACAAATATTTGCTTCTCCTGTGTCTCTTTTGGGGCTTTATAAGAATTAGTCTTATTTTATAATCAAAACCTGTATCTCTCTCTCTCTGCTTCATTTCTTGTTCCAGTCAGATGGTTTCTTTTCATTTTCAGTCAGCACCAAAGCCATTTTGTTAGTATTAAAACACACACACAAACACAAAATGTGATGTTCTCTAAATTACATCTTAATGCAGAAAAGTATAATTTTAACCTAGTATTTCCAGATATCAACATCACACTGAGATTTTAGTCCGATACACACCTTCTTACAGCCTGAAAAGCAGATCAGGCTAGGAAGAAGCATCCATGTAGATACATGTAGGCAGAGCAGAGAAGAACCTCATGGTTGGGAAAGAAAGGGGTCCTGCTCTCACCATAGGAGCTCCAGAGAAGATGTCAACAAGAGCAGCATCTGCCCTGTAAATCTGTCAGGTCTCAGGTCATATCCCCAGTGGTTTCTCTATGAGGAAAATCTCTCCCACACCAATGAGATACAGGGTGTGTTCTTTATATACCCTCTTCCAGGGAGTCTGTCAGAAAGGAGAATCTACCTCAGTACCACGATGGAGCTGTCCCCAACCCAGTGCAGCTCAGCAGCAGCGACACATTTTTTCCTAGAAGCACCTTAACCAGAGCAGCCTGATACAACTCCGAACATCTCAGCAGCCCCCTAACTATGTCAGGTTCCTGCAACCACAAGGTAGGACCCATCACTGAACAAGATAGAGATCCCATCCAACTTCAACTCAGGGCCAGGACCAAAACCTCAAAGACCACATGACCTGAAAACATGTGACACTCATTCCCTCTGCTGAGCACTCAGGAGAAATATCTCACTGCCCTCAGATGGCAACTGCTCTCCCACATGGATGTGCGAGCACCAACATTGCATGTGCAAACCTGTTAGAGGGTCTCAGCTGCTGCTGCGCCCCAATGACTCTGGTAGTGAAAGGATGTTGTTAAAGATGTCAGGTAGCAGCACACAGCTGGGTCAAGGTAGACATTCATTCTCACCTTTTGGAATCTTTATGAAACCTAAAAGCTTGTCTTGCTCTACTCTTTGAGCTTTGTAGAATGCCTTGTTTATCTTTATGTGGTGTTTACTCTGAAACTTAATGAATGTGACCTGTATATTCATATTACTTGCTAGCAGCTGCTTTTCTGTGCTCGTTATGGACCACATGGCTGAATAATATGAGCTGCTGCAGCACGAGAGCGTGCAGAGGGTAGGAGTACTCCATAAAACTATTTCCAGATGTTCACAACATCCCCCTCCATCACAGGTAGCTAAGAGATTTCTGCTGGCACCATCAACACCATTGATGTATTTACCTGCATCAGTAGCACCTGCCCACGTCTCCCCAACATTTTGTTTTCCAAGGCTGGGACAGGGCTCTGAGGTGTGCTCTGAGTGAGGATGAAGAGAAATCAACACTAAAATCTGTTTTCACGTTTGAGCATTTCACACCTCTTTGTGCATTCACACTGAAGGTACAACCCGCCGACACTCCCCATGCTTGAACAGGCACACTGCGAGTTTTGGCTTGTATCCAGCTGCATGACTGGAGTATTTCCCTGGGCCCAAAATGATACTGTGAAACCTGTACTGTACTTACTCTGTATGATAAGAGGTTGTAAGGAAGCATTTCTGAATGGGCGCACATGTTATCACAGAGCTGCATCTTCAACTTTATTGCTGTAATAATAAACTGCTTTTCAAAAAACAGAGGTAGAGGAGGTGAAATGGGAGGATGTACCCTGCACATGCACCTTGCCGCTACACGTACAAATACAGCAGCTACAGTAGATCTTTTTTTCCCCATTGGAAATCTGGTAAAGGGAGATCTTTACCCTTTGTCGTATACCCCTAGATTCTCTTTAAGGCCCTTTTCTATAGGGTAGCAGGCAGTTGCTGCAGTTGCAGCCATTCATCAGCATCCATCCATATATATTTGCATTGCCCCCTTTGCTCAGGGACCTGCACTGTTCTTGTGGGGCAATAGAATGAGAGCAGCAAGGCCCCCTTCACATCCTGCAAAACCTTTGAGCTGAGCAGATTTAGAGCAACGAACCCCAAACATTTTGTTCTGCTGCTGATTTGATGCACATGTATTGTTGTGACGCCTGCCAAATGCTCGGCATACACGGGCTAAAGGGCTGCGATGATGTAGATAGCCGGGCAGAGCAGCAGCAAGCAAGGGGGAATAATTCCTTGCCTTATCTGAGGGAATTATTCCTTGCCTTATCTGTTTCATTCAGGGTACATAGTCGTTTCTGGCAGGTCCCAGAGGAGCACATCTGCCAGCGCTGCTCACCTGATAAGGGAGCTCCATCAAGCACATTTGTACAATTTCTTGCCTTACATCCATCCCTGGCCACAATGGTTATCCTGCATTTTTTAGATCTAAGGAGATTTGGAAGAAAGCACATCCAAATTAATTCTAATTAAAATGCATATATTGGTTGCTAGCGTCTCAGTGGAGACCAGAAAAGGAATCCCAGGATTCATATGGTAAAGGGTAATAGGCAAGATTGCACTAAATCTCATCATAGCAGTCCATGAGGAGCAGTAAAATAATGATAGTTAGCCTAGAAATGTGTGCATGTTTCCCATTCTCCTGTCCTTTCCCTGATATTTTAGCATCAGAGTGGGGACTCAGGCTAAGCCTTTTGGGATGTTCCACATGAGCAGACCCTTCTCAAGAGATTTCCATGGATCCCGAGCTGTGACACTCACCTGGCCAGAGCTGGAGTCTCTGGTTTCCACCAGCAATTATGCTCTGTGGCATGTGAAAAGCAGCATCACAGGATGTGGAGCCTCTTTTCCTGCATAGTCACAAGGCCAAAGTGACCTACACACCTTGGTACGGGCATCCAAACCCACAACACAAGCTGAGGAAAGGAAGGTCAAATATTCACAAGGTCTTGACATGAAGCTAGGAGAGGAAAAGCTCATAACAAATAAGATACACCTATGAATTCTATTGGTAGAGGAGACAAAGTCCATATTCATTCTTCTTGAGAACTATGGCAAAAAAACCCCTACAAAATCCTTGTTCAAAAAGCAGGAACACTAGAGCTTATTTTTTTTCCACAAATCGTGGAGAAGTATGATCTGCTCGTTAAATATTTTTATCTCTACCATTAAATCACAGCGCCCTCATTTTTTTTCCCCCCATATTTCTTAATCTGCTCCCATTGCAAGAGACAGGAGAATTTCTAGTGCTTTGAGTGGGCTCAGGCTCATCACAAATTTACAACCCTGTCTCTCTTCTGCATTTCTGGATTCTGTGTTTAAAAATTGGCTTATTTTCCAGCCTGCTAATGTTTTCAATTACGTGGAGCCCAATTCAATATCTCTACCTCATTGGGAGACAGCAGGAGTTGGCTTTTTGTGTTCTGTGACCTAGAGCTGACTCCATTTGCTGCCTATCTGACTAACTAGTGAAGCAGAAAACGCACACAATACAGCACAATTAATGGCAGAGGCTGAAAAACACACCAGATCCCAGTGGAGGGGAAGAAATCAGGCTCTTGCACAATGAAGGAGTTTGTTGATGATGTTTTGCTATTTATAAAATTTTAAAGGGCAGGGAGGTGAGCTAGGCTTAGTGGAAAACCCTGACTATTTACTTTTCCCTAAAATTGGCTTGATTTTTTTTTTTTAGATTGAAGATGATAATAGTAAAATTCACAGCAGCTGCGTGGCACTCTGCAGTGCCAAGAGAGGCAAAGATTTTCTACGGCCTTTATCAAGCTGTCTCTCTTGGCAAAGGGGCCAAAGTATTTAAATCGACATAAAGAGAAAAACCCTCTTCAGGAAGGATTTTCAAGTGAGGCACCTTGCTAAGGTAGTGTGTTCATACAACACCATCGTACAGGATGCAATGGCAAAGTGACATGTATTAAAGGCATTGCAGTCTGATACCCCATAGACTCACACCGTGAGCACCCTCGGTCATAGGGAAATACCAAGAGCAGGTGAATTAATGCAGTTTTTTTTTTTTTTTTTCACAGCCTGACCTTATTACAGCTGGAGTTTCTCGTTGGGTGCAAGACAGCTTCAGATACCGTCTAAGAGCCGGTACAAGCAGTGTGACAATAAGAGAGCAAGACTTGAAGTACCAAATTGGGGTGTAACAACAGGAAAGAGCAGACATATGACAGTATCTCAAGATGCCATCTTTATAAATCAAAATATGTTACTGACAATAACATTTAAGCACCCCTTACAGTTCTGGCTACTTTATAGTTTTTTATGAGAACCAAACCTTGCTCTCAGATGTCCATGGGACAAAGTCTTATTAATCCTTATTATCATTCCCTAAACATTTGCTGCCACAGTGAAATATTCAGTTGAATATTGCTATTTAATTTTACCTCTTCATGCTGTGAGGCTGACAAACCTCTCATCCTTAATTGTGTATGCAAACTTGAAACATCTAATTTTAAAGGGAATTTTGTATTATCAGGCAACAGCTACATTCAAAATCCAGATTGCATTGACTTCAATGGCAAACTACTGGAAAATCAGACCTCACCATGTCAAGTAGTTAACCAAGAAAACAAAGAGCATCAGTACTGAGCACAGGTGGTTTTGGTGTTACATTTCTAATCATGAAAATCAAATAAAAGTAAATGCAGAGAGAAGGAAAGTGTATTATCACATGCCTGATTTTATGACTTTGATATGATACTTTTCACAAAACCCTTTTATTTCTCCTCTCTGAGGAACAGAAGTGAAAGGGCCTAGCACTGTGCATGGGCCATAGTCCATGATGGCTGAAAAGTGCCATTTGTCTTCTTGGAATTGGCCTATTTTGGCACCAAGACTTCTCACCTTTAAAGGCACCGTGGACATTTTGGAAAATGTAGCTGGTTTAGTATTTTATTTAAGTACAAAACAAAAACAAAAAGATTTCAGAAATCCCAGTTCTCCCCCAGATCACTGCTGTTTTCCATGCTTTCCTGCTGTTAAAAACAGGGATTTCTCACTGGATCTAGGTAGGCAATAAAAGGTCTAGAGATAGAGCTGGCAAATGGATTCTCAATTGATGCCTAAAAGCCTTCCTTTTTTTTTTTTTTCCTTCAAAATGGGAGAGGCTAATGAGTTATAATTCGTTGGAAGGTCGGCTACTTGAATAAAAAGGGACTTTTTTATTGTTATAAAGCCCTCTGGTTTGAGGGCTCCCTGACCAAAAAGCATTTGATTAAGGTGTGCTTTATCATTCAAGAAACAGAAATTATATGGATTACTCCTGAGCATTTTTTACTTGATAAGCATTCAGAAAGGAGGAGCGGTGGCAAGGAATAAACCTGCTATTAGCTAAAGACCAAAATGTGGTCATTTCTACTAGCACGCTGCTAGCATATAGGCAATTTTCTTTTTTTTAAAGCAAGCTAAAAACAACGGAAAGCTACTTAAGGAAAATAAAAAGCCCAGATAAAACTTGCATGCACTTTAAAGCCAGGAATAAAATTTCAGGTTGGGATAAACTAGTGGAAGACCCTGTCTGCCCACAGCCTGGGTTTGCAGATTCACATTAATATCCGGTTCAACTGGGATTCTGCTGCTAATGACTCCAGTAAAAGCCGCCAAGGGAGGGACCAGCAGCCTGGAGACAGGGCACAAGCACCCTCCTAACCCTCACGGCACATTTGAAGAGCTTGAAAATTACTTGATTTTCTTGCTGTTCTGCCCCTGAATTATCACATATACATATATGTATATGCATATATATATATATGTGTGTGTATATATATATATATATAAAATGGAACTTACTTGTAAGGACTACACAGCTGCACTGAATCTTGCTGCAGCCAGGGGAGAAGTGACATTGCACTGTTTTCCTCCCACCGATGCAGACTGTTTTTCCTTCAGAAATCCTTCAGGACCAGAAATCGAGAGGAGCTTCCCCATTTTCAGGCACTAAGAGGAGTACGCTCTGCTCTATCCTTGAGGAAGAAAGGCAAGGGAAGAGGGAGAAGCTCTCACGTTGCTGCTGAGGAAAACCCTAGAAGCGGCGTTGGGGCCTGCGCAGACCTGACTGCTGGCAGCACAGGACAGGCATGTAGGACACTGTCCCTGGGGGAAACACACCAAAATTCTCAATAAAGTGCTAGCAGAAGGAGAAAACAAGAGCATAAACCCAAGGGAAGGATTGCAGCTTGCTCCGGAGCCCCGCAGGGTCCTGCACCCGTCATCCACGTGGCAGGCCGCAGTGTGCCTGTGCCCCGCACAGGTGCTGTGTCCTTCATCCACCTCTTCACCTACCTCGTAGGAGCCAAGCAGGGAAAACCCCACACCAGAAGCCTCAGGAGCGAGATTTATTGCTCGGCTAATAATATCCTCCCCTTCCCGGTGGAGGAGGAGAGGGCTGAGTGGCTTTATCTTTATTCACTGCCGTGGTCCTCCGGGGACACTTGAGCGCGATGGCATCGCGGTGTCAGCGCCGATAACGCGCTGATTGCCTGTCCCCTCCTGTCCCCTCCTGCCACGGCCACGGAGCCCCGAGCGCGGCCGCATCCGTGCCGGCTCCCTGCCGCAGCGCTTAGCGCAACTAATTAACACTGTAATTGCCTTTTAACTGTTTATCAATGTGGGAAATGGGAAAGGAAGGCGGGGGGGAATAACGGACAGACAGAGCATGGGCAGCAACCCCTGAGATGGCTGAGGAAGGCAGGGCTCAGCCTGCACCCCCAGGTATGCCTATTCATAGCCATTAAGTATGCTAATAAACAGCCACCAGCTGGGAATGGCAAACGCTTTGCTCTGGCTCGGGAAAAGCTTGGAATTAAACACATTCCGTTTACCCACAGAGCTAGCAATGGCTCCTGCCAAAATTACAGGGAGTCCAAAAGCAGCTTCAGCAGCTTTCGGTGGGGTCTGTGCCTCCAGCAGTAGCGAGGGGCTGAGCATCAGCACACGCAAACCGAGCGCGTGATGACGAACGGGGCAGACGTGAACAAAATACCCGGTCCTCTTGACTCAGGCTTAATCCGTTATCTTGGCAAGGAACAATTCACTGCAGTTTATAAACTGATTCATCTCGGGGATAAAAGCCTTTTTTTTTTGTAATCCAAATAACAGCAGAATGCATCTGCCGCCAATTTCAGCAGCACAACTGCATCAAGAGCAGCATAAGTTGGAGCTCTGCCTCACGCCGTTGGTTGTCACAACATTTTCACATGTATGCAGCAGTTTCTAAAGGGGATTTGCACTGGGTCCTCATGTAACCTATATACTTAATCAGATCATCCAATTAAGTAATACAGTTTTAACCAGAAAGTCTGCTATCGCCTCAAGCATTGCTCGGAAAGCTTTCATGTCCTGTCCTCTTGCTTCAGACATACCAGCAGCCCTGTACCCTGCACCTATTTTTAGATAGGGACATTCGCAAAGCGCCCATTGCTGTCATTTCTAGATGCCAAGACTTTGCATCCCTCATCAAATTACAGCCGTCAGAAACGTTGCATTAACCCCTAAAGTCACGGACCAGATAAGGACGATGGTCACAGCTTTGCATTTTCTGCTTGTGAGTAAATGCCGGATGCAAAAGCAACCGATAACGGTGAGCAGAGGCGTGGGGGAACCCAGCGAGGGCTTCCGGACACACGTGCCTGCCGGGGAAGGAGGCTGCGGAGCTCCCGGGATTCCCTAATGTTTCTCTATCGGCTGGAGTGAGGAGAGGCAGTGCGACGGATCCGGCTCTTGGGGGATTTTGCTCATCGTGGTTGGTCTCCGGGGCTCCGCCGCTGCTCCATTGCCAGTGGGACAGGAGCCATGCTGTGACACGGGGCTTTCCCAAGGGAAAATCGGCAGAGGGACAGACACAGCCCAGACCAAGAGTATCGGGTGATGCGTTACGAGGCCAAGGCTCAAAGGGGCTCCCCTTGTGCCCCCTCTAGCACATGACCCAGGTCTCCACTGTAAAGACCCAGGGTGCTCAGTGCTTTCCAGAATCCAGCTCTTCCCAGGTGGCCATTCTCGGACTCGTTTGGAAATGCTGCTAGGAAAGAGCACTGGGCGATCAGGTGCTGCCTGCGGCACAGAGCTGACTGCCCACGTCAGCTGCTGCTGAGTAAAACAAATGCTTCTCTGGCCACTTTTTCCCCACTCCCTGCTGTTAAAACCAATCCTAGATTAATTTGGCTAATTAAACTCTCTGTTCCGCTTTTTTTCTCATCCCCATCACCATACAGCCCTGAGTAAAGCAGGTGGGAGCCTTTCTGCTCCTGCATTTCGCTTTGCTCGTGGGCATTCCCCGACTCGCATATTTGCCCTCCCTCCAGCGGCACAACGGGACGGGAAGGGGAGGGGGGCTGCTTTGTAGTCATTAAAATTTCATTTCGTTTGTACACAGACGCGCTGCTGCCTCGAACGCTCCCCCTGCGAGCACGGGGAGCCCTGGCTCCCTGCCAGCCGCAGGGCACTTGGGAAGCGCTTCCCAATAACGTCACTTACAGCCGGCCTCTCCGGAGCAGCCCATGATGCCTTTGTCTGCCTGCACCCACTGCGAAAGCAGCCCGTGCAAGAGAAAGAAAGTATATATACATATATATATTTAGTATCTATACATATTTCTTTTCTGCAAAATCCACCTTAGATGCTGGCAGCTTTAAGGTGCAATAGATTCGGGCTCCTAACACTTTTAATTTGATTGCCAGAACAAAATGGTGGTCATGAGTATTTCGGCCTCTGTGGAGCTCAGTTCAGGGACAGCTCACGGGCCCTCACTGCAAAAATGGGTCTTCTGGCTTTGTAAAGAAAGTTAGAGTCATTCTGTAATAGTGCGGGGAGCTGATTATCACAATATTTGTTTTATAGATATATTACTTACACAGGGATGTCTGCAAGAAACGGGCAGAAGAAAATGGCTCGATGAAGCTGGATCTTAGGAATTATTTGAGACCTAATCAACTGTGTGACACTTCCTGCAATTCACCAAGCTGAAACTACATTCAGATGTGATTGGGAAGACTCCCGAAAGCACAAAGGGAATCTGGAAGGATTTCGGAAACTGGGAATCAGTCAGAGAAACTACTGCCTTTTTCCTGAGAAAAATATGTAGAGGGCAGAAAAATGGAGGGCGCTTGGAAGAGAGGTCTGGCACATCACAGGGAAAAACGAATCAACAAGAGGGCTCAGAGAAGATGACTGCTATTAGACTGTGTCACATTTTAAGCGCCGTCCCTGCTGATGAAGTGAGCAGCGCCGCGTTTCCGCTTGGGCTCCCTCCGCGTGTCACTGGACACGGAGCCCCGCGGGCTCCACAATCCACACGGATCTGCCAGATGGGCCATACGGACGGGCCCACGTCGCCGTTTTACGGCCATGGCTTCCTTTGCTACAGCTTCTTTTTTTTTTTTTTTTTTTTTTTTTGTGGGAAGACATCTAAATAAGACTTAGAGGGCCTACAAACTCCTTGGTGGATAAGGGGCTACGTGCCAACACTTATGGACACGAGTCACGATACACAGTGTATATGTACAGCTAGGAAACAAAGACTTCTCTCATCTACAAGGGAATAAATGTGAAAAGGTTTCTAACGATGCTTGGTTCCCACTCAGCAGATACTAGGGGCAGGTATATCCCCAACTTCTTCATATACATCAACAGACATGTATGGAGCAGCCTATTTTTGGCATCCTGAGGTTACAGAACATGTTACCTATGTGTGTTAGATCAAATTTACACTGATTGACCAAAACCAACCACTCCTCACGCAAAACAAGCACAGGAGGTTATGCTGTCGATACATTTTTTCCATGGGAAAAACAGAATCTAATAAGCAATATAACAGCTCTAGCTGGATATCGCTGCCTGAGGCTAGAAGTCAAATCTCTCCTTGGCTAAGGAAGCTGTGCAATTTAACCTTTGCCTGATTGCACATATGGCTGGCTCTTAAAAAATTACAGCAAAAGAATTGTAAAAAAGTCAAAAATAAATAAACGGAATGAGTTATTGTAGCTTTGACCTTGCTTGGATTAAATAACAAGAGAGGAAGGCTAGAGGCTGGGAGCTGAAACAGTCATGAAACCTCATGAAACACTGATTTTCACTAGCCATAAAGAAGCATCAGAAACATCCTAGGATAGATGTTTATGGCAGCCCTAGGAAACATCCAGGCTGACACAGGCAGGAGAGCGGTGCTTTTAGCACGTGCTATCCACTCCACTTCAAAATAGCTACGTGGGTGAGAGACCAAACTAGAGCTCCGAGTACATTCCTGCGGCAGATACAGTGTTCGCTCACACGCCTTTACTCTTGCCCATCCTGAGGAATTACCTCTTGCTGAGGGAGATCTGACTAAAGCCTGGAAAACCGTGTCCCATAACGTTGAATTTTAATTGTTCCGTGATCAAAAATGAAGTTCAGCTAAATGCCAGTGTAATGACTCTATGAGCATATTAAAATTAAAAATCTGTCTTTTTTTTTAAGCTTAGGGAAATTTCAGACAGTAAAAGATGATTTTTTTTTCATAAGACGAGGAGAAAAGAAATCAGAGGGAACAGCAGTGCTGCTGCTGATGCTTCTCAGAGATCTGTGGCTTGAGGCTGATTAGCAATCGCCAGCGCCGTTGCTGCGGCAGGGCAGATAAGCCGGGAGCAGAGCTGCAGGCAACCGATAGCTGCAGTTCCCACATCAAGGCTCGGGGGTCTCATCATGGGGAGAAGAACGAATTCCCTAGAGAAAAGGCCTTCTGCCACCAAAGGGGTCTGAAATTTGAGAGCACTAAATAAAAACATAAAGCCAAAAATGTGTTCTCATCTCTATGGAAAAAAAAAACATTGTTTTAAATGGAACCCATATCTTAATTTCAAAAAAATAAAATAAAATTTATTTTTGCCAAAGAGCAGCAGCAATAATTGCTTTGGTGTGAAGTTTGAAAATAAAATTAGACAGTTTATTTGTACCTCCATAAAACTTCCTTTTCTTATCAGACTATTAGAGACCCCAGTGAGGAATCTCCTTTCCATCCCTGCCAGGGTTCAGGGCATGGCACCCCACAGCACCCAAGCACCTTTTCAAAGGGGCTTGCACATGTTATTTTATTTTGTTAAAGCCTAGAGAATTCAACCAAATATGATGCCCCTTTAACCACTTCTGCAAAGTAAATATTCTTTTGGTCTTAAAACAGACTGAAATAAACATTATCATCCTATTTTATATGCAGTATCAGAGATGTTTAGAGAGGTAGGGAAATGTCCAAGGCTGTAATATACTTACAGTAAAACAAAACAAAACTATAACTCCTCTGCCACGGACTATCCTGAGGCTCCCCTTGCTCCCCAGTCCCAGCACACACAGGTTCCCTCCTGCCCCAGTGAGCAAAGAGCTCCCGGCTGCCACCAGGCAAGAGACCAGGGCAGGAACTCAACGGGCTCCTGGGTCCTACAAAGCACTACAAAACATTAATCATCAGGGGGGAAAAAAATAAAAAAAATCAAGAGACAGAGAGATTTCAAGCACCAAGCAGACCCAGCTCCCCACCAGCAAGCTGGGCACTGGAGGGGCTTTGCACTTAGAGCATCGAGCTCATTTCTGTGTAATAGCCCCATGATTTAGACATCAAGCCCAGGCCAATGAGGGAGCAGCAGCAGTAATCACTGCATTTCCACCCATCCAACCTCACATAGAAACCCTTCTGTAATTCCCTTTTTCCTAGCACATTATTTTTAATCACCGGCATAATAGAGATTCAATTTGAGCCCTCAGCTGCATTTTGTTCCTTATTATTCACAGCGCTGTATTTTCCTCCGCGATAAACAATTTTGCCCTGTTCCATTTTGCATTGATCTAGCCTCAGTGTTCAAAGAGAGTCTTTTAAGGTTTTTAAAACCCTACGTGGAAGCTCCTGGATGGTAATGAAGATTGAAACCCAGGGCTTTTACCCAGAAAATTGAACTGCACAAAGCAACTGCCAGGAGAGCACCCGCTTTCTTTGTTCCCTTTCAGATAACATCCCTGGAAATCTGACAGGGCTTTGCAGCCATTTGCCAACACTGTTTTCATCCAAGAGCCCAGATCCCACCATCAAGGGTAGCTCCACCATGTGCAGTCAGATGTCCCCTCTACCCCATTCCCCAGGAACAGCATCCACCAAAACTTTCCATTAACAGGTTTGTGTTTCCCCGCTGTCCTCTGGTACCTTCTGAACAAATTTCTTCTTTAAGCAATATAAGCAGTCTCAAACATTTAAAAAGAAAGTTACCAAAACATGAAATTAATCCTGCCTGTGTAAATACACAGTTTTCCCTTAATTGACTCTTTAAATGCACCTGTGTCAAGGCAGGCACCATGGCAATGTATCAGCTTGAAGACTGAAAGGTCTGTTCCCCCCTGGAGGCGCCTGCGCTAACATTTCATAAATTACAATCATGTTTTCCTTCTCTGTTAATATTTTCATTCCAAAGGTCATTTAAACACACAGACACAAAACAGAGGAATGTGAGGGAAGCTGCTCACTTCCAAATTTTGGAAATCAGAGCCACTGTTAGCACTGAGAATATCCAATTTTACTACAAATATATATCGAACCAGCAGCCAGGGCACTTGCCTGGAAGGAGCCTCGGTCCTCAGATACGTGCACAGAGAAACACTGAGGGCAAGGACACGGGTACAAATCACTATTCCACGTGTTTGTTTGTCTGCTGGGAATACCAGAGCATCTGGTAGAGCCTGGTGACTCAAGTCCAACACCTTCACTCTTGGCCAAGGTGAGTGACCTTCAACGTGTAGCCTGAGAAAAGGAGCAGCCCCAGCCCATAAAAACCCTCTCTCCTCCTCCCAGGTGAGCAGAGAGGACCAGAGCAGGGCCAAAAAAGTGACCAAAAGCTACAGAGATCCTGAGACTGAGTGCTGCTCTGCAAACTGGTATCTCCAATAAGGGATTCTGGATCTCAAGCCAGAAAAACTGGGCCCTCTGTAAGTGGTGTCCGGATCAAGAGAATATTATACACACACACCCAAAAGCTTTGGAGGAGAGATCCATGAACGGTTAATTGACTTTCTTAAACATGTAAGGAACATAACGTTATGTCCTCCTATTATAATATTAGGTTGAGAAGGTTTATGTGCCCCATCCTAGAGGGTGTTGGAGGCTTAATATTAATTAAATAGCAAATTTAAGGTTATTGCTCATAATCACAGCTGCAATCTGAATTATTGCTTGGTGATATTCCACTTTTGCTCGCTTGCTGCTTTTGATTGATTATTTGCATTTGCTGCTTTATAAAGTGTGTGTATTGCTTCCAACGGAGCCTCTTTCTCGGTTCCAAGCGCGTTATCCTCCCTGGTCAGATGATGGATTGGACTTTCGAGCATACCATAAACACCAGGCTATTCTTGATAGCATGATATGTATCTATATTCCATATTCACTCTGCAGCGTATCCTGCATTCAATCATCCCCATATTCATTTCTCCTGATATTATTATTATTAGCCTTGGGGGAACTTGTTTTATAGGCTATTTAGTTTGAATTAAGCATGTATGCCAGTCATTTCTTGTTTCTAGAAGTACACAGATGATAAATGGTAGAATTTATGCCTAGGCTCAGCCTTTGGACTGGTTTTCATCTTTATCCACATCAAAGTGTTATTATTCCATTAATATACAACAACTGCTAGTTTCTTTCTCAAAACCTTCCACGTACACATTTTCACAGGCTCTTTGATAGAAATAAAAAGCAATTTCCAAATGTGAAAACAACTTTCTTGTTTAATCGTCTCCAAAGGAAAAAGCCGTATGCCATTTTTCCCCCTGGAGTGTTCATGGCCTCCTGTCTCCTAAAAATAAATCCTAGGATTAGCCAAGGCATTGATTATATTTCAGCAATGTTCCATCTTCATTTCAACTGTCTATACATTGAGGACTCATTGATACATTTATATATTTAATTAACACACTTTCTTGCCTAAGACTGAGTGAATGTGTGCTTACTCATCCGACCTAAATGCCTGGCCATTCTTTTCATTCAACTTGAATAAAATCTAATGCGCTCAGTGTAAACTGATGCACACACAGAGGCAAAGAGTTACCTGCATAAAAGTTACAATCAACTTGGTTATTAGTGTCTCTGGGTAACAGCCTTTTTCCTGAATCAAGGTAAGACAGAAGTAAATACTCTGGCTTAAGTGATAGGACATCTCACCTGCGTTAACTGGGCACTACCTTATTCCTAAATGCCTTTAAACCACAAATTCTTTCACAGTAGACTTGACAAGGCAAGGCAAGGCAACAAATTTTGCATGCAAAGCTGCATTTACCTCCAGTCAGTTGCAGGAAATTTTGTGCCCAGGTTTCTGATTCCTTAGCACCATCCTGGGAATTTTGCTGAGATACTGAGTTTGAGATTGGCTAACATTAAAAGCTTCAGCAGAAAACAGAGCTCCTGCTTATCGGGTACAACAAAATGCATACTTTTAGCCCAAATTTAAACTAGGGAGGCATGAAACACTACAACAGAAACCTTCTTATAGCTTCTCTCGTGTGTGAAAAGCTCTTGAACAGTTAAGACAGCTTTTCCAAATACAGTCTGAATCTTGCAGATGTTACCCCATTTTTCTCTTGAAATAGCTTTTTTGTTTGTTTAAATGTTTTATCTCTTTCCTGTATGTTTTGCACCAAAAATTGGACCTTGGAGGACATGATGCTCAAATCATTCCCCATCACCTCCACTCTTTTGCCTCCTACAGAAGACCCATCAGAATGACTCTGAGATTTTGTTATTTTTTTCCCTAGAGTAATTGGTGACAGGGCACTGGCACAGGCTGCCCAGAGAGGTTGTGGAGTCTCCTTCTCTGGAGATCTTCAAACCCACTTGGACGCAGTCCTGTGCCACGTGCTCTGGGTGACCCTGCGTGTGCAGGGGGTTGGACTAGATGATCTCTAGAGGTCCCTTCCAACCTTAAGCATCCTGTGTTTCTATTAATTGGCATCCTTTGGGATGGAGGCAAACGTGCTGCTGCCTGTTTTCCCGCACCCCTTCTGAGGAAGCGTGAGTCACTGCTTCCTATTTTTGGCTTGAAAACTATAGATTCCTCCAATACTCTTGTTAGCAGAAGGGTCACGTTGCAAGAGAGAGAGGCAGAAAATCACTCCTTCTTAGTGCTTTAACCCTGGGATTTCTCTTCATCACGATTCATACAAAGTTTTTCAAAGCACTCTGCATGCTTTTCATGGGGCTTTCTGCTTTGGATTTCCAGCTCATGCTAAAATCACAGTGACGCGTTCCCAGCACTGCAATATGACAATCCTGTGGCTTAAGTTGCCCACGTCTGCTTGGTTTTGTGACATGTCACAGACAAAGCTGCACATCAGCCAGGCACAGACCTACAGAAATAGAAGTGAGCAGCCTAACACCGAAAAGCTGATTACAAAGATGTTTTGTCCCATCTGCACTGGAAGATTAGCTGCCGAACCATCATCATCATGGAAATGGATTCCCTAGCAAGGTAAAAATTGGAAACAGCTGGGACTAAGACATCAGAGCTGCGAGCTGTTAAGACTGGCAGACTATCTATTTTTGTCCCATTTTTTTTTTTTACATAGCTGCCTGTCCAGAGGCTCTGTTTTTCAGGGAAGGAAGCCCAAAATCAGGTACCACCATTCAGATAGGAGTTTTCCACAACATTCAGCATGCAGTAGGCAGAATAATCGGGAAGGAAAGACAGATCAAAAACACCCCTCATCCTTCCAAATCTGTATTGAATGCAAGCACCTTCGAGTCAAAATATGAACAGAAAAGCACAATGAAATCACCCACAGCTGGAAGCTTACAGCCAGTCTGGATGAAAAGCCTCATTTTCTTTGGCTCTGCAAATAGCAGCATCTACAGACATTAAGAGAAACGGACGCAGTCATGCTGAGAGTGTGCCTTTAAGAGCAAGGAATTAAAAAAGGAAGGCAAGAAGCGGCAAGCAGCGCATGCCACCCCTCATAGCAGCGAGGGGACATCCCTGGGCAGGACACTGCGAGTCCCCCCCTCAGCTGCCCCCGCGGCCACGCTGAGCGGTGACTCAGAGATGGCTCTGAGAGCAGAGACTTCCCCGCGGACAGGAGCGTGGGAGGACACAGCACGAGGCACAGCCTCTGCAGTTGATCCATGCTGGTGCAAGCAGGCAACAGGAGCACTCCATTTATTGTGGCAGCTTAAAATAAATAAATATATAAAATTCTTTAGCACCCAAAGCAGCAGTATTGCACCTGCAGGCACCTGGCGTGGGATTTCGTGTGTGCGTCTGTCTCCCGCCAGCCATGAACGGGGCAGGAGGAGCTGAACCCAAATGACGTCTCTGTCCCACGGCCCCGCGAGCTGCAGCGGGTGCCACGGCACAGATACTGCCGAGAGTCCCGATTCACCCGGCCACGGAGGTCCCGGGCTGTCTGATGGGGGAAGGAGGAAGCAGAGGGCAAGGAATTATGACTGTGCCTGGCCTCTCTGAGAAGGTCAGGGCTTAGGGGGTTGTTTCTGTCTCAGAAACAGACAGTGAAATGCTACAGCAAGGAGAAATAACTATTTTTAGATGCATATGCTTGGATTGTCACCACAAACCAAGTGTCACGGGCAGGGGACTATCCAATGTAAAAACCAATACTTGGCAATAACATAGATTAAAGCCACAAAGAAGCACTGATGAGCCTAAGCAAAATTCCTCATTAGCTTTTTTGGACATATTTCTGGTTTTGTTCATACCATTATCCACACGACCATCAAAGAAAAGTCCATCACTCCAGCATCATCCCATCCACTCCTGGAGCCTCTGCTTCGAGTCAGGAAGCCCAGACGTGGGCTCACCACAAGGCCCCAGTGCTGGGTGAAGCTTTCTGTAATGATGGAGAAGGTTTTCATGGGAAGCCCGTTGAGAAACATGACACAACGGGGGGCACATTCACAGGCCCCCTGCTCTGTTTTGGGGGAAAAACAGATCACCTCTGGGAGAGAGGCATCCTTCTTAATTCTCTGGCGCCTACAGTTCCCTCCAGGAGCCACCAGTAGGCCCTAAGTCACCTTGGGAGGTGACCCTGACACAAGGCACCTTGTGACTTAGGTGACCCTGACACATGGGTGGCTCTAACAGACCTGCTGGAATTCTCCAGAATTTCCAGGACACAATGGGTGCTTTCCTCAGGGCTGGAAAACGCAGCCACACTGCACTGCATGCGTGTCCAGGACCTGCAGGCTCCACTCACAAGCTTTATTTAAAGTGCACAGAGATAGAAAACACCTCAGCAATTCCTGCAGATTCACAGTGTGAATTTTCTAATAAGTGAGCACTCAGGACTATTATGGGAAAAAAGTTAGGACTCTTAAATAAATACTCATGCTGGGCACCTGATTTAGAAATTTAGTGCTCCTCCAAACAAAAAAGCAGAGGCAGAACCATCTCACCTCCCTGCCTAATCACCTCAAAACCTCTCAGCTGGGTCTGAAACAAATGATAATCTACCCACTTAATTATCCTCAGAAGTTATCCAACAGATACATCTAAAATATTAGCAAGGTAGATAACATTTTAATTAAGCTTAATATTCTGATTAGTAAGGAACAATCTACAGTACTTGATACTCTGTAGAGAAGGGGGGCGGGTCACCGTCTTCTACTAAATAATAATTTGAAATAAAACTTCACAAAGGGAAGCCAATTGCTCCATCTCTGCATGCTAACAATACTCTGGCTGCTCCCATCTTGAATCTAATTCACATTCTGAATTGTTGTCCTGGACATGACAGACAGCAAAGACAAAACCTTTCTGAGCAGGATGGCACCAAATTTCCTTAAGGAGAGGAATTCCTGTTAGTACTTCAGCATGTCCCAGGCTTCAGGGAGAACACAAATTTTAAAACACCAACATCTGTATTTGAATATTCACAGATGGAAGCAGAAGATAGCTGGATGTTGTCACACATTCCCAGGTGACCTGCTCAGTGTCCCACATGGTTTGTAAAAGGCATTTTTGAACAACAGTATTACTTACTTTGTTTCCTAAAAGGTACTGATTTCCAATATTTTAACAGGTCCTTTGAAACATGCTGTGATCCATGTATTTATTGCTTGAATGGCTCTTGGGTCTCAGGTGCAAAGGATTGCCCAGGGCTACATGCCTGTCTCTACACAGAACACGATTAAAGAGAAAATTCAGACCAATACTCAGAGGGACGTTTCTACTGCTACAAGAAATACAAAACTGTTTAGATTAGAGAGGAGCAGAATTTTCTTTCTTTTACCCTACCCAGCTCCAAGTTTTGCCTTGCAGTAGACAGAGTTTAGCAAGGAAATACTGATTATAAAGGGATTCAATTTCTCAAATGAGCTATTAATTTGGCAGGCCTAAAGCCTATTCTCTGCACCCCAGACCAAACTACATATGTTCCTTTCTTCAAAATAAGCTCACAGATGTACAAAAATCTAGTGCCCCAGCCTATTTATTATTGACCCATCACAGTTTGGAAACACAGCTTAAAATAAATGAGCCTGAATGACACCAGCTCCAGCATTATTAAACTGCCTGGCATTGAGGAAATTGCTTTTCATAAACATCCTGAGTGCTTTTGGCTTTTTCCTTAAAGGATTTAATACAGTGAGAGTCTAAGTTAATCTGAATCAATGTGAAAACTGAATTGCTAATAAGAAGAGAAGATGTATTATTTTTTGATATTGAAAGGCTAAAGTTAAAGGACATAGCAGAGAAGAAAAAGGAGCTTCACAGGATGCAAATAATATTCTTCCTACTTGCTGTCACTTGATGCACTAGCTAATCTGTGAAAGAAAATACCTTTTTTTTTTTTTCCCCCCTCTTTTCTCCCAGTAGGTGTAAATGCCCAGAGGATTCTTCTTTTGGGTGTCCTCTTTATGACTCGAGGAAGCCACTTCCAATACCAACACTTTTCTGGTGGGATCTGCAGACACAGGCAATACAGAAGCTAATAGTAGATCTTCCCAGCAAAAAAAAAGATAGCAGCTTCTATAGATTTTCACAGTACTGCCTGCAGCCACAGAAGTACAATAAACCTACACAGTTGCTAATTCCCTACTAAACCCCTTCTCCACACAGCACTCGGATGCCCTGTTTCTGCACTAGTGCTTTGCCAGGTGCCCAGAGAAGAGGCAATCAGCCAGGGCACCCCAGACACATTTAACAGGAAACCCCGAATGCCTGAAGGAATTTCTTCTGTCCCAAAGTCACTGCTAGCCAACAGCTTGCAAAAGCTCTTTGGGTGTGAAACAGCTGCTGCCACAACAGCGTCAGGAAACAAGGGGGCAGCCCATCCTACCTGTCCTTGTGCTGCTGGGACTCATTTCTTACGTATTACATGTAACCCCACTAGACTCCTCAAAACAACCCTGGAGGGTTTCTCTTTACCCAGAGCCTCATGCTCTCAATTCAGAACAGGTGTGGGTGAATTTCCTTCACCACATCTGATGCTCCTCAGCAGCCTCCCAGGTGCTGGTGGTTGTTGGGGGTGGTTCTGGGTCTGATGGCTCCCAGGCTGACAGGGGGATACGCAGCAGAGCTCAATGGGTCTGTGCTTTTGTCCCTGACATAGGATGGAGGAGGACAAGGGTGTCACACAGGTCACTCCTCACCCATAACACTCAGTGAGCTGACACCCTGAAGATGCTTTCACATGAGCTCTGAAGGAGCAACCAGCTTTCTAACACCCATTCCATACCAAGCCAAGAGATGAAAAACTGGTTGAAAATGCAGACAAAACCTAAATTGTCCCAGATCCATGGAACTGGCCAGGGTACACAGCAAGATGTTAAAAGGAGGCAGCGCTCCCTGCATTGCCTTTAAGCACTGCCCAAGGGCCCCCATGCAGCAGGACGGGGGTTTCGGCTGCGCTACCACCACCCATCTGGTTGCTCCCCAGCTCCCCTCCCTCCAGCTGAAGCCGTCACAGCGTGAGCGCTCTTTGTTGCAGACAAAATTATCCAACAAGAGACAATTATGTGACATTACCATTAAAAGCAGTGTGTGAAAAGCTCCAAGTCTGCATATCCCCAGCTCTGCAAATCCCTTTCTCTACCTTTGCACTAAATAGGTCTCATTTAGCCCATTTGTTCTGTCCCAGGCAGGCGAAGGCAAAGCAGGGCTGCTCGATTTGTTAATTACAGTAATTTTGTCTTAACCACAGACAGCTGAGTGTTCCTGAAGTCACAAATTTGCTGTTTAGAGCGAGACCTCCCCCCAGCTCCATAATGGGGGATAATAAGAGGTGGCTCATAAGAAATGCAGCGCTCAACAAGGGGCTCCGCGAGTGCGGTGCCGGATGGGGAGGTCTATTAGGGAACCCCCGCGTCTGCTTCTCCTTTCCAGGAAAACAACGCAATGCCCTGAATCGTCCCTGCCGAGCCTGCTCCGCTGGCTTGTCCCAAGTCACACACGATGGTGCCGCTTCCCCTTTGCACCAGGGAAGGGCTGGCAGCGGTGGCACCGGCCCAGGTGACAGTCTCTTGCTCGGCTTGCGCTGACTTGGAGATAACAGGGGCGCAGGGAGGTGATCTACACATCATCCCACTCCTCCCCATTTCCAAAGCCCCGGGTGAACCTCAGCATATCCAGTCTTGACACATCTAGGGCTGTTCTCCTCTATCCAGCAATTTGTGGTATGACTTAAAATAAAAAACTCCCCTAACCTTCTCTTTCCCCCCAATAGCACAAGCCAGTTTTAATTTGTATGTACCCAAATTAGATCACATCTAGGCCAGATTACAACCTGACTATCACAATCTATGCACGCCTGGGACTTCTGGTCCCAAGCACATGGAACAGAACGGAGCACGCGCGGTGCTGAAGGCTCCGTCCTCGCCGTGCAGAAAGGGCAGCACGGGGAAATCTGGAGGCACAGAAAGCAGCCCTGGGTCCCTAACCTGAAAAGGGAACCCTTGTAGCACGTTGGGCTAGCTGCTGAGAACAGGATTTGTGGAGCGATGGCCACCTCCACACGGCCCTGTGAAAATGTTCAGTGCTCAGAGATCTTGGAAGATGCGAGCAGGCTGTTTGCTGGAAGAAGCCAAACTGCATTCACATATATTCATACACATGTGCAGCCACCACATCCAAGAGCAATGAGACTGGACTCGCACAGAAACAGCATTTCCTTGCCAGATCTGCAAGAGAGCAGGCAGAAACACAGATGTCATTTGCCTTACTTTCCAACAGATAAATAGGGAGAACAGTAGAGGAAATAAACAATTTTAAATTAAATGCAGCTTTTTACTTATTTGCAATGTAATGACAATGCAGTAAATCACTATTCAGTCATAGGAAATGTATTTAGCTGTTTCCCTCCAAGTGCTGAGCATCCTCTCTTCCTTTAAAGGCCTGATGTTTCCACACAGATTTTTCCTGAAGCAAATTATTTATTGTTTTTAAAATGTGGTTTTTAAGTCAGTGTCACTTCATCCCCAAATATGTTTAACCAGTATGTGCAATATCCTTTTATGCTCTTTCCTGCTATCACAGCACAGTGGACTTGAAGTTCATGCAGAATAAATAGCGGGCTTTTGCTCTGAGCAGATGAGATAGCAGAATAATGATCAATCAAAAAACACCCTTGGGGATGAAGGAGATTAGCACTTTGATACTGCTGAAGATGAATGGGTGGAATGAGTTGGATAAGCTGGTGTTTTTCTCAGATAATTGCTCTGAAAAGCTTTCTAAGGCCACTGAGCTCCTCCTCCTCATTGCCTTTTGTTTCCATATAGGATGGCAGGGCCAGCATCCCGGCTCTAGGATAGGCTTCTACTGGTCTCCTTTTAAATAAAGAGCAGGTGATTTATGCCATATTTCATCACCCCAGACTGAGCAATACTAGTCATTTAGCGCCACTCCTTCAGCCTCAGTTGTTGCTATTCGTGGCCAAGAACTAATCCTTCAAGCTGCATGTAACACCCAGCACAGCTCAGAGAGGAGGGGGACACCAAGGTGGACGGCTCATGGGACTTAGAGTCCCTCTTTTCCTTAAACTTGGATCTTTACCAGACGCTCTCCAGCCTTCAGAAGTCACTGCCCCTTGCTGCTCTTGATCAGACCCCATCAACCAGGAGCTGAGAGAAAAACAGCTCCCAGAAGGAGCTCCCAAACTTGTGCTGGGCTTCCTAGACCAGGCCCTGAGCTCCAGCTCCTCCTCCTCCCGCATTCCTCCTCCATAGCCCCGGCGGAGGCTGCTCCAGCAGGAGCTTCCACTGAAGCCCCCGCACGAGATGCAGGTGTCAGGGTCACCAAGACACCAGGAACGTCCCGCTCAACCCAACCCCATGAAGGCTGCAGGCACTTGGCATGGGACAGGTGAGCACAACATCCCCCCCAAGAACACAAGAGCCAAAGGCTTTTATTGCATTTATTGTTTCAATGATTAAATGGATTTTAAATACAGAATTAAAAATCTGTAAAAAAGTTATTAAAAGCCAGTATTCAAAAGCAGGTTGCACATCAGTGAATATTCCAAATTCATTCTTTCTGTTTGGTACAAAGTTAGGAAATAAAAATAAAAAACCATATCCACCTTTTGGGCAGAGATTTTTTTTTCTTTTTTAAACTACATTTTCCTTTCAAACAGAGAACTGATATTTGTCTCCAAAGATTCTCCCGCCAGCACTGTTTTTCACAGCACCAATTCACATTGTTTGGTGTTCTAGAAAAAAAATCCCTCGGCCTGGTTGTTTGCAGAAGCAGCAATGTAGCTTTTTCCCCTCGTAGGTACTGAGGTCAGTGTGTTAAAAAAAATTCATCATGAGGGGTGGAGACAATTTTAAGATTGTGCAAGTTAAACTTAATCCCTACAAAACACACACACACACGAAACATCTTTACATAGGAGCAGGTTCTTGTCTCCCACTGTTATTTTGTTTTTGAAGATACTCTTGCATATTAGGTATTTTTGAGAATATCACATTTCTGGCATTTGCTCCTTGCTGAGCTCTGTCTCCGCAACAGATTTTTCCCGAGGTGATTAGTGAATAGGTACCTTTGATTCTTAATGCCCGATTTAGAGCAGCTTGATCTTTAGAGAGACACAGCACACCCATCCTCAACAAGAGCAGGCAGCCCTTGTAGGCACAATTTAAGCTCTATAAAACAGGGGCATCCCCAGAAGTCTTGGCATGGGGGTCCTGGGTGAGCTGTTTGGGTGTTTTTTCTTCAAGTTGCTATTACGTCTCAGAGAGACAGCTATGAAGGTGACTCCTTGCACCTCTGAATCTGCATCATTGTAGTCAAAAGTGTCAACACACTGTAATATACAACATTTTAAGACATCAGCGTCACACACACAGTATTCACAACAGGTTAGAAAGAACATAGACAACTATGGCTCACCTGCTTCTCAAGGACCTTAATCCCCAAGAGAATTTAGCTGCAAAGACAGACAAATGACAGACTGGAGTGCTCTTAAAGAGCATCACCACATAAAGGTAACAAAGAGGGACTGCTACACATCAGGATGGGGGAAAAAAGGAGGAGGAGACAAAGTTCAGATTGCAGTGGAAACAAATTCAGTTAAACAAAAGAAATAATACTGGAGATTGTCACTAGCTCAGGTAGGCCTTGGCAAATGCAATACTTGGAGTATACACTTGCAGGGCAGCCCTGCTTCAGCCACACGAATAAATATCCAACAGTGTTTAAAAACAGTATAAAAACAAGGAGGATTTCCAGAAACGCTGCCTGGTCCGTCCCCCGTATCCGCGTCGCGGGCTCCCTCGCGTGAGGTATCGGAGCATCGCCGCGAGGTTTCCGAGCGGCTGCCCCAGCCCGGGCCGCCCGCGCGCCCCACGGCGCCGAGCGAGGGGCGAGCGGCTCCGCTCGGGAAGCGCTGCCGGGAGCGGAGACACGGGCAGGAGGGCACAGACCTCACTGCAGCCACTGCACCTCTCGGGGGTTTTGCTTGTTTATGAGCAGATCTGTCCAGAGAGGCTTCCAGAAAGAAACTTCATTTGTGCAGCCAGCTGAGACCACCAACCTCCTCTTCATTTGAGGATATTTCCCTCAGTTATCATTTCCTAGGTAGGTTTTGTAAAAATAATTGTATAGGAAAAAAACGGTTGCAATAACCAATAGTGGTAGCCTGCAGGTTTGTGCATTACCAGCATGGCCTGTGTGGGACAGACATCTCTTAGCAAATTGTCCGTTTGAAAGAAGTTTTCCATGCATCCCATACTTCATCCAGCAAAAACGATTTTCCTGTATGTGTGTTGCGTGTATTTGACTGCACTCATTAAATATAAACTGTCATCTTTGCACCACAGTGAGCCTTTTAAACACATCCTTTTCCACTCTTCAGAGAAATTTGCAGTACCTTAAGAGTGAAACACAAGCCCACAACTTATTTTGGCAATGGGCAACAGTCAGTAGTGGATCTCACCAAAAAGATGCCACGTAGCACTGCAGCGTTCAGCTCTCTCTCCTCCATGACTTGGTGTTGATCAAAAGAAAGAGCAAACTCAGAAGTAACAGATGTGTTCTACCATCTTCAGGAAGTTTCTCCTCTCCCCTTTCATCCTTATTGCCCAAATCCTGTAGTTTTATTTGATTTTTTTTTTCCTGCAGGAGGATGTTTTTGGCTTTTTTTTAATAGATAATTGCAAATTATACTAGTTAATGATAATTTCTGCTGGTCGCCAACTCTCCTGTTAACATTTAGGCTGGCGTGCTCTCACAGCCAGCTGTTACAGGAATAACAAATAAAGCTCCTTCAAAGACACAAGTGTTGTCTAGTCCGTGACTATACCAGGACATCTCTAGAGCATTCTTTCGCCTTCTGAAAACTTGCCTTCCAAATACAGAAGCTTTCTTTTTGCTCATGCCTTCCTTAGAACACCCGAGAGTGAGATGGATTTTGCTTAATTATCCATTCTGCATGGGGGTTGATGTGGTACAAGTCTAAGAGATAAGTGTCTGGGTCCAGGCAGTGCTCACCTACCAAAACAAGAAAAAAAAAGTATTTCTTAAATCCTTAGTTTCACAGCTATTAGTTTCTCCTAAAAATCAATATTTGCTCATATCCATTTCAAAATGACAAACATTCAAAAGTTTTTCTGTAATAATTAAAAAGACACTTTAGCACCTAAAAACTTCAACCCAGGAACTTTAACACATTAAGATAGTTATGACATGTTATGGTTCAAATCCAGCAGAAGAGAGTGAACCATTTCCAGTCAGATGAACATTTTCTAAGAAAAACATCAAGTGGCAGCCAAATCACTCCAGTTACTGACAGTTTGGAGCCACAACAAGGCCTACGTATTAATTCCCATTTTCATTCCTCCCCACTCCACTGCTATATGCATGAGCCAAGCCCCCACCTGACAGCATTGCCTTATTATGAGAGGAAATCAGGGACTAATCAAGATCAACAACTTGTTTGACCAGATGGTTTAAGAAACTTCCATCCAAGGTGTTATTCGTTCTTTTGTAAAAACATCTCTAGTTAAATAAAGGCAGAATTTACATCTGGAGTCAGCAGCTGTTAGCACAGATTCAGTGTTGCTGCTGACCACACTTACTTAATGCTCAGATAAGAAGCACCCTGCTTAAACATGTAGTGGAATAGGATAATATTGCCCTTTAACTAGATGGTTTTAAGTTTGACATTAAATTTGAAACAGGGGCCTTTATCACGGAGTGGAGAAGGAATATCTTATCTCCTGATATAACTAAGGGAATGGGATGAAAGTGGCAGATGAAGTGCATGTCTCTGTACTCAAGAAATTTGGAATTTCCACCCTTCTTGTCAGGTTTCCTCTGAAAATGATCCATTAGTGTTATGTATTTTTGGAAGTCTAGGCTTCGACCTTCCCACATATTTGCCCTACAAAAGCTTTGCAGTGATGGCAAATGTGAACTATGTAGACAGTACACAGGAAATTTGGCAGATGCTGTTCACTGTGAAAGAGCTTAATTCAAGCTTTTTGATTTTTCTTCTAGCTTGAGCCCCCTCATAATAAGCACTGGTAAGTTCTGATATCAAACTCTTTATATCAGTTATCACCCAGTCTTACCAATATTGCCTCCCACTTCATACAGGAGCAAGTTTGTAGAGTCCATGGAGTTGTTACTGCAAACAAGCAAACAAAAAAGATGACATTAAAGTTGACAGAGCTCAGAGAGGTGTGACATTTTTGACACTTGCACCCAAAGGAACTGCTCATGTTTTGGAAGCCAGCAGGGGTTAAGAGAGCTGCAGGCTACAGCACGACCTTGTTGATGCTCCAGAACAGGGAAAACGTCACCAAAATTAGAGGTGGGGAGGGAGGAAGGGAAAACAAGGCAGATGTTCCTCACTGCTTGTGAGGAACATACTATATGAGCCACTAACTCCTCAGTAGGAAGGCAAACAGCATGAATACCCAAGTTCTCCAGTAGCTTTCTGTTAGGACTGACACCTGCTCAGATAAAGCTCATCTCCAGGAAATGCTCAGCAGCTACAGCAGCCTGTTAGATGGATGCTGGCTCCCTGCTGAGCCGTATTCAGCCACCTGCAAATCCTCACTCCACGTCTGAACATCTCCTGCATTCCAGAGATGCACTAACATCCCATCTACACGGACATGGGTGCAGGGGAGGAAGAAGAGAGCTACTCTTTTTCCAGCAAGCATTGGGCAGAACTTATTTGGGAATCCCCTGCCTTTACATATGCATATTGGAAATGCTGCTCCAGCAAGTAGTTTGCCCTGGAAGTGATGTTTGCCCTCTAGGAGGGGGAGGACAACTTTATTTTGCAGGGTCGCTGTTATTTCACTTCCCCTTCCCTCCAGCAAGGCTTTGCCCTGACTGCTACAGTTCACTTGTCTTCCAGGAGACCAGAGACTAGCAAATTCCTGACTGTCTGGGCACAGTGGTGGAGTTGCTAAGTAGATCTAACATCTCCTTGCTCCACCTGACATATTATTTCCAAAGTTTAGATCAGAGGCAGGAAACTGCCTTCTCCCTGCTCCGTGTGCCACCACCACAAGGCAGAAACACACAGTAACCACACTGCTTGCTCATATTATTATTATTATTATTACTTTTAATAGCAGAGAGAACCTCTTACCATTTGAGGAGGTTGACAGTGTTAACAATGTTCCAGCCATTCTGGCACAGATTCTTCTGGAACTGCTTCAGGACATCAGCAACTCTGGTTGCGTTGTTCAGATGGACCTCCAGCGAGTCTTTCAGGAGGAGAGAAGCGTGGACCTTCACGATCTTGGAAGGCTGAGCAAGAAAGGCAAGGAGGCAAGAAGGACAAAGTGCTTAAATTTAGTCGGACCATGGAACCAACCAAAACATCAAGTTTCAGCTTAGATTGGGGAGAGTAAAGAATCAAACTGCTGCTCAGGGACTGGGTGCTTGTGCCTTACTCCACGCATGCAACATCATGGAAAGGTTATAAAAGCATCAAGGTGAACATTATAAACAAATCAGCTGGGCTCCAGGCTTGAGGTTGGGGAGAAAAGCGCTGATCACCATTACAGCATGTGCTGGTGCTCCCTGCTGTTCAAATGCAGCACTGGCATTAGGAGGAGTAACAGGAGCTTTGATGAAACGAGCATTTGTCAGGATATTTTAAACTGTTTTGCCTATGTCTGATAGACTTTTTTGGAATTCATTTAAAGAAGAGTAAAAGGAAATTAGACTGTTGAATGATATTATACAAACTATTGGAAATCTTAGAACTGGAGGTTGCTTCAAAATTGAAGTAGTGGAATATTACGAAACAGAATCCAAGTGCTATTTTGTCAAAACTATTTTCATCAACCCTAAAGAGACTTTTTCAGAATTTCTGTGGAGAAATTGAACTCCTGGTTCCTTCCCTTTCTCCTGGAAGCATGCAGCACTTTAACTCCACATTCTGTAGTATGAAATTTGCTTAGTGTACCGGATGTTGAGATTCTTTCTTTTACCACGATCTAGCAAGAGGAGTTCAGGAAACTGCTTTTTATGGTTCTGCTGTTGTTCTGCCTCTTGCTTAGTAAAGAGAAACACTGTTACAAATTTCAAAAAAGGTACTTGACCCCATTATGAGAGGGCACAATTTTTTGAGTCCTTACTCACCTCTGCCTGGTTCTTTTCCACCTTGTCTTTATCAGCGTGGATCTTCCGCAACAAGTTTTTTATTCGCTTGTCACAGAACTGGTACCTTCTGCTATTGCTCTCATTCAGTTTTCTCACTTGAGCTACCAAAAAGGAGGAGACCTGGGCAGAGGGTAAGGGAAAAAATAGTAATTAAAACAAATTGGACAGACATGAGGATTCTATTTAAGAAACCAAACATCACTTTGCAAAGCTCTGCAAATATATACATATATATTTTCCTCTACAGACCTTGAAAACATCCAAAGCAGCCAGAGGTTTTGTCTATAGACATTTGACTGCTCTGGCATTTCCAAAACTATCTCTTCCCCAATTCCAGTTCTGGCCAACCAAGAAGCAGCTGCCACCCTACAAAACACCTGTGCAACTCACTGTCCAGAGCAGATCCTGGTAATGGATCATCATCCGCACAACGTCAGCCGCCCCCTCTGCCAGCTGCTTCTCTTTCC
>NW_010582002.1:134060-162645 GCF_000705375.1 Tinamus guttatus
GGCAGTCCCTTGTGCATGAAGAGGTTGGGAGCCATGACTGTGGAAACGTTCCAGAGGTTCATCTTGTTGTTGTTCTCTCTGGCGACCACTTTGCTGAGAAATTCAAGTAGTGCCTAAGGTGAGAGAAGAGGTTGGACTTTCAGATATTTATTAGCAATAACATTCTGAAAAATAGCGTGGCATTTCCTGGAGAGACCACCTGATCAGCAGCATTTCCAGATTTCTGGCAGCAAATCCAGTACTCCTGTTCAGGAGTGGCCAACTTCTAATCCCACCAGGGCAGACAGTATTTACAGCTTATGCTCACTGAACAGCCTTGGGATTTGCCTGCTTCCCTATAATGGGTTTGCATCCTCAATTCAGTGAAATAAAAACACACACGAATACAATTAAGATGACTTGCATTAATCATCCCTTCCTTCGCAAAAGCTGCTAGTGTTCCTAGAATAAAAACATGGAAGGATATTGTGGCTTTCCAGTTAAATCAAGAATAGGTACAATTACCTTCAAAGTGTTTCTGTTGGGCTCTGGCAGAATCAGGATAAGGAGGTTAAGGGCTTGCAATCTTTGCTTCAGGTCTGGAATATCTAGAGAGAGATAAAGAGATAACGTGACAGAGATGCCCACCCCATATCTCCTGTGGCAGCATGCCACAGCTCAGTACACGTGTGGTTATCAAAGAGCCTAGTTCTTGGTGGCAACCTTGCAGCCTCAAATGATACAACCTAATTAAAGACTCCAGGACAGCGTGCCTTCACCTTCACAAACTCCTGTGTATAACCTACCACTGGAGGCTAAGGCTGGGGCTGATGCACTACAGCATCTGTTATACTTAGCACGGCAAATCTGACTGGCTAAATGTCGCATTCCCACCAGATCACAACATCCTGACAGAAGGATCCAAATCTCACAGACCTTTCCCAGAAAAGCAAGGCAAAAAATGAGGCAACTGCTTTTTTCCCCCCTTCGAGATCAGACAGCTGGTACTAAGCAGCCAAAAGAGGGACTCACTTTGTACAGCAGCAAAAGCAGGCAGATACTCTGCAGTCAGGAGCGGGGCGGGCAGCTCTCTGATGAATCTTTTCAGTAGCCCCGACACGTCATTCTGATGGACCTCATCCCAGCGGAAAAGGCCAGTATAGAAGTCGCTTTCCAGTTTCTGCTCCAGGCTCTATATATAAAAAAATACACACACGAACACTTGAGGACAAAATATCAAGAGAGAAGACTGCAGAGGCCCTCACAGACTGTCCAGTTTCTCAGCAATGGACATTTCTAGTGGTACTGGGAAGGGAGACAGGGTAATTCCAGGTAAGACAAGGTTTAAACCTCATCTAGGTATCAGTTCAGCAACATGCTCACTGATATCTCTGATACTTTATAACACTACCAGAGAACTCATACCTTGATTCTGGTCTGGGACCCAGAAACTCTCAAAATGCCCTCAGTTTCGAGTCCTCTCTTTTCCAGACATGACAACAACTATTAAGAACAGAGAAGAAAAACAAACAAACAAAATGAACAACAAAAAGCACACTTTTTAGGTTACTCAAACTGAGAGGTCAGTCCTTCCCCATCACAGCCTTCAAAGCCTTCCTGACCAAGGATCAGAAGTGCAAATAAAATCATTAGGGAACTTACTGCCTGGAGCAACAGAGGGACCTTGGTGTTGGGGAGTAGTTTTTGGTCATTTTCCAACAGAGTGCTGAGTGGAACGCCAAAGAGTCTTTTTTCTGCAACAGAAATAATATATGCTGCAAGTCTATGCCACCATCCATGCAGGTGTCAGGGAAATTTCTACCGTTGCAGTCTAAAATCACTTTTTTTTTCTTCTCTCACCAATAAGCCATAAATAAGCTTCAATATTGGAGAAAAAGAGAAGAGATGCTACCATAGCAGTTAGTAGGAGATGCAGTCTTGACAGTTGGACATAAATGTGGCACTAGGTCTTAATGTCATGATCCAGTAACTTCTACAGTAAGCTCCAGTTAAGGAAAGAAACCTTGTGACAGGTGCTTTACAGACCTCCTTGCTTTGTTTATTTTAAATTCAGACCTATCAGAAGGTTGCGATTTAAAGAGGGTGCAAAAATTACACGCAACTGACCTGCTGTCTTCAATTTCACTGCCTTGTTTCTCTTCAGCTCAAAGCCTAGGACATCACAGAGCGCCGTCAGTTCAATAAGGGCAAGGGTGGGAATCTTCTTCATGTCCTGAGCAGACAGATCTCCAATCCTGGTCACTCCTAGCCTGCCCTTGGGGATCTTAAATTTCTAAAGGAAAACACACAGACAGTTTTGGTACAAGTAACATTAATGACCTTCGTAGTTTTCGAGCTCTTTTGCATCGCTCCTTGCCACTACCCAGGCATCTACTCATTATCCTGTTTCAGCACTAGACAAATGCCCTGAACTACTCCTGCCCCATCCACAGTTGAAGAAAGTTGTCCAGCTTCCAGCATTACTTTTGTAGTCATAGCAAGATAGTGATTTCTCTAAGTTAAAGACAGTCAGATTAGCCACCTTAATCTAGCTGAACTTTAGAAGTAGTCTGGTACATTTGTGAAGAAGAAAACTGTCAGCGTCACAAGTAAAAAAACTCCACTTATTCTCCTCTCTTCAGTGGAAGTGGCCCAAATAATACAATTTCCTAAGTTTCCTAAGAAATCATCTCTTCAACCCTTGGTTACCCTTGTTCAGCACTGAATTGAAAACATCTTTGCCTATCCAAAAATACCTGCCTCATATAGTGTTGTGAAACTACCCAGACAGGATCTCATGTTTCCAAGATTTGATTATTTAACTGAATCAAACTTCCAACTCTCCTCTAGACAAGGTAGCAGCTAGTAAGGTTAACCAGGAAAAAAAAGAATGCATCTTTCTGCGCTTACAGTTAGGACATTTCCATCCTTTATCCTCCTAGATTCAGACAGGAATGATCCTTTGAGCAGAACAGCTGCCTGCTCTGAGTAGGCAACATCCATGTTGAACGCTTCCTCTTTCCCAGCGTTTCGAACTGTGCAGGAGTAATCCTGGGCTTCTGCTACAGGAAGGGAAAAAAAAAAGTCTCCAAGTTCAGAAAGCCAAAGGAATTAAGTGTAAAAAATAAAACAATAGTTGTGATTGATAGAAATTCGGAGACAGCTTGTATTTTATTAAAGACCATATTAACACCTGACCTATCAGGTTGTTGTTGTAGCACAGTTCTGTGATGGATCAGTAGATTAAGACAAACTCAAAGCCACAGCATTACAGCCACAATCACCAAGAACATTAGTAAGATGTGCACAGCCTTCAATTTAAGGACATACCTGTGGCTACCTTCTCTCTGTGGAGGCACTTAAGGTGTTTACATGGTTTCCCTGTGCTTTGTCAGCAATTTATTTGTATTTTCTAATTACTTTCCGGAAGAGTTATAGTTCTCGGTGTGAGTTGCAACTCCCTAACAGTGCTGGGCACGGGAGAAGTCTACTAAACCCACAGCTGAGGATGTATTTAAAAAACAGAAACAAGGGCAAAGCTTCAGGCTGCTCCAACAGCAGGACCGTACCACACGTTACATCACGGTAACGGTCTTTGCAGAGCCTTTAAAGTTGTCACTGGCTTGAGCTCAGAGCCTGGATGAGCCTTTTGTGTTCCAGCCCTACTACAGCACCACTGGGGTGAGAAATCACTGCAAGGCCTTTATTTGTGTGCTTATTGTTTTATATAACAGGCTTTCAAACGCATCTTAGGGTCAACAGCTGAAGTACAAGCCCTTGTCCATCTGAGTTATAGATCACTTGATGAGGATGACCCTAAACATTCCTCTTAAACATGCACTGCCCTGCCAACCAGCTTCTAGTCTCTTATCACTTATGGAATTACCATATGGAAAGTGATACAAATACAGGTATTAGTGTTGTTGCTGCAAAAGAAGGGATGGTCTTGTGTGCAGATCATGAAAGTGTGATAAGATGCTCTCAGTTAAAGCACACTTCTTCCCTTAATTTGAGAGAAACCCACTATACATTAAAGCTTTCTGCTTACGTTTCTGCACATTTGCAGTCTGTAGATTGTGCCACAACTGGTCTGGTCTGGTGCCCTCTTTCTCTGCCACTGTCTCCTGAAAAATAAACAAGGACACATTTGCCTACACAAAATGGAACAAAAGTTACTACCTGATTTTGGCTGAAGAGCACACCTGAGAAAGAAAACACTGCTCAAGGTGAGGTGCTTTGGAATTACAAGTCACTAACAAGCATAACCGGAGAATTTGGCACGTAGAAGGAAAACAGTATTTGTGATAAATCTCCACATCCTCAAACCAACTGCTAAGTTGTTCTTTTCACACAATCTGCAGCCATTTGCCCCTTTGTTTCAGGTCCTGAAGGGCTAACAAACAGCTACAGTGTGCCAGTCATGCAGCATGGGCTCTACCCACTGCTTAAGCTCACAAGTAATTTATCTGCCATTTGGACACATGAGAAAGTGCATACTTAATAGACTTCAGCACCTAAAAGCTTCCCTTCACCAGCGTTATAGCAACCTCCTCAGGTCTAGCAAGAGGAATGAAGCTCAAGGTGGCATTTGCCAGCCAAATATGCCAGTAAAAAAAAAAAGCCTTTCTTGCTAGAACTATTTAGAACATAGCAAAGAGATTCTATCAGGAAAACGTTAGCAACTTTCTGACAACCTGCTCATGACACTGGATTGGAAAACCACTTGGGAAAGTTATCTGAAAAGCCTGCTTCCCTCTGGACTTGCTTTGGGGATTACTCAAGCATAAAGGTCCTTGAGTCAGTGCCTGTCCTTCTACCCAAATGTGTCAGAGCGTTACCACCCCAAAAGGAAAATGCTCGTTGTGCCTAAAGTGAGCATCCGACACCTTCCCCAAATACCCTGGGCAAACACCATCTTCCATAACCTGGGAAAGAAAAGCAAGGACTACAGAGGTAAACTGGCAATTGAACAGATTTACTTAAAACACATTTTCTTGTGTTGAGAAAGAAAAGTTTGCATTTAAAAGTGAGTAGATACAAGCATGAGAAAACTGTCTTTTTGGTTCAGTGCATTGTGCTAACAACTGATGATCTGGGAGGTAACTGTAAAGCTTTCAAGTCAAACAATATTGAGCCAAAGAAAATATGAGTAAGTCCAACAGATCTAGAGTTATTGGAAAGGAATCCAATGGTCTTGCCCGAAGCTAGAAGTAAGATGAAGTGTTCCATTTCTAATCAAGTTAAAGCTATTCAAACAGACAGTCTTAGCATCTTTATACACGCCTTCAGCATACCAAAATGTCATTTTAAAACATCAGGTTGGATCTCAGTTGCTTGGATTATCACATGCAAATATTAGTGACTTACTGAGTAGGCAGAGAAGATTAAGAGTTCATAAAAACCTGAATTTCTACACAATAGAAAGTTGAGTCATTTCAAGAGATGCACTGTCTTAAACTTAACCTGCAAGTATAAAAAACACCCAGTTTCAGCTGAGGCCCTTCAGACAACCTTGCAGAGTTACTGCTTTTAGAAACATCATTTTTGTCACTCATTCACCCAGGAATGTGAATAACACTCTGCAAAAGCCAATCAATCATGACTCAGTCTTGGCGCAATTCACAGCAACGAAATAAGCTACATCTCAACATTAGGTGAGTTACAGGAAATACAACTACACTAGTTTCCACTAACAGTACATCCTGTTAGTACCATTCCCTCAATCCATTTGACTTGCCTAGTTCACATCATTACAACAAAAGATATTTCCAAGAAAAAGATATTTCTTTACAGTTCAGGTAAAGAGTGGAACTTCATGCAACCGCAAGATCCTTCTCAAGTTCAACATCTTCGGGCCACAGGCTTAACCAAAAGCAAAAGTTGCAGGGATCATTAACTGGAAAACTTTCCAGCAGCAATGAGGAAGCTTAAGTATACTCCAACTGTTGGCCATGACCAAAGCGGAACAGCATGACAGGAAAGTAGCTGCAAAGCTAATAGTTACATTTTTGGTAGGAAAAAAAAGTTAAATTAAAAAAGAAAAAAAAAAGACAAAAGTAGTTGGGTATCCTTTGTCAAGGATTATCAGCTGTGCAAATACAGTCTTTACAAGTCTTCTCTTTAAATAAATTTAAGTATCAGCCGGAAAAAAAAAACAAAACATGACAAGGTTTCAAAGAATATCAGGAGTCCCCCTAGACTGAAGTGTTATTGGTGCTATACAGAATCCTTCCAGCAGTTTCTAGAAAGCTAATGGATTTGCAGATTTTGCAGCAATTCCTTTTCACTGCTGATGCAGAATTTCTGCAGTCTCAGTTTTGTTTCAGCTTAAAAGACCAAGTCAACTATCTACAAACAAGAAGAACTCTAGAAACAGACACATACCCCATTGCTGACCACTCCAAAGATGTCTCGGACGTCGCGCACGGGGTGCTTGTTCTTCCTGCGCCGCGAGCGCGAGTAGGTGTCCAGCCTCCGCTGCACGGCCGCGGCCTGCGTCTTGGTCAGCGTGGACAGCAACACGAGGTTGTCGTTTTCCGAGGCCCGCTCGCCCAGCAGGTCGGAGAGGCCGGCGTCCTGCAGCCACTCAGCCTCGGCGTCCCCCTCTGCGGGCACAGGAAGGGTGGGGAGAAGAGGAGACTGCGGTGAGAAGATGGAAGATAGTGGCAATTTGACTACTTAGAGGACAGCATAGCTAGAAAACCAGGAATCCAAGTTTTTCCCAAGGGCGTGGGAGGAAGGAAAATCGCTCCCAGGTAAATCTGCCTCTGTACAGACTTCAGTGCAAAGGGGAGCCCTGGCAGCAGCGGAAGCACATGGTAAGTTCCAAGGAAATGGCACTGCCTCCCTGGAGCATCCATGGGCTCGTGACAGCTTTGGTAGAGCCAAACCCAGCTCTTCGTGAAGCCACGACGTACAGCACTGCACTCATGGTTCTTGTGCTCACCTCAGTTATTTGGCCATTTCTTTAACTGTCCTCATCTACATGCAAGCCCATGTATCCATCAAGGGTTTTCTGGGATTTTTTGTTTGTTTGTTTTTAAACATCCAGACACTCACCTGGTCTATTCACATCTACTTCATTCAACATAGTTGCAGGCAGAATTATCGTGTTGTGTTGCATTGCCACTATTCTCTCGATACCCATACAGGCATTCCGCAAAAGCAGAAGGGTTATAGCATATTATAAAGCTGTGAACAAGTTAAGACCATCCATACCTATTCAAAGCACCACTAAAACTAATGATCACTGCAGCTGCAAAATACAGGATGAAAGCCTTGAAACACTAACATAAGCAGCATAATTCAGACGAGCTTGATTTCATGCCATTTTTCAATATACATAAAACTGCCCTTCAAACACCTAAAACAGTTTTTCCTCAGATGTTCTTTGTGCAAGTTGTGAAGTGTCCTAAGCAAAGAGGCTACCTGAAAACTAAGGACGAGTGTTGTAATTTAGCAGGTAGCCGCAGCTTTAGTACAATGAATGCCATAGCTTTTACCCTTCCATTTCCTTCTACCCCATTCATACCCTGCAGGCAGCTGCAGGACAGCTTTGTCTAAGGACATTCTGGAAAAAAAAAAAAAAAGGATACTGATCTGACCAAAACAATAGTTTGTTCCTATTCTTCCTTTCCAATGCAAACTGCTATTTCCTCAATAAAAACTTGCCTGAGCAGCTGTGTTAATTATAGCATTCGTAGTTAAAAAAAAAGACTTGCATCTCGTAAGAGATGCAATTTTTTTTTTCCCCTCCCCTGAGGAAACCACTATTTCATTATGGCACTTAAGAACACACAACAAATATCCTGTAAAGACTGAAAGCACTTGATGAAGTCGCAGTATCTTTCTGCTAGCTGCACAAGAGGAGAATTTTTTTCAGCATCCCACCATAAGAAGCAGAATTGGCTTTAAAGTTGTTGTTTCCTTTTGGAAATTTTCTGGCAAATCAACTAGCATTCCTATTGCATTTTTAATTTTGGTCATTTCTCACCCCCAACTGCACAGAAGCTAACACCTAAGAGCATCTCCACCAACACACTCACTTATTTGTTATTGCTCATATCTTCGTAGACTCCAATTTGGGCACTCTCACTGAATGTGTATTTTGTTACATAACTGCAATTTCACATAAGTACAGGCTGCAAAAGCATCTCCTTTTTGTTATGTCTTTGGGAGCTAGAGGAAGCCAACTGCTTGCAAAACTTGAAAATATCCAGCTCCAGTCATAACAGGAAGCTAATCTAACACACAGCACTAAAGAACGATGTCTGATTTATTGTCTTTGTTAGGCCTACAGCCCTATTTGATGACAAAGCATCTCAGATTATTCTGATTTTTCAATTTAGTATTTTCAGCCCAGTTATGTTCGCTTAGTAACACAAAAGGAAAGCAGTAAAATAGGGTATTTACAGAGGAAAAAGGAGACAGGGGAGGAAATCACTGTCAGAATAGAGAGGCTTATAGAGGTTTAACTGTAGATCTAAGTTCAGGGAGCTGTTAATATTCACCTTTAAATCCTGGAGGATCAACATTCCTGGGGCATGGGGGAAGCATCACAGCTGGGAATAAACAGTCAACACTAGAGAACACCAGCTGCAAGAACCTGCTAGAAATGTGAACTAACCACAACTGTTTTCATAACTAATTGCACTTACTTTCCAAAAAGTTAGAGGACAGGTAGGCATCCTGCAAATGGTTTCCAACAAAGCATTCAGCAAAACTTCCCAGGTGTTTTTCAAAACAAATCAAGAAATTCTCCACCCTCTGCAGAGCTGACTACACCCCTGAGCAACTAGGGGTAGGGATGCAAGCAGGGATAGTGGAATGGCACTACAGCCCTACTGACTACCCCATGACTGTGCTGTACTTTGGACTCAGAATGGATCTGCAAAAAAAACAGCTAGAAAATGACTGTGCTTCTTCCATTTGATGAAAGATCTAGTTTCTGCCCACTCCAGCTGCTAGCAAAGCCGTGAATGCCATTAGCACCAGCAGCTCTGCACCGTCCCAGCTCTGCTGCCGAGCTGCACCATGGCCACCCGCTAACAGCTGGCTCCGTAAGCAGCTCCCCATCCAGCCGGGCCCATGCACACAACCAGCTTTTTCCAGCAGGCTCCATAGTTTTCCCAGTGCCTTATCTACAGGCAGCCTCCGTGCCACAATCAGCATCAGCTCTTTGCCAAGCGGAGCCATCCCGTCTCCAGACGGAGCCGCATCCGGCTGCCCTAGAGCAGCTTCCCAGGCTCCGCACAGACGGAGCCTCCAGGGCTGCAGCATCCATGGAGAGCCGAGCAGGAAAGCCAGAAGGATCCAACCTGCTCCTGTACACCTGCCAACCTGGGGCCTTCCCTTGCTACTTGCGCTTTGAGCACAAGATCCCTTTGACTAAACCGCTTTCCAGAGCTTCTCCTTCCAGAGCTTCGCTCCTTGCAGCATCATTTCAGGTTTGCCCAGTTTCAGATGCCAGTTAAGCAGGTAGCTCTCGCCTACCAGATCAAGAGAAACTTCTCCCTGTGTCCCAGCTCACACGCAGCAATCAAACTGCCTCCAGCATATCAGTCTTCTGGGTGTCCCAGACAGCCTTTCATCTCATGGCATGGCCTCTTTTCAGAGTCTCCTCCCCCTTGCTCTCATTTTCTGAGTCACTTTGATATGCCCATCCAATTCTAAAAACCAAACTTAATTCCCTCCTGCAGGGACACTAACGCCAGCTTTTGGTATCTACCATGTCATGCCTATCAGTGCAGATGTTCATCCTCCCATCTCTACTCTCCAAAATTCACCTTCTAGCATCCAGAAAACCCATTTACCCTTCTCTGCCTTTGCATCGCACTAGGACTTTCCCTCAAAACATTCTCCATAACACACCTGGATCCTTCCCAAGATGAGCTCAGGATAACCACAGGAAGCTGTGCAAGCTGCAGTCCCAGCCAGTCAAAGGTGGTCCAACCAGCCCAAGCACTTGGTTCAGCATGGACACAGAAAACACATGCTCCACATCTGCAGGACTGCATGGTAGTTATCAGCATCCCAGGATTTTGCACCCTCACATCAAATTGATTAAGAAAATCTGAAGCCTTGAATGTACTCTTGACTGATCTTTAAAAGTCAACCTGGCTTCAGAAACTGAAACTAGCCCAGACTAGCACTCTTGTAGAGGGAATTATCCACCATCTGAAGAAAGGGCGGTGAAGAGCAAACAAAATAAAACCAAAACGAAACTGTTACCAAATCTTGCTAATGCTCTAATTACACTGCAATATGCTTGCAAATCATTCAGGTGCCTAAGAAATTTTTATCTCCAAGATGTTCCATCTTTCTCCCCTCGCTCCCAGCGGTTTTGGCAACCTACCCTCTTGTGCTTTGACATCTGCAAGGCTGCATTCTTCTTGCTCGGCTTCACTGCTCTGCTTAATGTTCTCTACTTCCAGCCAAAAACTGTCCATTGACAAGTGGTCCAGAGAATCTACCCTGGAGTTGATGCGCTCTGAAAACAGGGATGCCAAAGGACTCTTCGGAGGAATCTGGCTCATTTTGCAGGGGCAATTTCTGGTACTGAGGGAGGAAGAGATAAGGAGAGACAGATTAAGCTACACATTCAGTTATGACATTCCCAGTACATTCTTCAGTGATTAATGACTGAAATAAAAGCCAAACAGAGGTAAGGGCTAAACTTCCTTTTGCTAGTGTTTAGCAATAACAGGCAAGGTCAGGCTCAAGTCCAACAAAGCAGGAGAAAAAACTGCTGTCCAAATGACACGAGACAAAGCAGTATCAACACGTTTTGCTTCACTGTCCTTCCAGCGACCTCTTAAGATACCTCCTGTTCCCACGTTTGCTTCCAAGATCCCTCCCGCAAGCAGGCACAGATACTCCACATTCCCAACCAGGCCATGTCAAGCTCTGTGCATGTGTGCACAGGTGACCTGGCACACACAGCGAGTCTGATGAGTCCCAACCAGGTCAGGCTTGTCCTCCGCATGCAAAGCCGACACAGCCTGCATTTCAGCAGGCACAAACAGCTCCCATGTTTAAGGCCCTCTTTTCCTGCCCACACCAGATTTTTCATGTTTGTGAAAGAGCAAAAGTGTCCCGGGAAACCCAAGCACTCAAATTTTTACCACCCTACTGATTCATGAGCAACCAAGACTTCGGACTGGTCCAGCTCAGCTGCGCTTTCAGCCTCTCCAAAGAAAGGTGCAAGATCGTAACCACTTCACAAAATAACGCCGCTCCTAAAATGAAATGGCATTCTCTTCAAAGGGTTGGAAGCCTTTTAAACCCCACTGTATATCTTCTTCAAAGGCTTAAAATAAACAGGGATAAATTTAACCTAGTTATTAAAAAAGCCTCAATGGTTCAAGTTACAAATACAAAACTCAGGAGACTACACACTAACTCTGGATAGTTTGAAAAGTGTCATCAAGAACGTAGAAACCACCATGCTATCACTACAAAACACAGATTTCTAGGCTCAAGACAAGTAGATCAAGTCTTACGGCTTGAACCACATACAGCCACTGAATTTAATTCAGCCATCTAGCTCTTGAAGGGCCTAGGAACTATTTTGACAGTAACTTTCATTCTAGGAAGTCATGACAGTTTTGGCACTATCTCACATCTGCTACAAGAAGCATTTCAATATTAAAAAGGACTAAAACTGAAGATCTAGCAGTTACGGACAAGTGTTATGGGATATTCCGCACTTATACTTACATGCTTACGTACACATTTCGCACATTTCCTCTTCTAGCATGCATGCAGGCAACCCTTCTCTTCTAAAGGTCAAAACTAAGGCGATAACCATCGTTCTGAGAACATCTGGAGCCAGCAATAGCTTGGAGAACAAGAACAACAAGTTCTTTCTCTCTTTTTTTATTTTAATATAAACAGGAACACAGAAGTTAAAGATTGAAGAGAGCTATTATGCCATTCAGCCCACCTCCAACAAGGCAAGAAGTGTCCTGTTTGTTACTCATTTTTCCTCCTGTTCCTATTGTTGGGCCTCCAAATAGGCCTCTAAGAGACAACTTTATAGCCTAGTAGAACATTTAAGTGTTCAGTTTAAGATTTTTCCCTCCCATTCATAACTAATATACCTTTCTCTCAATCCTATCATAGCTGCTACATCAAACCATTATTTTCTCTTTCTCCTTTTTATTTTTGTCCTTATGCATTGGAACAGGAATGTGAATCACTTCCCTCATACCAACTCTTCATCTGTAATATTTGCCTGCCCCTTTTCCTTGCATTTTTGACAGCCTTGTAAAAGGATTAAACATAGTTATGGTGCTACTCAAAAAAGGCTACTCCCTGCCCTGCCATGATATCCCACCAGAATGTTGTTACATGACAATCAGTAGAAGCCACCACTTGCGTGATTAAAGTAGTGGGAGGTTTTAGATCATCTTGAGGGACTTTGTTTTAGTGAGCAACAGCTCTAGAAACACTGTGGCAGCCCAAACAGTGCTGGAGAGCAGCCTCTCAGTACAAAACACTATACAGGCTAATTCTTTTGTATTCAGCCCTCATTTAGCACCCGAGAAGTCTCTTGGGTTCACGTGGGGATAGAAGTTATATCCAGGTGTGCAGACCCAGCAGAACGTATCCCTTGAAGGCCAGGGCAGCCCGCGCAGAGCGCACGCAGCCCAGGGCCAGCCTTCCCCACCGGAGCTACGGCATCTCCGGGCGTCCTTCCCCAGGCCTGGACTAGACCTGCCCGAAAAACAAACAAGCTTTAAGGCAACACAAACAGAGCCTTCAGCTCCTTCCGAGGTGTGACTATTGCCTTGTATGTTCTGCATGATTTACCCAGAGACCAGACTCTGTATGCAAGCTTTAATCCTGGAGATGCCATGATCAAGTGGAGTAACTCTGGTCTATGGCATAGGTGCCAGGAACCAGCTCTCATCTGAGCAGGGTCTTCACAGGCCTACAGCCAAGATCCTCAGGCTACAACTTTGTGATCAGCGACTTCTGATCTCCTAGCACCTTCAGTTCGTATCGTGACGACACAACACCCCTACAAGGATGGAGTGCTGCTGGATGCTGTACTGAACTGTGTAAGTACACCTATCCCATCCGACTCCTGCTTCTGTACCATCCCTAGCCATCTTGCTTCCTCCCACAGCTGGAGATTGAGACGCACCAAAAAGCTCCACTGCTAGTCACACTATATGCCTGTGACAAAGCCATACTGACCTGCTCGTGTGTCAAAACCCCCAAATCATCTTTCTTCTCAACAGCTTCATGGGCTGCCGTATCAGCTCATTTCACCAAGGTGCAAAGACACACACACCCTCACACACACCAATAGCCAAAATCCAGCCTTGCAGCTCCTAAGCTAGCACTGCTTTTAACACCAGGGCAAGGGTCAGGTCTTAAAAATAAGGCCAGAGAGCAAGACGTTTTCATTCTTTCCTACCTCCCTTGAGCACATTGCTTTACAAAGCCAACTGTCCAGGAAAAAAGTTAATTTTCAATTCTGTGCCCCTAAGAGATTGTCCTCTGCTGAGTAGTGAATGCAATGAGGAAAAACCTGTGATGCATAAGGGTAGTAGTAGTTTAGATTTAAGGTGTAGATTGTTGGCTTAAAATGTTCACGGGCTCGGCTGCAACTGGGCAAAGAGTAAGTGGAATAATCAAGTTCACTCAGATGCACTGTAAACAAAAAGCTTAATGTTTTATAGTTTTAAAAACTAACCCCAAAAAAAGCAAACTGGTCTGAAAAATCTAACTAAGGCCAGCCTTAAAGGAATGATTTTTGCGTGAAGACTGGCCATACCAATGAAATCATCTCCTCTTGTTTAAGGAGGTACTTTCAGTGGGCTTCAGATCCATCTACCTGACTCTCCTAATAGCATCATTAAGGGAGTTAACATTATTAACAGCACAGTTACAAGAAATTAAAGCAGGCTGAAAGAAATTAAAACAGACTGGCATGGAAGGAAGTTTTTTTCTGTTCCTAGATACTGTCAACACACAGCAAATGCCTTGTAAACAGTCATGCATCTCTTCACCCTCCTGAATATAATAAACTAAACACTGTTGCTATGCAGTTGCTCATTCCAAGTTTGAGTCTCTCTAGCCAGGTTCTTGCAGGATTTGGGGCTACCTGGGCTACTTCCCAGCTTGCTCAGTGTCCTTTCCTCACTGAACATACCTCTGCGGCAGATGGGCGAAGAGTTTCCTTCCTAAGCATTTCAAGCAGCACAAATGGTGACAAGCATGAGCCAAGAAATTGTAACTCTTAATACTATTTGCAAAAACACAAACAAATCAAATGACTAAGATGAAAAAAAAAAAAAGGCAACAAAAACCAGATGAATTTAGTTATACAAGTATACAAGACGGGTCCTTCCACACACAAGCATCTAGCTGTAGGGACATGTCCAAAGATCTGGGGCAAACAAAGGCACACAGATGGTGTGAATTAACCTGAAGAGCAGGACAGCAAGTCACAGAATTGTAACCATCAAGACCACCACTAATTCCGAGGAAGAAAAAATACGTTAAGGTCACAAAACGTGCATGTCTTACCAGCTTTCAATTTATTTCAGGGTCAAAAACCAGCTAATTGGCACAAGATTAAAGGAAACAAAAGGTTCACACAGGAAATTCTCCTCTAACTTGCTTTCAAGATCCTATCATAAACAAGCAGCTTAAATCCAATTGCAGAACTGTACAGTTAATTCTGAAGCATGAGAAATATCAAAAGACCTGCCAATCACAGCTTGCAACAGGTTGGATTCTCATAAAAAAATGTAGTAGCAATCAAAAAAGATAGGAGTATTTGAAAAGCTAGAGAAAGTCTTGCAGCATTAAATCAGATAAGGAAAAAATGAAGGTAATTGTTGAAAGAATTGAAAGTTTTGATCTTAATCACCTTTTCAAAAAATATTAATACTGGAAAAGCTCCTCGTATAATAGAAGTTAGTCTACCTATTATTTTTTTTAAAGCATTATCAAGCATTTCCTTTAGGCATACAGAATTACACAGAACACTGTTTGCAATACACAGACAGCAAACTGCCATGAAGCGATGACTTGGGGAACATGAGCTCCACACGTGTCTGCAGAGGAGAATCAAATCAAATGCCTCAATCCCGAGAGAGTTCTACCACAAACCTTTCAAGCCCAGCTCTGTTCTCCTGGTAGTGCCCTGAACTCAGGGCTCTGAGAGCAGCCTCAGACATATCCACCCCTCAGGGAATAGAACGGCAATGCTTAAGATGATTCTTGGGAGACAAGGTGAAAAACGTACAGCTGATTCAAGCATCTTAAACCAGGCCATAAGCAGGTTAAGAGACATACTTAAAACAGTCTGCCACTGCTGACTTACATCTTCACAGATCTCTAACCACAGGGGATCTGCTCATTTACCTAATGACTTTCACTGACACATAGACCATCCCCTGGGCATTCCCTACAAAGGGGGAGAGAGCCTCTAGCCCACCCTAACTAACAAAACACCATTGCCAGCCACAAGCCACACTTCTATTAAGGGGTTTTAATCAAGGTTTTCCCATACTTGTGGCTGCATAGTTGAGGCTCTGCATCCGTAGCACTACCAGGAAGAGCCAAGATCTCACTACTACAGTTTGCTAATAGGGTTGTTTTGGGTAACACTGCAATCAGTTCATCAAGATCTTCCATTATGCAAGCAGCTCCGGGAGCAGCGTCATATTTAAGGTTGTTTTGAAGAAGCCTGTTCTGCAAGTGATGAGGAGGACACAGCGGACAGCTCTGCTTACATTGAGCAACTCCTACAGGAGCCAGCGTTCCCCCTGCCCCATCAAGGGCACGGGCCTTCTCCAAGTCCCACCTCCTGCTTCCACCACCAAGAGGAAACAACAGCAATTGCTCGCCCAGCACTACGTGGAGCTCCTGAACCCTGATGGTTCTGGGTAACACGCGGCTTTCCCATAGCACCTTCACCACTTCTGTTACAGGCTTGCTCCCTTTGGATAATTTGCACATTACTTAAGATTTCCAGGGCTGTGGTGGAAGTAATAGCTTCCCTGACAGTAAGCATTTACTTCAAAGAACTTAAGGCCAAAGAAATTTAGTTTCAACACTTGCCTTTCAGACCTACATTGGGAATAGACTCATCTTTCTCTAGAAAGGATACAAATAAGCAAGCCAAGGCACAGCAAAATTTCCCTGTAACTGCTAATCTACCTAGAGGTCAGTCTGTTGCACAGAAGTTTAGAGCATCACTTAAGCACGTGTAGATACAGCCAATTCAAAAAATACTCGGAGTCATGCTTAACTGGGTGCCTGTCCCATCATGCCACCTCCTCCTCAAAGGATTTAAGCCATATTCTGTGCTTACACTTGGCCTTGCCACAAGCGGGCACTGATGCCTCCCCATGGCACGGGATGCCAGACGTGCACACCCTTGGCGCCACTTCATCATGGCCCCGTGGCGCCCTGCCCAGGGACCAGACTGAGCCCGAGTGAGTCAGGAGCTCCTCAGGACCAAACGTGTGCTTGGACAGGCCACGCTCCCGCTAGGTCAGCACGGATGCCGAAACTTGGGAATGGGACACCATGAGGAGAAGGCCCACTCAGCACCCGCATGTGGAGGGACATGGGCCGGCCTCATCCATGAGTGATCAGGCACAAGATGCAGTCACACAAAGCTCCACTCATTTGAGGCTAGTAAATAGCTCTCCACTCTGTGGCCTCTAATAAGAGGGATAAGAATAGATCTGAGGTAAGAAAGGCTCCCCAGCATGGCCACCTTGAGCCACACAGCGCGGGACCGGCGGGATGGGCAAGATGCCGGCCCCAAGGGAGGGAAAGACAGAGCCGCAAGCACAGCGTCTTGGGAGCCCTTTGGAGGCAGGATAACCAGATCCCCAAGCTGGGTAGTAAGTGCCTTAACAAGAATCCAATGAGCAGCCTGTAGTTACCTCGGCAAAAATAAACAGCTGCTAATGAGCGGAGCAGGGTGCCTTCCATATCCTTGTGGAAGCACCTTATGGCAAGGGTGTCTCCAAGGTGCACAGGGACAGTGCAGCACCCATGTCTGGACCCACCAACCAGCACACACCAACACAAGAGAAGTTACAGGTTTGGGTCAAGTTCAGGGAGAAGCAGCGGTGTCCCTGAGGCACAAGCCCGCAGGGGGGAACTCAACCAGCCCATCCAACAAAACCTTAAGCTGTTTCCAAATATCTTCATTTTTTTATCAGAAAAACCCTGCAGTAATCTGCTCCAAGGTTGACAGGCTATTTAATCCAATTCATTTAAAAATGAATATGTTTAAAGTCACTTACTGTATTACTCCTCAAGATTTTCCCTGAACCGCCTATTTTTAATGTACTGTTTTTTAAATAAAGTTTCGAATTCTGCCTAAGAACTTTTAAAGATTTTCTGCTTTCTTGCTGCTACACAAAGCCAAACCAAAGCCAGGGAATTGAGCAGTCATACAGAAACACGAGGAGAAGAGAGCTGTGATACAAGCCTCCGCAGTACATCTGCACGAGAGCAACAAGTTTAGATCAACTACAAGGAGGAGACATCTGGAAAGATAATCACAATTCCCAAATGGATGCAAATATATCTGGACGGAGTCTTGAGTCAGTAATAGCACTCAGGAGAACGCCAGCGCTGCGAGTTTCGTCAAGCAAAGCAGTCGAGCTTTCACTTGTATTCGCACGTGGGTTTTGCTATAAATGAGTGGTTTTCACCCACATACAACTCCATGAAGCACCAACAAGCCCCTTCCTCAAGGGGAAACCTGTAGCCTTTGCATTCCTTCCACGACACTTCCCTCCCAGACACACACACAACCCGCTCATGAGCTGCCTGTCAGACTGACCCGAGGGAAAACTACTAAGGAAGAACAAGGCAGGGAAAAAAGACAGATTTTGCTATGTTTTTACCATTAGGGCATTCAAAACATATTTAGGAAATGTGTTAAGTCTTGTTTGCCTCTGAAAGTTTGTTGTTTTCCCTCTGCTTTGCCACAAAGGGATATTTTCTTACCTCTACCCCCTGCCCTCTGGATAAAAATAAAAGAAATTTTTTTAAAAAAACCAAAGTGATCACGCAGTACCAGAGCACCCTCAGCTCAACCCCGTACCTGCGACTCCTGCCGCTGGGCAAGGGGCCAGCCGGCTCGACGGGCTGCAGCACAACCTGGGGCCTGGGGATCCGCGCCGGGGCGAAGGCGGGCGCCGCTTTCCCGAGTCGATCCATGCTCCGAGGGCGGCAGCCGTCAGCGCATCCGCGCCGCTTCCAGCTCAGCCGTGGAGCGGAGACGCTGCCGCTCGGCACGGAGCCGCGATCTGGCCGATCGGGCGCCGCTCGCGTCCTCTCCTCCCACCCGGCCACCAGAGCACGAGCTGCCGTGAATCCACCCGGGGCGTCAGGAGCAGCGTGCCAAAGGGCCGCCCGTCCACGCCTGCATCGCGGGCTGCAGAAACGCCGCTGCCAGCACCCGGAGGAACAAGGAGAATCAGGAATAGGAGCCTCCCCGAGCCTGCGCCAAAGCATTAACTCAACTCTCAGCCACGGGGAAAAAGCAGCTCCCACTAGCTGGAAAGGAGGAGCAAAACAGCACGTTCGCACCTCAATGCTGTATTTCTAATAAGCAAGGGAACATGAAGAAAAGCACCAAGCCTCTGCCCAGGGATCACGTGGGATGGGGAGGGAGGCTGAGCGTTCAGAATAAAGCAAATTCAGCATATCAGGTCATAGCTCTGCAGTGAGTAAGCTGCAGCTTTGTGAAAGACACCAGTGTCGAAAGAGCAGCAGAAACCTGTAACGCCCACAAAGGTAATTTTGCAAGTTCCAGATGCTTCTCCAAAAATTTCAGCAACTGGCGAAGCATGCGAGTGTGCAGGGATAGAGCTACAGGACCCCCCATCTCCCCAGCTGCAGAAGGTTTTCACATTTATTTCCCCCCACACAGACTTTTCATTCTTCTTTTCCACCAAGCCTCCATTCACAGTATTTCTGCAACTTCCCTTTCCTCTGACTTTCATTATTCCCAGTCCCTAAGTCACAGGGACAAATGTGTCAGTTGTTGAAAGCTTCCTGGAGAAGAACATGAGATGTTCTCAGAGAAAACCACCTGTCATAAAAGCATGCAAAGAGGCCATCTCACATTAAAGTCTTATTTCTCACCCATTCATACAGCCCTTTTCCCAGCCCCTGCTCTAGTCTAGATGCTTGTACCCTGCCTCACAAATGTGCACCTAACTTGATTCAAAAACCACAATACTCTTTTGCCCAAACTCAGGGTACAATCTATTTTCACACCCTCAGAGGGTAGGAAGAGCATCGCATCCTGGCTCTGTCCTAGCAAGTGTCCCCATTCAGCTTATTCACTACAATAAGGGATCAGCCCTAAGCAGTACTGAAGGGATGGAAATTCAAAACTCAAAACCTCTCCCTTTTCCGTCATTCAAGTCACATCTTCTCCCACATCGGTGCTGAACTGAGATGAACCCCAGGACACATCACCCTGGAGTCTCCAGAGACCTCAAGCTGGTGAAACTCACAGTTAAAATGAAAGCCCATCCACGAGCTACAGCTTTCACAGCAGCAGAATTTGGACATAAGCAGCATATTACAAAGATAGAGGCAACACTAAAGACCTTACTGACACGCTAAGAGCAATCAAGGCAACCCTGCTGTTCTGGCTCAGCTACACAAGACAACAGAGGGTGCAAAGGATCCGTGGACAGAGGTCCAAGCTGCAGGACGTGTCTGCACAAGCTTCCCAAGTTTCTGAGACACAGGAGATGAGAGCAAGGAGATGAACACGACAAATCCACATCTCAGAGGAAATGGGACTGCTCTAAGTGAAGTTTTTAACCTAGCTCAAGAAAGCATTATTTCTACTATTTTCTATGCCTGCCTTTCCAAAAGAGTTTATAGGAAACTCGCTCTGAAACACGAGTTTGTATTTTGAGTCATTCCTTCTCATAGGCACAGAAGCTGCCACTGCTAGAAGGAGATGGCCACAATGACCCATAGCTACACTTCTTTTATCCCTCTGCCATGTCCCTTCTCATTAAACTTTTTTAAAACCTCGGCCATCTGCTTTTATTTTGTTGACAGCATTGCACAAAGACAAGCCAAGTTACTAATACAACCTACCTGCATTGTCCCAGGTTTCTAAAGCAACAGAAATCAGTAACAAACCAGACAAACCCCAGGCTTGTTGCAAAACTATGAAGTATTTAAAGCACACAGAATGAAAAGGGAAATTCCTAAACAGTACATACAATCTTATTTACTGCTACAAAGCAGCACAAGGTAATTATTTAAAACTTAAACTCTGCTTTGATAATGAGGTGCAGTCGTACAAACATTTACAGCCTTTCACATATTTACTCCTTTCTGCACTCTGGTTACTGCTAGCATTCAAGACAGGGAATTAGCAAGCTTATTGCCCAATTTGTATGAAAGGAGGTGGAGAAATAGGACACAGAGGCAAACATAGTCTGGACAGAGGACAGACTGAATCAAAAACTGTGTTTATTAGAACTCCAGTTTTGAGTTTTCCTGCACGTTCCACCAGGTCAACCTTCCTGACATCATTTGATATGTGCCAAGCTCGCTGGGGTGAGATCATTCAGATCCCAGGAGCTGAACCCTAATCAAATATGGAGACAGAGACACATACCAAGGCTCTTGGCATTCAATTAATGTGAATGAATCACTGGTACAGGCCCAATGCTGGCAACGTCATAGCTTTAGTGCATGGGTTATTTGTGAAGGTATCTATACGCCTTGCCAAATCCATGTGACTTGACCTGTTCAATAAACCCCATTTTTTTGGAGCCAAAAGGATAGGACAAACACATTCCAAATACTTTCAGATAGTTGGAAACTTCAACTAGGCAGAGCATGGAATTCTGGCAATCTAAAGTGTATGGGAGTCTCCCAAGGGACCTCAGGATCTCTGTTTGCCTGGGAGAACTGCATCCGGACACTGCCACTGGGAAGAGCTCCACACTGGTGCCTTCTAGTCTGCTTTCATGCAAAGCTCATGAGCTGCTTCACAAGGTATCAAGCCATCTGATACCATCTTTTCATTTTCCTGACATCCCTGAAAGCTTTTTTTAATTAAAAAAAAAAGTGAAAGACACTACTACCTGGAATGAAAAATTAAGACAGCTAAAATCCCTTACACTATGTTTTTCCTCCAGAAAACTAAGTTCCTTTTAAAAGCACATAATACCAGCAAAACAAGAAAATAATTAACTCTGCTTGTTTACATATCAAGAAAATCCTCCAGCAGTGCTATCTATCCCTCAGACGGGTTCATTAAGATTAAGAGATTACTCTAGTTTCTGGAGTCAGCCAGGCGCTCAGCGTGCCCAAGCCCCAGCTTGTTTGCAGCTCAGCACAGCTCGAGCCGTGTCCTGGTGTGAGGTGCTCAGCGCCAGCCCCATCCACGCAGCAGACACTAAACCATGCCTGCTGTCACCATCAACGTGTCATCGTGCTGGGCAAGATCCCCCAGCTCTCCCAGGGATGCCTGTATCGGGTCAGCACAGGCAAGTAGGTGCTTCGCCATCCTCAACTCCGCTCAGCTTCCATAACCTTCCCTGCTGCAAGCACAGAGCGAGGGCTTAGAGCCAGCCACCACTGGGCAGACCCTGCTTACCATAAAGCCCAACCTGTAGCCACCAGCTACGTGCCCGAGCACATAATCTGCTTTACTGCAGCTATGAACTGTAGCAAACAGAGGATTAGGGCTTCAGCAAGAGCAGATGACTCCAAGCAGAGATCATTTGCATGTGGTTGGCTATTGCCTTGCATATGAGGAAGAAAACAAACAAACCGCCCCCCACACACACACAAAAAAAGAGAAAAACCACAGAGGACACTAGAAACTAGCACACAGAGGTGGCTGATGCCAAAGCTAGAGCCGCTTCATCACGTCATGCTCAGCTGCTGCAGCCCGGAGCTTCAACCTGCGCCCCGCACAGCTGAACACGCAGCCGCCTCCAGTCCACCCACCACCTTTCCAGGGGCTACCACCCATCCCAGGCATGAAGGGACTGTGCTGCGTCCTCCTCAGCTGCTGCTGTTCAGGGCTGGGCACAGCTCTCCAAACCCATAGGAAGTTTGCCCAAGAAGGCAAGAGGAGTCAGCAAGAAGAGCCAAGACTATGGTTTGCAATCCAGGTTTCCTTTTGCCTCACCACAGATCTAAACTGGCACACAGGGATTGAGATGAACAGAAACAGGAATTGCATTAATGCAAGCTCAGTTTTATGACTGACTGAGGACAAACACCAAAACCCCAAAGACTATTTATGTGCATTTTAGTGCCTTGCATTGAGGCCAGCAGCCACCGGACACAAGGCTAATGGAAACCAGCATCCTGGAGACTGACGGATAATGTCAGGGCTTGGGGAGTGAGGGAGGAGGAAAAACACACCACCATTCAAACAGAGATGCACGCTTAGATAACAGAACTGCAAAGTTGCTTAGAACAAATTACTACTGTAAATAATGTAATTTAAAGCACCCAGAACACTTCCACTGCTCAAGGAAGAGCTATAACAATAGGAGGAAGTGATAAGACACAGCAGCTATTCTTAACACACGAAAACACTGATCCTAGTGAATAACCAAAAGTTATTTTCTAATCTCAACTGATTATATTTCTGCCTCCTGGGCATTTTCAGGCTGGATAAAATTAGAAACCTTAGCAGGTTTCTGCATATGTCCTTGCTTACCTTCCTGTTCAAACACACGCCTGACTTCTACTGGAGGTTGTGCCTTGCAAAAACCATCACTCTCGCTGAACCCTAAAGGCAGAAAAAAAGTGACAGATACCAGAGCCACCAGCATCATAACCACCAAGCTGCTGGTTCACTTCCTTTGAAGGTAACAGGTTATTATTGCTGCAGCCTGGTGGCAGTCCTACCCATCACTTTTAAGGTGACGGGAGGCAGATGTGGCCAAATTAGCAGTCACTTGCCCATGTGGCTAATGAGTAACAAGTGTCTCATATCTGCAGGGATGAGTCCGCGGTTCACACAGGCTGGACCCCGCAGCGTGGACCCCAGTTCAGCTTCACCCGCACAACTGGCGAGGCTGCACCACAAGCACTTGTGCTTCCTCAATTTTATAAAAGCAACAACAAGCAGGAGCTCCAGTGTCAAAGCTGGCAAAAAACACGTGACAAACCTCATTTGATTTTTGCAAGCTGTGTTTTCTTCTTCCTTTTAGGAAACAAATAGAGCCAACAAGTGGGAAGAGTGTCAGAAAGGGACCATGTCATTCTGTCACACCCGTTCCCAGGCCAAGGACATGAGAGATCAGGCCATCATCTTGGTTATTTCCTGCACCAGAATCAAAAGCAGCAATTCCCAGTGCCAGGATGGCTTCCACGGGTTGAACTCACTGTGAGTCAGGTTGTTTTTTGAATGATCCGTGGGAGTTGCTGCCCAAAGAATGCCAAACATTTACTCCCGAAAGAAGTCACGCACACAGCATAGCTCCAGCATCACCACAGAGCAAGCGGGGGAGAACTACCAAGGTTATGAGGCAGCTAAACGAGTGCTACTGAGAGCTGACTAAACTCAAACAAGATAGAGCTATAGCAAGGCTGGGAGAGGGGGAGGAAACAAGTAGGAGTGATCTGATCACAGCTACAGAACTAAGTGTTTCAATAAGGCTAAAGTGAAATACAAATGCTGCTTTCAAAGTAATATTTGTTTGCTTTATAAGATACTAAAAATCCATCCAAACTTAAAACAAACACACTCTAGAAGTTTTTATAACGATTCAGTTTAGCTGAATCTACTTCAGAGGTTAGGCTGGGACCTCATCTACATTACCAAAGCTTGTCCTTTTTACAATTATAATAAAAACTGAACTCACTTACCTGAACACAACAGATTCTTTCAGTATCCAGGAGAAGAATTACTCAACAGGTCCCTGTGAATTGTCACAAGGGAGGCTATCTGCAGCTTGCAGTACTTTTGGTATAGGATATTTACTCAGAAATCAAATGCCCCAGGCTCATTTGCGGGGAAGATATCAATCAGATGGATGTCAATCACCGGGGAATCTAATGAATCAGATGGCTCTCAGGTGAGCAAGGAAAAAAAACCTCACACTAAGGCTGTCAGGGGAGTCTTACGAATCAACACATGGTGTGACTGCAACTCGCAGCCAGCCTGGGTCTGCAAACCCCTGCATGGTCCCATCACCAAGTCTTCTCCTTCATACTCGTCTGTGCAGAGGGAGATTATGAGCATCCCATGATTTGTATTTATGGTCATTCTCCTTGTTTGTCCTTTAAGACAGGCAGAGTAAGGATAAAAACAGAATTGGCCTGACCCTTCCAGACTCAGAAATTAAAATAAATAGGTATCAGCCAGCCATCACCCTTTCTGCTGCACTGGCTCCTTGCTTTAAAGCCACCACACTCAGCTTTTCTACACCAGTTTCAGCTACAAACAGTGCAACAGCTGGCACGGAGTTTGCTGAGAAGCCTGAAAGTGATTTCACAACACAACTAGCAACTCTCATGGAGCTATTAGTAGTTAAGACTTGGTTACCTCACTAGGAGTGGGTTTGTTTTTCCAAAATATTCACCATTTAATCCCATGGGTCTTCATGAAATCCAAAATTCAAGCAGTTCCAACATCATCTAGCATTTAGGATCCAATGAGAGGAAATGAATAAAGTTTGCTACGGACATTTTGAAGGGACTTTATAGTGAAGGATTTAAAGGCAGAAGAGCACAGGGCAGGTGAGGTGAGTTGTGCAAGATCATCTCAAAGGTCCAGAATCCAGACTGGTACCTGCAAGTCCCCCTCACTGTTTACTTTTCTATGAAAATCCACTGTCCTAACTAGAGGGCAGAAGAGAGGACAGGACATAGAGATTTCTGAGGCTTCCTATCAACTGGTGTTGCAAAATAGCTCCTTATTTTTTTCAGTTTACACCCTGTGTGCAAGTTCAGAATAATGCAATACTACTTCCAAGGGAAAAATACAGACTTTGAAGGTCATCCATTGAGCAAGAACTTCATCAAATCCAACAAGATGCAGAAACCTAATTTGGACTCACAGCTGAACTGAAAACTACAGACATTTCATATTTTAAATCTAAATGCATATGCACAAGCAGATGAACTACAGCTGTTACAGTTTAACCACACAGCTCTAGTAAGTCTGATGAACTCCTATAACCAACCTGAAATTCAAGGAATTATAACCAGGCCGGTCTAAGCAACAAAACACATGAATACAAAGGAGATTTTTCTGATATGGGCATCATTTTACCTAGTATTTTTGTCAGAAATCATACTCATTCCAAGTGACAGCTTCGTGACCTTAGAAAGACTAGATTTTCTTTGCATCTGCTTTGTTCACACTGACAAAGTGATGCTGATCCATTACAAAACTGAAGCAGCGTCACTAGAGGAGCAAAGCCTTAAAGCAGCAATTCCTTGGTTCTGCTAATTGATTTGTGCCTCTTGTTAAGGTTTTTCCTGATAACACATTGTTGCAGCTAGACAGAGCTTTGCACGAAGCCATTCTCCAAAAAAAGCTTCCCCCCCCACAATGTGTGCTGGTATTTAATAGAGCCTTGAATTCTCCCAACTGACCTTGGAGCTCTGTGCTTGCTCAGATGTCTTCCTGGCCTGGAAACATCCGGCAGCTTCAGGCCTGCTTTACACTGGCCAAGAGCAAGTAGGAAGCACAAAGTGAACAAACTCTCAAACCCTTGGATGAGGAATATCAGAGTGACTGCTCCCAGAAGGTATCCTTCCTCTCTGCTAGGCAGAGGAAATAACTGCATCTAAATACAGCTGTTACCTTTATCTACTTTTACCCCTCTCAAGCACGAGCTGGAGCGAGTCCAGGATTCGGGAGCATTTGACCACAACAGCTGCATCTCAGATCAGCTGCAGGGATGTAGACGCTGCCGCCTCATGTCTGCCTTCCGCTACGAGGCATGCAAGGATTTCCTTCCACTGTGCGAGCCCCGCGTTTGCAAACATTAACATTGTCTGAGCTTTACCTTGACCGAGAAAAACAACTTTCATCAGCACAGTTGTATTTAATTGTTGCCCAAAGAGGATATCCTTCCAGTTCCACTATATATTGACCACCTGCCATGGACCTAGCAAGGGCTGCAGACTACTATTCACTTAAAAGTTTCTTCCATTGCCTTCCCCTGTGCTACAGGGGAGCTTGACAAAAAGTAGGTAGCTTCTTCATAGTTCCATGTATAACCTTTCCTCCTGCTCATAAAATTTACTCTTAACTAATAGAACCCAGTGACAAAGTAAGATTTTAAGCCGCATGAATCTAGTCAGCAGCATGTTTTAATTACATATCATACTTAGTCTCCTTCCCCAAACTGAAAGACGGTTTACTAGTTTGTGTGCTAGAAGATTATCCTATACTGTGTAGTCACATAAGGGAACTAACTACCCGCTGTTTGGGAATGCCCAGGGATGGGGATTTTCCTCTGTTTTAGGTCAAGGGATAACTCATATTTCCCCTGACCCCCTTCTTGGGGCCTAGTGGGGGCACCAAGCCAGCACTGCTCTCCATCAAGCTTGCAGCCTTGCACTCAACTCATCCGAGTGAAGAACACACGTTGTAGACACCACTTCCATGACAGGATCTACCCTACAGCCTGACCAAGACATCCATAAATGAAACATTTCCCCATCAGGGCACATGTGACATTGGCCTCAACTAGTTCAAAAGCCAGGTTCTTTCTCAAGACAAGGCAAAGCCACTCATGCAAGGGGATGAAGAGTACACAGGGCTTGTGCCATTACAAAATAAAACCCAGCACAACAGGATTATGTGATGAGCAAAATCAACAAACAGGAATTCATACACTAAAAACACGCTGAGAGCTCAGCCAAGTCGTTACCACAATGCTGTGGACTCAACTGTATGATGCGCTCAGTGTCATTTCCCAGGTTCAGGCTCCACCAAACGCTGGGAGTGTGAGTGTTCACACAGACATCGAAGGACGAAAGCCACAAGATCCAGTTCTAGTAGCCAGGGACACGGCAAGTTATCACAGGTAGACAGTGCTTCACGCTATAGAAGACTAAGTCAATAGCTCTCGGACAACTAAGTTGTCCAGTTTAATGGACATTATACAAGACAATGGACATTATATAGTTTACTGGACATTATACAAGAAAATTCAAGTTTCCCCCAAATTTATCCCTCTAAACCTTTGAAAGGACATGAATAATAGCGATCAGAGCAGTGCCTATCTTAAAAGGCCTGGATGGTTGTACCAAGTGGCTGTTCCTTTATTTTTCTGCATGATAACGAAGTCCCTTTCCCCAGGATTTAATGAAAAAAAACTCCATATTTACAAGAGCGCGCCAAAATTTTGTGCGCTGCTCAACGGTCCCGGCACGAGCAGCTTAAGGGTTGGAGCACACTATGCAGATGGAAATAATTATTTAGGAGGGGAAAGAAGTCCTGCACATATGGAGCAATATTTCATTCGAACGCAAGCCTCCCACCACCAACACATTCCAGACTCCTGGAGTAATCGACTTGGGGGAATATGTTTTGAGCTACATCAGCTTTTGTGCTTCTTTCTCCAAATTTCTTTGCAATCACAGAACATACTCCCCTAACAAGCTGACCTAATGGGAAAGGATCATCTTGCCAAACAGCAACAAGTACCAGAAATGGCTATAAACAACTGAATCCAGAATCTGCTTACAGATCTAATTTTTCAAGCAACAGGCCTAGTTTCAGACAAGCTTTTCACTACGCAACACACCTGGAAGATCTTATCCCCCTAAATAACAGTGTTGCTCTCAATGACTTCTATGTAAACTCTACAGTATAAGATAAGGAATAAACCATACAGGCAATGCTTGATATTTAGATAGCTTTCCTCAGTAATCATTTTCTTGCTTTCATTAAAGATCCTATTGCCAAACAGAATGTATGCTCTTGTCTGACAGTGATTAACTTGAGGCTAATTTAGTACTTAATAAGTCAAATACTTTATGAACTCAAAAACATGTTTCTTAGAAAGAAATGCCAACAAAACAGAAGTGAATACTATTGATAGATTAGAAATATCTAATTAAGGGCACCCTTTCAAGTCAGCTGCATAAAGACTATCTCATGTATCATGTTGCAGAACAAAAAATAACTCCAGCAGGTCTCAATTAAGAAACCAGACCAGAGGGATCTCACATTTGCAGCAGGAAGGCTCATGCATATTACAGCTAAGACATTTTTATGACTCCAACTGAAAGCACTTAAACTTCTGAGAACAAAAACACATGGGCTATAGCACCCCCCCCCCAAATAGCAAGAGGGTTTTTTTTTTTTTTTCCTCCTTCTCCTGAATTGTGTGCCCCAAAAATCAGAGAGAGCTAAAATACACTGTGTACTTGGTCATGCTTTCTAGCCTTCAGGTTTTGAAGGAATGATACTATGAGCTGGCAAATAACATTTAAGGTTTTTTTTCCCCTTTTACAGCGGCAAATAAATAAATAAATAAACAAACAAACCTTCTTGCTCAACCCAAGAGCTGCTGGTGCTGCGCCCTCTTGGGGCACGAGATGCTATGAGCCAAGTCTTGCACGTTATTTTTCTGCATCCTGC
>NW_010582003.1:2512-34005 GCF_000705375.1 Tinamus guttatus
TTTTCATCCAGAACACTCTCGTGGAGGTGTCTGCTTCTTGCTGTTAAACCTCGTGAAAATTGGGAGTGAATTCCCTTTGCCTCACTTTTCTTAAGTCTGAGTTTGTCAGAGGTGCTTTTAAAATTCCGAAAACACTTTTAGAGTTTAACTTTCCCCTTGGTGGCTTTAGTAGAGTTTATAAACTTACATCTATTATATAAAGTCTAATATGTTTAAGGTGGCTAGCAGCTCAGCTGTGTTTGTTATATATAAGATTTTTTTTGCCAGCGATGACTTGTAGAAACATTTTTATTATTTCTGCATCTCTTAACATTGACCACGTCCATCTTCTGAATCGTAGTGGATCTTGGTGGAAGTTTGGCCCTCGCCTGAGTGGTTTGGGGGGAAGTCTGGGCTTTGGGTTACACGTCCATGAGCTGTTCCACCACCCTTGGTGCAAGGCTGGATGTTCCTGACTCGTGAGGCTCGCAGGAATTATTTCTATCCAAAAGGAACTTTGCTAATGGAGATTTTGCCGGCGCTGAGACACAACGTGGTGGCAGACGGTTCCCGAGCTGACAAGGCCTGAGGGCAGGTCTGGGGAAAACACGAGTGTTTGTGGGTGCTTCCAAACCCGCTTTGGGAAAAGCCCTTGAAGACGCTGGAGTCATTTAAGCGAAGGAGGGGATGATATTTGACACGAGGAGCCTTGTGCTGCTCCTCGTGCCGGGGTCCGCAGCGGCGTTGGGTCAGATGGGGAGACTCGGGCTCCCCTTTTTCTGCTTTCCGGTGTTAATGCAGTCGTGCAGTGCAGCCCGTGTGAGCTCCCTGCTTATTTCCTCTGCGTGTGTTTTTTCTGCTTTAGCGGATTAGCTGCACTGTCTCTTCAAAGGCTATCCAATCAAGGAGGGGTTATTAAAACCGGGGTGCTTTATGACTGAGAATTAATTAGAGCCGCATTTTCATGCAAAACATCCAATTTTTTGATTAGCAATGGAGCAGGGCCGCAATTAACACTCTAGGAAGCTTAAATTTCCAGCATTTTGAATCTCAGGAAATGAGATTATCAAACCGGGGTCAGGCACTTGACAGAGAAAGGGGGATTACGTGTAAAAAAAATAATTTGTTTCTTAAATTTTTTTTTTCCTCTGAGATTGTTATTAAAGCTGCAGTGAACCCGGGAGGAGGACGACAAGGGGGATGCCCAAAAGGGGAGGCAGGAGAAACCCTCTGCTTCGCTGTGCAAAGAGCTGCCCTCGTCCCTGCAGCCGCACAAACCTGCCAGCCCGGGGTTTGCAGCAGCAGGTTTCAATGGGCTGGTTGGTCTTAGCCTCTTTAAATAGGTGCATTTGGGGAGGGTTTTAGGTATTTTATGTATTTGTACCTTACAGGAGGAGAAGGGATGCTCTTAATGGACACACGGCTTCGTCTCTGCTCCTTCCAGCAAGGATGGGACCTGCACAACGGGCAAAGCTATTGCATCCTTTTCTGTGTTATTAAGGGATGAATTATTAAGGAAGCTCAGTCTGATCTTGCAGCATCAATTTATCCGTAACAGGTTGGACCACGTCCAGGTCTAACAACACAGGCCTAAGTTGTGTTCTGCTCCCCTATTGTGGCCTTCCCAGTACGATCTGATCTTCAACTCCAGCCCTTTTGTGTTTTGAAGCCTCTTTTAGGGCTACTGAATCCATCCTCAGCCTTGACTTCAAACTCTTCTTCCTTGAATCTTTGGCCCCATGTTACTCTGCTCACAGCAGAACCAAGTGATTCCAGTACTGCACTGTGTAGACTGTCAGGTGTCACATTCTGCCTTTCCTCCTCCTTTAGTATGAAAAACAAAACCACAAGGATGTCAGGATCCTGGAAATCAAAGCTGATGGGATCAGCTATGAGCTCCTTCCCCAGCTTTGATTTTCAATCTTCACGGCTCTTCCCACGTCAGCTCCTAGTGTGGAGGAACTGAACCATCCCGGGTTAATTCCATGAGTTACTTATGTTCCCAATACCTGTTAGGGAAAGCCCATAGGTTTTCATATATCTAATTGTCCCTAAATCAACTTTATCTGCATTGGTGAGTATCTTTCCTCCTTTTTCCTTCGTGTTATCCAATGCACATGTTTTTTTTACAAGATATAGCCCGGGTCAAAATATTATAAATAATGTTTTCCTTTTCCAAAGGCTGGTGGAAACTTTTCATCAATAAACTATCTACGATACAGTCAATTAGGTGCTTGTCTCACTACTCTGCAATAATTTATAATTAGCTGGTGTGGAATTTGACTTGGCAAATGTGAAGCAGTCATCCTGTTCCTGTGGGACTGTTGGTGACCACATTGGCCAGAATTACAGTATATATCCTCAAAGAGATTTATATATTAAGAGTTCCTTCTAGAGAGATTGTTTCAGGTTGAACGTAGAATTCACTCTGAAGTTGATATTTTGCATTTTATAGCTCCATTATTTAAATCTGACGTGATAAATCCTGTGATCTAAGACGCTCCGAGGTGCTTGTGCTTTGTGTTGAAGTCTTGCTTACATGTGGTTTTTTGGGGAGTTTCAGCATCCTACAGAAATTTGCCCAGATTCATTCTTTATGCAAGTCAAATTCTTGTTTACTCGTCTGCGATTTTGGGAACTTTATTTTCACCAAGTTAATTAGCAAAACAGTAAATACTGTGCGGAAACATTGCTTTTATTTCCCCTGTTTGATAGACTTGCTAATCCTAATTTAGAAAAAGAGTGGAACTGAGTTGTCTGTGGAGACTGAGCTACTACAACTTGCTGTTTCTGCTGATTTTATGTTCCCCAAGCTGAGACCCCTCAAGAGAGTCATGAGATATCCCGAGGGCCTGGGGATGGCACCAGGTACCCCCAGGGTGAGGGTGGGCACAGGAGCAGTTGCTCTTGCCCTGCTTTAGAGGCAAAGATGAGTTTCATCTCTCTCATCCTCAAGCCCCTGCGCGGTATTTGAAGCCCCTTAAAATGTGAAACCATTATTTTTAATAATAATAAAAAATATATACCTGGGACAGCTCTATTAGCATTTAGATTTTCTCCCTTTTTTTTTTTCCTTCACTTTGACTGATGTCCATATACATTTTTTACACCGAAGATTTTTTTATCTTGGTAATGTTGAAATGCAACTTTGCGGTGCCGGAGGAGTGGGCAGCCCTCGAAAGCCCTGCTTTCCAGGAGGGTTAAAGCCATTTAGGTGAGCATGAATTAACATTTCCCTTGTCTCGCAAAGGTCACCCGTTAATTGAGATTCACCGCGTTCTGCCCCAAACCTGGGTTCCAGGAGACCTCTCCTTGCAGAGGAGGCAGAAATTGGCAGCATAATCTCATCAGAGGCTTAGGTTATATGGTAATAAATCATTCAATTCGAAGCTAAAGAAGCTGCCACGGAGCATAAAGCACACCAGATGCTTCAAAGACTCGTATGGCTTCGAGTTTGAGTAACAGTTGGGGGATCCGTAGATGTCTTGAATTTCGCTTAATAAGGACAAACTGTTGGGGGGAGAAAGTCATTCTTTCTTAATTAAAGGATTGGAATATTACTTATTTGGTTGTATGTTAGCTGCCATCCATTCTATCTATACCAAAAATATGAATTTAAGGTGTAATGTCGCAATCCTGTAAATCTGTGTGTGGTGTTTCAGAATTTATTGCAAAAACAATCGTATATCCATTGTGCCCTGCCTTTCCTAGAGGGATAAACGTGTGCTGAGAAGGTGATTCCCTTCTGCAGAATTAAGATGTAACGTTAATCAATTAAGTAACATGATTTAGAATTACGAAGGCATAGAGGCTAACAGTTTCTGAAGTGCTGCTAGGACTACGTGTGTAAATTCTTGTTGAAGTTTTTACTTAATGTGTCCTGTCATTATTAGAATATTTTATTATTTGAGAGTACCAGGAATAGGATATTTTTTTCCACGTGGGGGGTGTCGTAGGAGAAGGTTTTGCATCCAGTGATAATGTGAGTAAACAGGTAGGCAAAAGCATTTGTGTGGAGGCTGGAGATGGAGAGAGAGACGTGCGTGTGAGAAGCACCAGCACTTTTAAGCCTCGAATCAAGGCTTTTAAATCTCTATTTATTTATCCATTTATTTACTTATTTGCCCCCTCTTTTGGAGCTTGAAAAGAATGAAGCTTTTTGAAGATGCTTGAGTGCATCTTGGCAAAGGTTTGACAGGACCGCCAAAGGGCGACCACCTTTAGGACACGTTATAGCACAGACCTGGCCCTTAGACTACGTCGCGCTCGTTCTGCTGTTCGTTGACTCAAAATCTGCTCCCTTTTCCCTTTCCCAATTCTCCCTCCCTTTTTTCCTTTCCTTTTCATAGCAGCTCAGCACATCAGGAGCTCCATCCCCTGTAAGGACCTGGCTGGTGAGCCGTTACCCCAACGTTGTGTTGGTTTTGATCAGAGGGGATAAGGGTATGTTTTCCATCTGCTCTGTTGTGACAGTGATCCTTCAAGCCACCAGACATGAAGTTGTAGCATTCCTCCAGTTTAACAGAGGAATATTACTGTTTTTCTTCTGTTACAAGGGCCATCAGGGGAGGAGGCGGTAGGAGGACATCATGTACATGTTGGATACATCTTTAAAGGGACACATTAATGGGGAGGCAATTGAATGACCGATCTAATGCTGGGGAGACTGTGTCTTCCTCCAAAACCGTGCCGGGATCAAGAGCTCTCCAGCTAGGACTGCTCTTCATGGGCTCCACGATAAGGCCTGTTGTGGCCAACCGCTCTGCTCCTTTCTCTGGACATGCCCTGGGCCAGGGCACTGCATTAAACAAGGAGGAAAGTTGACTACAAGGTCTGCAGTGACACAGGTTAGTGCTGGCCCCCTTCAATGGCAGCCTTGTCTGCCCTTCCTGTGGATTTCTGGGAATCTTGGAGTAATCTAAACATGCAAGGTACATGGTGAAGCAGAAGGATATTTTGGAAGGGTTCTCGTCTTTCTGTTCTCACTGTCACCAAGCGTATGTGTTTTTAGACAAAACGAAGGTAATTTCTTTGCCTCCCTTTTCCCTGGAGCATTTTCTCCTGTTAAGACAGGAATTTTAGAGAGTCCCTGTGCTGCTCCCTCTTGACGTGGCTTTTCTGTTGGGCTGTGGATACTTTATCTCCCAAATTCCTCACCCAACCTCCTCCTACAAAGCCCTATCTGACTTACGGTATTGGATCCCTTTTTGTCAGGGGTCCCCAGGTCCATCAAATGACTGGAGTTGTCTGTAAGGGGATCCTTGGGCAGAATTGTTGTTGAAAAAGATGTCGAAACCAGATGTTTCTGGGTGTTTTCCCCATAAAAGACATTTACAGCTGTTTGAGGGACTGTGTTTCAGGTTTTCTGAAGAAGTACAGCCTAGTTCTTTTTTTTTTTCCCTCTAAATATTGGGTATGGCAAATGCTTTCTGAAGAACTCATTAGTGTTTTCAAATTTCATTATAATTACTTAATCGCATAACAACAAAGACTTGATGCTCAGTAGCTGGGTTCTTTTGCGCGATATCAAAAATATTCCAAGTGACTGGGGCCTTGGCGCGCATCTGCGCGGCTCTTGGGGACTTCTAATTGTGCCTTAATTATTATTAGCAGCAATTGCAGGGGCTCCCTTGCAGGAGCGCTGTGTTCACTGCACCTCCGGGCTCCTGGAGATGTGTGAGCAAATGGAACAAGTGGCACTTTTCTTTGTGTGCTTAGTGAATATGCGAGGGATTTCCAATGGCCTCTTCCCTCAGCTGTAGCTGTCTATGTCTTTGATAATGGGAGATACATGGATATCATGTGGAGAAGCTCTAATTCCGCTATTAATTGGTCGATAAGGTACTTGGTGCTTTTCCCTCTGCTAGGTAAGACGCCGGCTCAACTTGAGCCAAAGTTGAGTAAGTGGCTCATGGCCTGTGTGTTTGAAAGGACAGCAAGAAGCCCAGGACCTGTTGCCAGTCGTATGAAAGAAGAATTAGTGGTTTTTTAGTTACTGCTGAAGTGTGAGAACCCAGCTGGCAAAAAAGTTATTTATTTTTAGCTAACGACTGCAGCACAAGCAGGCGAACTCCGCGGCGTGTAGGAGTTCAGGGCCTGCACTGTCAGATCCTTCCTATGGTGCCTCTACGTGCAAGGGAGTTACTAGAATTTAAAGAGTTCTTTTTCCAGTGTAACGTGCCCAAAGCAAGCAAAATCCACTTTGTTTCAACACATCCCTATTATTTTTTTTTTCCGTGTGTCTTTAGTTATCTCAGCCTGTTAGGACTGTGCAGTTTCTCTGTGACCTTGTGGAAGCCTAAAATAGAGATTTACTTGAGCAAACCCATCATTTTTAACATCCATGCTGTGCAAATATTGTTCAGAATTTGATGAGGAACTTTACAACTGGAGGAACCGTTATGAAAGACTGAGTTAGAAAAGATAAGAGTGCTCAATGTTATACTCTGAATGTCCTGGCGTTATCCATGTTTCCCCTCAGTGGCTCTGGGATGGATCTGAGCAGAGCATCGTTTCTGAAGGGTCTTCCAGAGAGCTTTAGGTGTGTTAAAATTGTGCTTGGAATAGAGCAAGGCCTGGGAAATCTAATAAGGAGCCTCTGCACTGAGTTTGTAATTGTGCCTGGAGCTTGGTTTTCATGGCTGGGTCGTTAATGTTAAAGTAGCTAAAGCCTTTTTGGAGGGTCAGGACTTATATGCACTAGAGAAACGTCTTTCTTGTGAGATTTATAGATACGGGGAAAGGAGATGGGAGAGAAAAATCTGCAAAACTGTAAATTACCCTGCGGTCATAAATCCTCACACCCTGTATGGGAAACAACCTTATGTTGCCAGAATCCACTTAATTATTTTCATCATTATTTTTTTATTTTTCAAATCAATTCCTAAGTGGAGCAGGGTGCTGCAGCAGGCAAATATTAAGCAATTCACCAGCAGTGGCTTGTTGTACGATTCCCCTCTCCGGCGTAACCATCTATGAGATATTTCTGAGCGCAGCCTCCAGCTCGGCAGCGAGATGCCAACGTGCATCCTGCAGCCTTTTGCTTTCTAATTAGAGCAGAAGTGCTTGGGACTCGATTAGTGCTAATAGCTGGCGTGGGGACGCGAAGGGGAACCACTGCATTGCCAGGTCCCTTTCTGGCCACCTTTCTGCTCCCGTTCTGGTTGTGTAAATGCACATTTACTGTCCCTATTTGGTGGCCTCAGTGCTGCCCTGGGTATTCCCAGTATCCGGAGGAGGAAGAAAAGCCCCCACAGAAGTCCAGACCCTGCAAGCGTCGCAGATAAGCGAAGAAAGTCAAATGTTTGTTGAGAGGTGTGATAAGGAGCTCCGCTGTATCCGAGTACCCCTTTGCATTGCTCTTGCAAACACAGATGTCTGGCTGTAATTTTTAGTTTCAATAGAGCAGTTTAGTGTTATTACATTAACCATCCCGGATTGAGCACTTATCTATCCTGTTGTATTGTGCTTGCAATTATATAGTGTCTTTTTGCTCTTACATTCTCTCAGAGCCTGTTTGGAATATAGAGTAGTGTATTAAAGATAAAAGCCAAGGGTGGTTTTTATTGAGATTATTTACAGCGTTTTCTCTTGTTGATGTTTTAGGAGCTTATCTCATTTTTAAAAGTTCATATAATGGCTTTAGGGCTTTATCTTGGCTTGCACTGTAGTTAAATGCTTTATAGTCCTTCTTATTAATTATCCTCACAGATTTGATCCTTTCTCAGAGCTTTCAATTGCCCACTGTAATTGGCCTTCACCTTTACATGACAAAGACACCTGCCTAATTTCAGATGCTGTGATTGCGGAAAAAAAAAAAGAAAATAAATGTTATTTTGTCCCATTGACAAAATACAAAAATAGGGACCTGAAATACAGCGAATATCTCTGTTTAAGGTAGGAGGAGATCAAGGGGCATCTGTGGTATCATGTTGGCTGTAGATACAAGAAGAAAGTGAACATGAAGTGAAGGACTTGAATTGATGGCAGTGCCCTTGCCTGGTCTGTTCATGAAGGTCTGAGTGGTGGGAGAATGTGATAGACAAGTTCTGCTCTGAAGCTCTTCCCCAAAACACCGCTTCTCATGTGTCTTCTCTTACTTTTCACACCACTGTTCTTATGAAGCAGACATGAGGCAATAAATGTTAGTTTTCATATTGCCTTCCACTGGTTTAATAATGTATCTTCCATTAGAGTTACTTACATTGACACTCACGTTGGATGTTTTCATTTTGCGGTTCCATTCTTTAGATGGAGCCATCACAACGTTCTGCTTGTGCCTGCTTGTTACAGCAGCTCTTCTAACAGCCAGTTATTCGGGTGTTTATTTTGTAAGTCTGTTTTCTCCTATGTTCCACTAAGCCGTGCTCTCCGTGCGACACCTTTGAGACCTGTGCTCTTCTCATGATATGCTGGCTTTTACAGAAATGTGTGCATTTCAGGCACTTTTGGATATACAGTAACGGTTACCTGCATTAGGGACAAAGCTTTATACTTTCACGGTTAACAGAGCGTGGAAAACACGACTTGGACACGGTCCGGAAAGGCCTAGGTAAGAGAACTGCCGTTTAGTTTCTATTTCACATAGAACCTGAGTTAACTGAGAAATTCTCAAATGATTTTTCATGGGGGGAAGAGTTGCTATTGGGTGACTGCTTTGACGCTGGAAAGTCTTTGGCTTGCGTCTAAGTGATAGCTCTTGAGTTGGCCTCACCTCATCCATACTGATGTATGCTGTGCTTCAAGGAGAGCTGGAAGGGCACAGTGCTCATGTCACCACACCGGGGTGATCTGCTATAATATATTTAAGGTTTTAAGTCAATCCTTGCCAGCGCTCGCTTGCTAACAGCACCTGGCTGTTACGTTTCAGGATGTGAGGAGTCTGTGGAAGCTCCTGCTGGCCTTGGGCAGCACCATCCCAAAGGCAGCAGTGACTTTGTGGCCAAGATTCGGTGCTCCTGCTCTGCTAATTGCAAAATCATCTTTCCGAGCTCCTTACGGAGGAGCAGGTGAAAGTCATGATCAGTTCCTAAATTTGGGGCTTGCAGATGAAGTGTGTGTGACAGTTGCATATACAGCCCCAGTCTGATCTCCATGGGCTTTTTGGTGTCACCTTGGGGCAGATGCAGTTCTCTGGCTCACCATAAGCAGAAAAACAGACTCCAAAGCTGGAAAAATGTGAATTTAGGAACTGCTTTATTAAATATTCAGATCCTCTAGAGATATTCTGAGAGCCCCATGAATCCTATAATAAAAGACCAGGGGGAAAAAAGAACTTGGAGATTTTAATTGTATTTTTTTGACTTGACTGCCATTTGCCATAATACCACAATCTATACTGACTTAACAGGGATCCTAATATTGCGTTAGTGTGATTTAACCATCAGACATTTGTTTTATTTCCTTTTCATTACTAGGAAGCTGCCCTAGGCTTTCTTTGCTGGCTGGTTAAGTAATGCAAAGCCCATCTCTAGTGGCTAAATGGAAGCAATCTTTAAGCAAAATCCACCATTGATTGTAACAGGTGGGATTTTTGTTTGCTTGTTTGTTTCTTCAGTAAGGAAAATGCTTCATTTAATGCCATTTTGTCTATTCTTCAGTCCTTTTTCCCTTACTGAGTGTTGGAGCTTCTGAATCAGTCCAAAACGAGCCTAAGCCATGGCTTACCCACCAAGAAGAGTCATCATAACTAAGTGAGGCCGTGCAATTGAATTAAATGCGAGGAAGGAAGATTGAAACCTCTTCCTCTTCAGCTTAATGTGCAGCTGATGCAAATGGCAGTGGCTAAGCAAATTAAAATACATTTTGATGAAAACGTGGCATGCAGGAATGATAGGTTTGATTGTCTCTATAGGAGTTAATGACGCGGATACGAAGCGGAGTGAGAGGATGGATGCGCTGGGTTCGAAACTGGGGAAATTAAGCGGGTTAATGTCAGGCCTTGCTGCAAGACTCCATTACTCGGAGCCCCGAATGCAGAATATTACAGTTTGCTAATGTGCTTAACCCGCTTAATGCTCTCTGATTTTGCATATGTGGAAAACAAAAAGATGGAAGTATTTTGATTTCACTATTTTTTGCCTCTTCTCAAAGCACGGATGCCATCCTTTTTATTTATTTATATATAGCTGGCAGGGTATCAGAGAAGTATATTTAAGCCTAGTACAAAGTCAGTGGAGAGAGTTCTGTTTTGCTGGTGGGTTTTAGGCCTTCCCACACACCAGCGCAGAGCCACGAAGATGCTGAAGGGACTGGAGCATCTGTGGTATGAGGAAAGAGCGAGCGAGCGGGGCCTGTCCAGCCTGGAGAGGAGAAGGCTGAGAGGGATCTGAGCAACATGGACAAACACCTGAGGGGAGAGTGTAGGGAGGATGGGGCCAAACTCTTGTGGGTGGTGGCCAGGGACAGGACAAGGGCTCATGGGTGCAAGTTGAAGCCCAGGCAGCTCCATGTCCATGTGAGGAAGAACTTCCTTGGTGTGAGGGTGCCAGAGCCCTGGCACAGGCTGCCCAGAGAGGCTGTGGAGGCTCCTTCTCTGGAGATGTCCAACCCGCCTGGATGCCACCCTGTGCCCCGTGCTCTGGGTGTCCCTGCTGGAGCAGGGGCTGCACTGGGGGATCCCTAGAGGTCCCTGCCAACCTCAACCATTCTGGGAAAACCAACTGGATGATGTTCAGTCTGGTGCCGAGGCTATGAGCAGGAGAATGGGGCCATGTTGATCCTTCTTTGAACCTTCAGTTAGCTCCTGGCATAAATTACTCAGCAGTGAGCTCTGCTGCTGAAACACTCCTATAATTTTCTGACGTGGTTCATGACTTCACACTCACGGAGCTTTTGAACGTCTGCAGTCCTAGTGCTGCTTCAGAGATGAGCAGGAACTTTCCCATTGGCCGAGGTGTTGCCTTCTGCTTACTGTAGGTTAAACAGATTGGGAATTAAGGTGGGATTCTCTTGGTTTTCAGAGGAAGAGAAATCATCTTATTTCGTCTTCAGTTGTATTGATTCAGCATGACTAAGTGCCAAAACCAGGGACTGTATCATTTTCTTGGGCAACATCAGTAATAATCAGAGTTCAGCGAACAACAGGACTGTTAAAGCTTTGCTGCTTTTGCATGAGTATTTCAATATTGGAAATGTTTTTCCTATTTCAAGTAGTTTTGGTCATCCTACATGGAGCAACACTGTGTCAGACACTGACCACTTTCCCTAGAGATCAGGGCTGATGAGAAGTCGTCTTCTCGTCGTGTTTTCCTTCACTTATTAGAGAGGTTGACAGTGTTGAATCCCAATCCGTTGCTTTGTTTTAAAAGATGCTTCTGTTTTATCTAACCTTGCGGATCCTTAAAGTTAACCTTAAATAAACCTGCCTATTAGTTTTAATTATTTCCGATTGCCATATGTCAACAGATTGTGGTTTGCTTTATTTCCTCACTTGTGTGCTAGCAAGATGCAGTTGTGAATGTTCCTTAGTGCATTTTCTTTGTGAATATACCTGTCCATAAGATAAATAGCGATCACAGATGCTATTTATAATTTCTTAATTTTCTGAATACTAATACAGATATATCGTATTTGTATTTTGTCAGTATTATTCCTTCTGTCATGCAACTCCTCTTGCTGGGAACAAAAATAAGGTAAATAGATTTGGACTTACTGTTTCTTGTGCTGTTGGCCACAGTTGGCCATGACTTGGGTGAAACTGTAATCTTTGTATCCCCAAATTGCCGTGTGAACAAATGAAAACATAACTTTTACTCCATGCAGGCAGAAAGCAGTATTTTTAAAAGGGCTTGTTTTTTTGTCACTTAATGAAAGTTAAATAAGTGGATGGGAGTAAACCCTTGTAGCACGATTACAGTGCCAAACAGAATAGGCCTTTTTTAGTGGCTGGCTGCAAAGACATTCCTTTGAAAAGAGAATAAAACCCCATTTTTAATAAATAATGCAAACTGCCGGTTGTCAAGAATTTAAAGTACGCACCAATGCTTCCAATAATACCAATATAAATACTTCCTTCTAGCCGTTAATTCCAGCCCTTATGCCGAGAGGCAGCCCTGGAGGCAGCTGCTCCCGTCTCCCGCTCCTGCCCTCGCCGGCTTTGGGATCCCAGCCCGGAAAAGCGGCCCCCTGCGCTCCGGCAGAGCAGATGGACAGAGGAGAAACCCTAAGCAACGTGGCACACACCATATTGAGAGCTGGAGGAAAACGAGCTTGTCTTCCAAGAGTGTCATGCGTTAGGACAAAATGCAGCTTTCCTTAAGCAGTCATGCTGGCAAAGGGTTCTCTCCTGTCACCTTTTTCACTTCTTTGATCATCGAGTCCCTGGTTGCTCAGTGAGTCCCTGGGAGCTGCGTGTGCTTTGTGCTGTTTTCCACTCCCATTAGGTACCTCCAAATGGACACTGGAATCCATTCCTGGGAGCTGCGTATGCTTTGACTGTGCTGTTTTCCACTCCCACTATGTACCTCCAAATGGACACTGGAATCCATTAGTTGACCGTGATCTTTGCTTTTCTCCACATACCAAAATGTCGGTTGGGGCTTTGGAGGCTCCCAGCAGAGCTTGTCTGCACGGGTGGTCAGTGCTGGGCTCTTGCAGGGATGTCCCTGGCTTTTGGAGCCCAGCTGCTCATCTTGGGCTAACGTTTTCACAGAACAGATCAGCTATGGAAAATTATTTCCACATAATATTCCACCAAGACACCTCATTTTTTTTCACTTCTTGGAAACTTCAGGGTTTCGAAGAGGAAAAAAAAAAAAAAAGAAAAAAGAGATTATTATTCTTTGGTGCTAGCAAACATGGCTAGTTTCTAAGGGATCAATAACCATATTTGCTTGGATTTCTATTTGATGTTTACATCTGACTTTGTGGACACTTCTGATTGCATTTACTTCTCATTTTCTAAGGAGGGGCCATTTGGTACTGTCAGTGTTATTGTATCATTCTCTTTTTATCTTCCATTTGAAATAGCTGTTTAATTAATAAAACAAAAACACCTAAGCCTTTAGAGTGCATATGCAGTATATCCTGGATTCCCCGCGGGAGAACTGAATGAGGGAAGAAGTTCCAACATCCCACTGCAGAAAAGTAAGACTAAAAAGCCCTGTCGAAGGCTCTCCATAAATAGTGCTGAGGAGAGGGGGAAGGAAAGGGAAGAAGAGCTTTCCTTCCTATTCCTTTCTCTTATAATCATCTGTACTGTAGCATCAGTTCAAACTGGAGGAGGGAAAAACAACCGCAGAGCTCTTCATTTTCTGTTTCTCAGACTTTCCTGATGGGGCATCTTGCTCAGCTGATCGCCCTGACAGCTCCTCATCCAGCAGATAAATGAGGGTTGGGTTATTTTTGTTACACTCCAATGTGCTGTCTGTGATGCTGTTAATGCTTCATGGCAGGGCCCGTCTAATGCAGAGAATCACTGAAGTATCCAGGAGGCCCTAGAAGCAGATCTGAGCTAGGTGATTTTCTCTGCTTGTTAGCTTATATACAAAATGTAAAAAGGAATCTTCTTGCTTCAGAAATTCTGGAGGATGAAGCCAGGTATTCGTTGAGACAGCCAGCAGAGAGAGGCTTTGCAAATCGAAGGCCTGAGTAATGTATTTCTTAATCTTTTGTGTCCTCCCTGCTTGTGGAGATGACCCTGCTGCTCTTCTGAGTGGTCTGGTACAGCTCGGTTCACACCAACACATCCCTTTCCACCCTGTGGTTTCCTTTTGCTCTTGATAGGATAGTCAGTTGTCTGCTATAAACCATGATTGTAAAATGGTTTTCAGCAACTTGCACGTGAAGATTTGCAAAGCAAGAGTGACAGATGGACAAAAATAGGTAAGTCTAGCACACTTACCCATTCTAGTGGTGTTAATACTCCTAAATGAACTTAATGAGAGTCTTTGAGTATTGATAAAGAGGAATATAGCAGGGACTCCTTTAGACTCTTCCCAGATCAGTTTCGTGGCCCATGGAAGTTCTCAGCTTCCAGCTGCCCCTTCCATCAATGGTTGGTTGGAAGAGAGGCTTGAGTAGGTCTCCAGTTCAGTCCCACTCTGATGACAGCAGTGGACACACACTGGTTTTAAACCAAAATAAAATAATGCAGACCCAGAAAACAACTAAATACCTGTCCTTCTGACTGCCAATCTTCTACTACCTGCCTTGCTGTTACTTTGATCTGATGTGCCCTGTGTTGCTGTAAATTCACAGGGATGCTGAGCTGTCCGTTGGCAAAGTCTTGTTCCATCTGCCTCTGGATATTTGCCTTTTAGTTTTCCTTGCTTACCTCTGCATGTATTGATGTGGGTTGCAAAGAATAACTGATTTGGGGCGAAAGAATCGCTTTAACACTTCCAAAACACCTGGTGATGGGATGCTGAACCTTCAGCAGTGACTTTAGCTGTCTCTTCTGCTGTTTAAAAACATGTTTCCATTTTATTCTTATGCCACTTGCTGTGACAAGTGTGAAGATGTTACTTAGTTCCACTTCAGCTCCTTTGTCAAGTAGGAGCCGTGGAGTCCAGTGCTGGAATCAAATTGGTATCAAACAATTTACTAATTACCTAGCTCCAAGCTTATCGAAGGGCACGTTTAGAAATATATTGTCCATGCCACTGAAAGCATGAGGGACCTTGCTGGGAAGCTCTATTTTTCCATTGACAATATTCAGTGCAGAGAAACGATTGCGTTATATGTGGCAGCAGTTTTTAAAACAGATTTCTGTCCCAGGTAGGTCGAATGAACCGGGTCCTTAAATTCATATCGCTCTAATTACCATCTTGGCTCTGCTCACCCCACATCCATTCCGGCCTGGTTTTAGTAGCTGCTATTGCAGGAACCGCTGGAGCTTGGATGTGAGGATTTATATCCCCAAAGCAGCTTGGAAACCCTGATTTCTGCTGTTCCAAGGCGTTAGCCTCTGACCCTGCGGATCCGTGATATATTAGCTGCTAAAAGCATCCTAGCACTGACACGTGCAGGGAAGGGATGTGATAAAGCGATCGCGTTTTCACGTTGGGATGACAAGTGATTTTCAAGCAGGGAAGTCCAGGGGATTATTGGGAGGTTTTCAAAGCTGGTAGCAGTGAAAAGAATGAGGAGAAGTGGCACCTATGTTGGGGTGGTGGTGGTACACTCATGGTAGCAGGGTTTTCTTGTGGTTGAAGAGCCTGCAGAAATCACCAGGGCTGTGCAAGGCTACAAGGAAGCCTTGTGGTTGTCAAGTCTTTAAAAACCTTCGAAATCCAACAAAACTAGTGGAGACTTAACTGCTTTCTGAGCCAGAGTTTGGGTTTGCTTGGTTGAAAGGCTGAAATAGAAATCAATGCAGGGTGTCACTGCGGTGGAGAGGGTGGCTCTTGGGGAGGGCTTTGGACTTGGGACTTGAGGACCGATTCTGCTTCTGCCAGCGCCGGCGTCACACGTGGCATCAGGACCAGGACATGGTCCAGCCCCTGCACCCTTGTCCCGTCGATTCACCTTAATGTGTGTGGAAGAGTCCGACCCTAGGAGCCCCATGAACACCCTTTCAGCAGCTTCATTTAACCAACTGCTTCTGGCTTAGTGTTAACTTCCGAATTCGTAAAGGACTTTTTGGCCAAGGGGGAGCTGCGGCTGCATTTCAAGCCTGAAAACACTAATCCTGAATTTAAGCATCTTTTTTAATATCGTGCTGGGAGTAGAAGCTTAGAGGCTTGCTGACATGACAAAGGGACGGCATGGAGCTAGTGGAGGGAACCTTTAAACGTTGCAAATTCTGTGGTGTCTGCAATAAATACGGTTTAAAATCTGTAAAAATGAATCCCTTTACCAACTTCTAGAAAACAGCTCCCATCTTGCAGCAGCGCTTAGCGGTACTTGCAGTGATACAGCAGAGCACAAGGTGCCGAAGAGCAGTCGAGGCTGCTGACTCTGGTTTTGGAGGAACAAATTGGACAAGGTTCTTCGCTGCATCGGTACTGACCGATGGGGAGAGCTCCCGTTCTTGCTTCGCATTGCATGAGCCATTCAGGGCATGTGTGCCCCAAAAATTAGCCTATTCATTCAGAAAACAATATTCAGGAGGCAAAAAAAGTGCTCCGCCTGGTCCGCCAGCGTGTGTCTGTGTGGAGGTTTTTGCATTATGTCGTTCTGAGCCTGTGATTACACCGGGGCTGCTGGAGAAGCTCTCGAATGCGGCGAGCACAAGTCTAATTATTTTGTTCACTAGAGGCAATAATTGGCTTGTTCAGAAGTAATGAGATAATTCAGATGTAAATTCATTTTTGAGAGGGGAATTTTAATAATGGATAATCTAGGAAATTATATCGTGAATGAAAGAATACTTTGTTTATAAAAGGAACACGGAATGTAACTACAGAAGGTTAGTGACGTTTCAACTAATTCACAGCTGGAAACTAAATCTGGAGATTGCTGTTGACTGCTGTATAAACGCTGTATGTTCTGAGATGTTAGCATCAGGCTTTTAACAAGACTATTATCCTATGAATATGCATCTTTGGCATTCCCAAAACTTTGCTAGGGACAAGATTGGTGCTTGAGGAGAGTAGAAAGTTGAAGTCTTTGAGGGAAGTTCACGAAGAACCTTGCTGCATGTGAACCTATGGAACTGGTTTTGTGACCGGGATATCCAGTCCTGAGCTGGTTATGTTTTTTGAAATTATTTTTCTTAAATTATTCTTAAGCACTGCTGTGACATCTCGTAGGCCTTTTTGGTGGTCCTCTATGCGTTTCACATGAGACACAACGTTGAACACAAGACTCCAGCTTTTGCAGAGGAGGGTTTGGCTCCAAACTGCTCTGCTCCCTTTCCAGATCCGGCATTGACTTGTTCTGAAGCCTCTCCTATTTTATGGATTTACATAGAAGATGCGTTATGAGGTGACAGGCCTTCAAATGGGGGGAAGGCAATTTGCTGTTTAATGACCTTGTTGCACATCAGCACGTGGGTGACCTGCTGGCTGTCGATGGAACATGGACAGGAGGACAGAGGAACACCCAGCAGGTAGGGACCAACCTCAGAGAGTTCCCTCGAACTTCCAAAAAGCAGATTAAAGCAAAAATAAGTAGTTTTGTTTTCACAGGAGCAAAACAAAAATAGGTGAATTGAGCAGTGGGAAGAAGCTTTGAGACGATGCGGTGAAGGACACCCTGGGTTTAGTCTCAGAACTCTCTGTTTCGACTTTCCTTACTGTTTCTTCCCCCCGTGTTATCCTTTGCCTCACGCTCTTGTTTCTTGGTGCTTCAGAAGGGCTTGAGCTGCGAGTTAGATGTCAAGCCCCTCTGTTTTGTCCTGTGCTGAAGAGCTGGGGCTAATTTTAATCAAGCCCGAACTGTCATTCCGGTTCATCAATGTCACATTAACATCATTCCTGTTCATCAATGTCACATTAACAGTAAATCTGAACTCCCTGATTATTAAAGTGGATGGAAATCAGAGCTCTGTGTGTGGCCAAATAGCTACTCGTCAACTGGGTCTTTTGATGGGGCCTGATGGTTTAATGCAGGCCTTAATCAAGGGCTTGTTACTGTTTTCTCTGCTGGTTTTTATCCTCATGCCATTGAATTGCATGAACACGTGCACATATTCCCCATTTCTCTTTAACATAATTGATACCACAGCTCAATCAGAAGCCTGGGTTTAGGCTAAAGCACGATGCTCATCTGAAGTGCCGAGGCCCTCAGTGTTAATGAGATGAAATATTTAAAGATCCCTTTGGAAGATTGAGAAGGTGGGCAATCATTAAAGAAGGAGGGAATGGGAACTCGTGTCCAGTGCCAGGAGCCGTTGTCCGAGCACCACGCGCTGTGTCCCTGGGGTCCATCTCCATGAGCAGCCCAGGTGGCAGCTGGTCATTGCTCCTACAGCTTCCCTCTTCTCTGTGCTCTATACCTGCCCGTACAGTGTTTCGGCTAAGGCCGATGAAGGTCTTCACTTGGACTCCATCTGTCCAGTGAACATCCTCGGACACAGTATTATGTAGAACCTAAACCAGATTTTTTTTTGTAGATTATAAGCATAAGTGCAGGGTGTTGTTAAATACTCCTACTGTTGCTATACACGGAATTATTCAGCATCCTCGGGCATTTCAGGGGAGGCCCTAGGGCATTTCAGGGGAGGCACTTGGCCTGCCTGTGGGCCAACCATGCATCCTCTGAAGAAGAATTGGCCCTTTTCCCCTACACTTCTGTTGTATTGGCCTTAATTAATGATTGGTGTGTAGAAGTCTTGCAAAAGTGGAGGAAAAAAGACCATTGGGACACATCTGCCCTGTCAGAGTTAGGGTTAACCCTTAGTCATCTCCAATGGCAGCTCCAAGGAGTTTCCGTCCCCTTCAGGTGCCCTGGGACTTGGTTAAGGGTAATGTCACACCTCCAGCATCTGATTTCTTAGTTACATGCTCAAAGGCAACATGAAAATGGAAGGAAAGCGCAGGCTCACTGTCCCACCAAGAAAGCAGGACCGCACGTGTGTTTTGGTGACGGCTGATTCCTGTGTGTGGCCTTCGTTAGAAAGTCCTGGATTTAATTGGGAGTCTTAAACCAGAACGGCCTGGGGGATTCCTTAGGCTGAAGTCTTGCTTCCAGTGCTGGTGGAACCATCTCCTTAGGGCTTGGCTCAGTCCTTTGTTTCCTCCATTGCGTTTCTCCACGTGGGTTTGTGTGTAGCAGCGTATCCAAAATCCCAAGAGCGAGTTGCTTGTGAAGAGTTCAGGCTCTCCTGAGCTTGTCTGAGGAAGCAGATGGCAAAGGCTGGGGTATTGATGAAGCTCAGTAGGGCCTTGGAAGAAAATGAAAAGCAGGGTGGTGGGAAGAGACCTGGAGCTGGAGAACTTGCAGTGCTTGATGTAGGAACCATCCTGGACAGGTATGGCTGAGCTTGCTTTATCTTGATGTAGGAACAGGCGACCATTCTGGACAGGTATGGCTGAGCTTGCTTTATGCTCTGAAGCTTCTCCTGGCATCCAGATCCCCAACAAAAATGAATTGCAGAAGCTGCTGGCAAAACCAGAAGGGCTTTGTCACACAGCCCCATCTTGCAAAAGGCCACAGGAGGTGAGGACGTGCAGAGGCAGCCTGTAACTGCAAAGGTGGGTCTAACTCTAAAACTGGCTTCGCTCTGGGTTTTTTGATCACCCCCCAGCAATTTTAAGGCTCTCTATGTCCTGGAAAGCGTAAAAATGAGGGTGAATCTGCTACCTTTTTTGTGCTGTGAGGAGCCAGGGAAGAACTGGCTAAATAAATGCTGGGTTTATTGGTTACCCCCAGCAATTTTAAGGCTCTCTGTGGCCTGGAAAGTGTAAAAATGAGGGTGAATCTGCTGCCTTTTTTGTGCTGTGAGGAGCCAGGGACCTGTATTTCAATGCAAGGTGCTGCTCCCAAAGAACAATTGCTTTTGGGTGAGAAATGTGTGGCATGAGACTTCAGTTGAACCAGATTCATATAATTTTCTGTCTTTGCATTCATGAAAGAATAGCGTTTGGCTGCGTGTCTCCTTTCCATTAAGCTGTATCAGAGTTTAAGTTCTATTTTTCTTATTACATCTTCATGTGGTGGGGAAAAATATGGATTTTGGGGGGATTATTAATCACTGAGTTGTTTGTGAAGATTTCCTAGAACGCGAGGGGAATGAGCCCAATGGTACAGTTTGCAGACAAGAATAATTTCAGCTGTTTAAACACAATTACATCTCTGCTCCCTAAGGAAAGTGTTGAAACAACATTGTAAGTTTAAGAACAGCTTCATTTTTACAAATATTTCTTTTAATTGCCGAGTTGAAGTTGTGTTTATTATCCAAAATTCCCAAGGCTTTTTGCATGCAGTTCAATCTCCTTAACAAAGGCACAATTTAGTTAACGTATATTCATCCTCCTGGTTATACTCTATTTTTCTAATCTCCCTTAAACTCATTTAGTTCCCGAGTTTCAATATTTTGTGCTAACTACCCTGTTTTTCCTTCTCTGCCAGCTTTACGAGTTAACAAAACTACAAGATAACAGAGCATTTTTCTTTAAAATGCTTCCTTCTATAGGAGATCTTGAAGTATTTTATAAATGTTACTAATTAATTATTGTAATCCATGTACAATGTATCTTAGCATTAAGACCGTTTTATAGAATATTAAAAGGAAGAGCTGAGAAAGGATTTTTTGTGCTTGGGTGTTCACCCATCCATGTTGCCCAAGGGCCTTTGATGAACCAAGCAAAATCCACAAGGATTCCCTGTGGGGCTTGAACTGCTTCCCGAGTTTGTTGGATGAGGTCTTCTTTTTTTCCCTAGGGATCCTGCTGCAGCAGGAGGAGCGGGGCCAGCAGGGCCAGGGAGGGATCCTGCCCCTCTGCTCAGCCCTGGGGAGGCACCTGGAGCATCGGGGGCAGCTCTGGGCTCCCCAGGACCAGAGGGACGTGGAGCTGCCAGAGAGGGGCCAGCGCAGAGCCACCAAGATGCTGAAGGGACTGGAGCATCTGTGGTTTGAGGCAAGAGGGAGCGAGCGGGGCCTGTCCAGCCTGGAGAGGAGAAGGCTGAGAGGGATCTGAGCAACATGGACAAACACCTGAGGGGAGAGTGTAGGGAGGATGGGGCCAAACTCTTGTGGGTGGTGGCCAGGGACAGGACAAGGGCTCATGGGTGCAAGTTGAAGCCCAGGCAGCTCCATGTCCATGTGAGGAAGAACTTCCTTGGTGTGAGGGTGCCAGAGCCCTGGCACAGGCTGCCCAGAGAGGCTGTGGAGGCTCCTTCTCTGGAGATGTCCAACCCGCCTGGATGCCACCCTGTGCCCCGTGCTCTGGGTGTCCCTGCTGGAGCAGGGGCTGCACTGGGTGGTCCCTGGAGGTCCCTGCCAACCTCAACTATTCTGGGATTCTGTGAGAGGATGGAATTGAAAGGAATCTCTGTCCTGTTTCCCAGCTGCAGCTGGCAGCATTCCCTGCTCTTGCTCCAGCACTTTGGGGTCCAGGTTTCCTGTGTGGGGATTGCAGATCCCACATTCCAGAATAGTAGCAGAGGAGCGAGATGGTCCGAGCCACCTTGTAGTGTTGTCTTCTCTACCAGGTGACATTTCCCAGGTGTATCAGATGCAACAGGCCATGAACAGATGCGATATGACAGACTGCCCTGGTGTAACACATCGTTTTCTGAATTCCCTTTGAAACCTTTCCCAAAGGATTCAGCAGCATCATGACCTATTTTTGGTATCGCTGTCTTGAAAGAATCAAATGCTACTACTCGTTGCTAATCTGGGATCTGCCTTATATAAGAGCTACTAAAATAGTTGTGTAGGAAAAGTCAGAAGTTATGTTTGCTTCTTCTTCATTACTCCTCTGTTGCTCCGAATATGGTGCTGGGGGAACAGTTCAGGAGAAATCCATGTCACTGCTCAGGTAGCACCTTGGGATGCTACCAACTGTTCCACTCAATTCGAGGCCTGCGGCAGTTTCTTTAATTCCCTCTTTGTGCAGGAACCATTTCCCTAAATTCTCTCATTCCAACACCTTGATTTTTGGTGCGTGCCCATTTCATTTCTCTTTTTTTTTTTCCTTCATCATTAGCAGGAATTTCTGAATACATCTCCTTGCCGCAAATTAAATGAGGTTACAGCTCAGTGTCCCTTCTGTACAAGAGCTTCAGCTCTGCTTTGTGTCTTTAATCTTTGAACTTTGGCTTTGTCCTTTTGCTTGTTGTTCGCCGAATGCTTTGGCACCAGGACAGAATTAAAAAGCACTTTAGTTGCTGCTGAATGGTAGGTGAAGTTGAACCCCCCTCTTGAAATGGAAATTAAAGCACCGTCTTTTTTGCATTCCTTTTCTTAAGCAACAGGATATTGATCCGCTGGGTTGAAGTCTTTAGAAAAGTGCCCTGTTATCTTCCCAGTTTATTTTTCTGGAGGAGCATGTCTTGGTTATCTTTGCATTTAGTGCTGTGAAAGAACATGGAGATCAGATTTAGGTTATTAGGGGGATAAATCTTGCCCTTCATTCCAGGCTTTCTTATTCTGCCTGTACCAGTGATAAAAGCAAGTGGATCTGAGGCTGGGCTTTGTCTGGAAGTGGGGTTTTTTATCGGTGGAAAAGGTTCCTGTTAAATGCCTATTTGAGATTAAAGTGAGATGCACGAAAACCATTGATGTGCTAAACCCGAGCAAGTGAGTTTAGCTCCAGTTCTGAGTCTCAACGCATCGTCTGCCGCTTAGGTACCAATCTCTGTGCAAGATCTCCATGCAAGCGGGATGCCAAACCTTATGCATAGTTAGATCCCAAAGTTATCCTCTCCGGGAGTGCAGGGGGAGCCTGCGGAGCCTGCAGCGTTGGACCCGTTCCAGGCCTTGTCATGGCTTTGCGGTGGCCGCGGCCTCGTGGACGGTGTTGGCTGTGAGCACTTAGAATCATAGAATCACAGAATGCTTAGGGTTGGAAGGGACCTCCAGAGATCATCTAGTCCAACCCCCTGCACACGCAGGGTCACCTAGAGCACATGGCACAGGACTGCGTCCAAGCGGGTTTGAAGATCTCCAGAGAAGGAGACTCCACAACCTCTCTGGGCAGCCTGTTCCAGGGCTCTGGCACCCTCACTGGGAAGAAATTTTTCCTCAAGTTCATGTGGAACTTTTGGTGCTTCAGTTTGTGGCCATTACCTCTAGTTCTGTTGCAGATGTTCCAGGCCCCTGATCACCCTTGTAGCCCTGCGCTGGCCTCTCTCCAGCAGCTCCACATCCCTCTTGTCCTGTGGAACCCAGAACTGGACACAATACTCCAGATGTGGCCTCACCAGGGCTGAGTAGAGGGGCAGGATCCCCTCCCTCGACCTGCTGGAGACGCTCTTCTTAATGCACCCCAAGATATGCTGATAACAGCATATTAAAATCCTTAATGATTCGCTGCTCCCGCGCTCTACCCCGCTCCAAAACGTTCCCATTAGTGCAGGAGTCAAAACCAGCTCCTGTACACACCATGTCTCCTGCAGTATTTCCAATCGCAAATGCGGCCTGGCCTTAAAATTGAAATTCTCGAGGTCAGCCAGAGAGAGAGGGAAAACACAGAGCCCCTGAGTTGTTGGGAGCTCCTGTCGCACGCGCATCGGGTGCCAAACCATATGGCTCTCCATATGGGCACTCGCTCTGCCTTGGCAGCACCTGCGGGCGGGCGGATTCTCCAGCGCTGCGTTTGCCCCGGAGGTAAAGCGAAGGGAGGACGGCAAAGCAGAGGCAGTGCTAAAGCTCCGCGGGTTTGTGGGGTTGCTGTTGTCGCAGGAATGACGAGGAGAAGGGAAAAATAAACAAGGGTGTTTAGTGAGTGGCAGTGATAGAGGAACGAGCGTTTCCAGCACCGCTTCTGCAGGAGTGAGGTGGGTCTTGGGAAAGATAAAATCCTGCCTGTTTTGACTGAGCTTCTGTGAGTTCGGATGCCTTTAAAAGCAGTAGTGCTAACTGGCTTGAATGTGTCTTCATGGTTGAGAAATAATGAAAACCACTTACGGTTTTGAATAGCAAAGTAAGCAGTAGCAGTGCATCCTATGGATGATTTGCAATATTGCCACTCTGTCAAGGGAGCTGTCTTTAAAAGCAGATGCTTGTGCATAATTCTTGCTCCTTTCTGTGTTTTGAAGCTGCTGTGTTTGGATGGTGTAAAGCCGTGTGTTCACGTTGTGGTTATCCGCAAGGATATTTAGCTGAGCACCCGGGTGATGGGATGGGCAGGCACCTTCCCTGCGTCGCACGGGGCCTGCTTGGCACACAAGGCCCGGACCCCTTGTCCTGTCTTGGCACACGAGGGAAAAGAGTCATGATAAAACACCCCCGTGCCCATAAGTGCCCCCTCGGGCATCTCATCTTAAATCTTTAATCTTTTAAATCTTAAAGTCGGGTTCATTTAGACCCATGTATTAGGGACAAGCAACTTGCTGTCGTAATGGGAGAGCTTTGAGGTGGCTTTGGGAGCTCTTACCAAAACTACTTTTTGCTTCTCATAGGTAGAGAAAAAGTTACTGGTATTTTTAAAGCATCCAAGTTGTCTTTGGGTGTTGATGAGCGTTTTATCAAAGTGGTTGTCTTTGGGTGACGATGAGTGTTTTATGAAGGTGAGGCTCCAAGGATCTCTATAGGAGGGATTAGGCCCTTTACAGTCCCACAGGGGCAGCTGTGACAACTGTGAAGTTTTGGTTGACATTTTCAGGTAAGGAATCTGGAAATGGGCACTTTCTGCTGTGGACAGGAGCAAGCAAGTCAGCAAGTAACCCAGGAGGGAGGTCCTGGTAGAACTTCTCTACATTGCCTCCGGGGCTTGGTGGGATCTTCTGTGCTTCTCCCTTCTGCTCAGATCAGGTGTTTTCAGGTAATTGAGACACTCTTCTTGGCTGGACATTCCCTACTGAGCAAAAGAGAAGTCCCACCAAATTAACTTCATTTTCATGTTGTTCTTTCCAACCAGTCTTCCAGATCCACATCTGGGCCCCTTTCTCCTGTGCGGAGGCCGTTCAGCCTCCTCCCCGTGCCTGTGGGGACCATGTTTTAATGCAAGAGCAGAGCTTGTGCATGGCATCTCCGGGATGTTTTAGCTCTCGTGGTGGAAATAAACGCTGCGTCTCAGTGGAAAGCACCGTGGCGTGCGCTGCTGCCCGTCATTAAATCATTAAAACTCCGTTGGGCAGTTACCTGCACTCGTGAACTGACCACCAGACGGGGCCTTCGTGGATCAACGTAGCTCTGAGGAAATGCAGGGCCCTCACAGATCACCCTGGCAGCACTTGCAAACAGCCAAGCTCTCGAATTCTTCTCCATAACGAGTTTTGTGCTGCCCCATAAAATATTCATGTTCAAATAGGTTCTAAACTAATGATCTGCGGGCGGCAGTCGCCGGCGTTTGCTGGGAGCTCATCTGCAGTTAATGGCTTGTGCCGCTCTGCAAACCGGTCCTCCTGGCTGCTTCCCGGCACTGATTCTTATCCTAAATGGGATTTCCAGGTATATCCAGGGCTATTTCTTCCCATTTCCAAAAGGCACTTGCTTGGTCTTCTTGGGGCACCGTGTTTCTAAAGCCAGGTTACATATTTTGCAGGTGCCGTCGCTGTGTTTTTTTGTCACATACAATAGTCTGACAAAACTGGCAGTATTAACTTGGAAAGTATTTAGAAATCTCTTCTGGTGAATCTTCACATCTCACAGAAAAAAAGTAAATGCGCTCTAGGGCACCATTACTTCTTCCCGTGTTAATCCCAATGAAACTCTTGTAATCTCCCTTTGAGAGATTCAGGTATTTATGATATATATTAAGGTGCAATCTGTGGTTGCCCCAAGTTGCCTGAAATTGCTTGTTTCGCTGTTCCTTTCTGTTGCTGTTTCGACCCGGTGTCACCAAAGGAAGGGTGTGAACTTGGGGGAGCAGGACGCTCTCCTGAGCTTCCTGCACCTGCAAGACCTCCTCGGAGCTCTGCAGCTTGTGCAACTTAAGCTTTGGTTTAACATAAATAATGAGGAGGGAAAAAGAAATACAGGAAACAGAGACTTGGAACTGCTCAGAGACCCAACTTACTGGCAGCTCAGCTGCTCCTAATGGATTTGCATCACTTGATGGACATCGACACAAACGTCAAATGATAAAAGGCTCCTCTCACCCCTCAATTGCCACAAAAGAGCAAGGGAAGCTTCGTTAAGATTTTTTTCAGGTGATTTATTCATTCATCTTGTATGAATTTCAAATCTCTAAGGCTTCGGGGGGAGGTAGGTAGAACTAGCCACATGGTTAATTTATCTGGTTTCCGTGTAATGCAGCGATATGTGCACGGGGGGCACGGAGAGAAGGGTCTGTGACTGTGCAGGGTGAAATAATGAAAGTTAAATGCAGTTTTACATCATGTAAATCAGAGCACGCTGAAACTTCTACTGCCATCAGCCCCTGTTACATCGCTGCTGAAGTTTGCACGTCTTCAGTATTTATGAAATTAAGGAGTGGTGATTATTAAAGGGAAACTCTTCTCAGAGCAGTGCAGATTAGTGCATGGGTAATTTGTTTCTGGGTCTACTTGACTATATATATATATATGTATAAATTATTTTTTCCTTCAAACAATGCTTGGCTCATCCAAAAAGCAGTAAGTGGTGGGACTCGCATCCATCATGCGAGAAACCAGAGGACAGCACCCTTATTTTGAGACTTGGGAGACCAAAAATGCACCTCTTCCCCTTTGTGATTTTGTATTCCTGAGTGCACTTTTTTCATAAAGCCCTGGTTTCCCGTATGCACTCTCAGAAATGCACGTCCCTCTCGGAGCACTGCTAGCCTGATGCTTTCCTGCTCCATAAAAGATGATGAGTAGAAGGTAATAACTGCTCTAGTGATCATGGCTGTGTTTCCAGGTATTTGATCACCAGCGTATCAATGCTAACTTCTCCAACATCCTCTTGATTTGGGCAAAAATAACCCTGTCTTTTCAGAAGGAAGGCAATGAATGTTATCGTACCAAGAGATGAATGTGGATTTGGAATTCAGCTCATAGCAGCTACGCTACAGGTTTAGCTCCATTTTCTAGCAAATGAGTCCTGTCGTAAAGGAAATGAGTCCTTTCTGCTTGTTCTGTCCTCCCTCTTCTGCTTTGTTCAAAATCAGTCTTGATTTTGAACAGGTTTTTGGAAGCAGAAGTGAAATAGCATTTAGGTATCACTATTACAGGGGTCGGGCTTGATTTTTTCACATGTTGAATGTGCTCTACTAGACTGCAAGGAGGTAGTTTTAGAGTGTTCAGCGTGGCTGAAATCCATCTAATGTGTGATTTTCCTCAAATCTCAGTTGGTTCCCTCACACACGCTTCCCCAAAAGGATTTTTTTTTGATGTAAAATATGAAAACATATTCATTTACCCATGTATGACATGAAAACCATTTTGGGCATGTTTATAAGTCCTGCTTAGCCAAATAAAGCTGGACAGTTGTAGTCAGGAATTCAGTGTTCACACATGTTACAAGAGGCATACATGTTCTTTCCCCTTCCACCCCAAAATGATGATTTCCTTTTAGTCGGTTGAGGTTTTCTGTGTTTTTTTTCCTATGTTTGTTTGTTTGTTTTCCCATTAGCCTGACTTACTACAACCCTTAAATGCATCAGTGGCTGAATCCCCATCACTGTCTTGTTTCCATTTAGGTTCCAGCTAGTCCCCCGTTGGAGGCTCGTGGATGCTCCTTGGCATGGGATCGATATTTGTATATAGTGTTTAGGGTAGTGCAGGACATCGTGCATCTCAGTTCCCATACTGGCCTTCTTAAAGCAATCCAGAGCTGGATTTAATTGTTCTACCTCTTAAAAGGGCTTTCAACTTTCATTCCTTGAGTCATCCCTTTTCCCCTTGCTGATCCCTCGTGGCATAACCGAATACTTTCCTAATTAAATTTAATAATGGAAAGAATTACTAATGAGGCATGTTGTTCTGCTGGGAGGGAGCATGGTTGAGGCTGACACGAAAACAAAGGAAGAAAATATTGTGCAAATTCGGTGAAAGTTCTCCAGACTCATCCAAAGCACCCACAGGGAAGGGTTAAACATTGCATTAGATCTGCTCCACACTCACTGGAGTGAAAGGGACTCCTAAACTTTATCCTGAGAGCCTGCAAGAAAAGGAAGCTTTGTGTACCAAGTCCCAAGAGTTTTCAAGAAAGTGGATCAATTTGGTTCAATTGTGAGTGAGTGTTCTCCTGCGAACATCTGTGAACTGTTGAGTTTGATTGCCTTGCAGCTGGCTCTCCTTGTAGGCTGGAGGGGTTTTTTTTTCTTTCCTTTACTTTAGCAGCTCGTTTCTTTTTCCCCCTCTGGTTGCCTGGTGTCACTGGGTTTCTCGGCATGTTAGAAAGTAAATAACAACACACGTGCACACACGGCCCTTTCAAAAGCCCTGAAGTGGCCTTAGGTGGTGGCGCTTTCTTCCTGTAGGCAACGTCTTAGCGGTTGAGCGTTGATGGGCTCCAGCTGGCTGCGAGGAGGAGGATGAGTGTGTAGGATTTTCTGCATCCTAACCTTTGGGGTTTGTTTGTTTTCCACTGGTTCGTCCTGTTTTTGTTTCTTTTCTGGTGTTTTCTGTTGAGGTTTCGATTGTTTCAGAAGGGAAGTGTTGTGTAGGCAGAGTTGGGTGGTAGAATGTGACTTCGAAGAGCAAGAAGGAGAAAGGCAATCGCTTTGAGCTGATTTTGCTTTTTGTCTGGCTGAGATCTGACTGTGATGGTCCATGTGTGGTATTCTTGACACCTTCCAGTCCCATAGAATAAATGTAGACAAAGGAATGAGTTTGTTTGTAGGGCTTTTTTTAATGGCCTCAATATTGTCCACTGGCAGAGATAGCACAATTGGTGACAGTAAGAGGACACAAAGTGTGACTAAGGCTAACTGTGACTAACCTGCAGAAGATCTGTGAGTTCAGATGAGGTCCAAACCTGCCTGAATGGCCTAACTTGTTCTTTTTATTATTTCCCCCACCAAAGCCCTTCGTCTGTGCGTTAACTGTTTATTTATTTATTGCCATTTATTGAACTCTCAACATTCTGTAGACTGAGATCAGGGATCTTAAAATACATTAACAAATATATAGTTAAAATAACATTTTTTTGAATTCTGCAAAATCTGAACTAGGAAATTAAGTAGGAAGCACCTACCACTCTGAGAAGTAAAATCTTTATAGAGAAGATTTAAAACCAAATATATATTTATGTATAATATTTTAAAGAAAGAACACTCCCAAACACTTGATGAAACAGTTTGAGAAGTCCATGGTGTTGTTTTGCCAAAGTATTCACTGTTATGAAATGAAATCAAACTTCTCATGTGCATTTTGCAGGTTGGAATATAAAGACAAATAGAATATAATAACATATAAGGTGTATTTAACTGACTTCTTTCCTGGAGGTTGATATTTCCAAGGTGGGATGCAGAGGGCTGCCCAAGTCACCAAGTTGAGTTCCCTCCCGTTTGCCGCCACATCTTTCGGGTCCGTTCCCGAACTCGTCAGCCTCCGTCGTGGCAGTCGGTAGGATCCTCGTCCAGGCTGTTGCATTGGGAGGGAAATCCTCATCCTCGATGACAAGGAGCTGTTTTCCAGTTCCCGTCTGGAACTTGTTCAAGCCCAGTTTAACACCAGCTTGTTCTTCTGCCAGGAAGGATTAAGCCCTTGGTGAGAGGGACAAAGAGCAGCTGGTGCTTTTTCTTTAGGAGCAGCAGGCGATGATAGAACCTGGGGTAGATGAACTGGACCCGAGGGGAAACTGACAGTGCTTCAGTGGAAGAAAGCAGTTGGCAGACCTTGGTTGGGTTGGGTTGAGTTGGTCATGCTGGAAGACCATGGACCTAAGCAGTCACTCTTGGATGAGGTGGGATAGAAGTAACGTACCCAAGAGCTGCATCACCGCGTTTGTTATTTACTCAGATCTCTTCCAAATCCCTCCCCGTCCCAAGCTAGAAGCTCACGCTTAATCTGAGGGCGTTTGGGTTGATCCCAGCTGGCGCTGGGACACCCGGGAGGCTCCTCGCTCGGGTTCCGGTGAGGCAACCGGCGCGGCCCAGCGGCCGCTCGCAATTTGGGAGCATAACGGGGCGACGCACAGGAACCAAAGAGGACGAAAACAGGAGGAAGATGATCAATGCCAAGGGTGAAATGCTTTTTCTTTAGGAGCAGCAGGCGGTGATAGAACCTGGGGTAGATGAACTGGACCCGAGGGGAAACTGGCAGTGCTTCAGTGGAAGAAAGCAGTTGGCAGACCTTGGTTGGGTTGGATTGAGTTGGTCATGCTGGAAGACCATGAACCTAAGCAGTCACTCTTGGGTGAGGTGGGGTAGAAGTGACTCACCCAAGAGCTGCGTCACCGCGTTTGTTATTTACTCCGATCTGCTCCAAATCCCTCCCCGTGCCAAGCTAGAAGCTCACGCTTAATCTGAGGGCATTTGGGTTGATCCCAGCTCGCGCTGGGACACCCGGGAGGCTCCTCGCTCGGGTTCTGGTGAGGCAACCGGCGCGGCCCGGTGGCCGCTCGCGGTTTGGGAGGGTAACGGGGGGACGCACAGGAACCAAAGAGGACGAAAACAGGAGGAAGATGATCAATGCCAAGGGTGAAATAATGTTTCACTGCTTTATGGGCCGTGCATTTCTTTTAATAGGAAAATAAACCAAGGAAAAGTCAGGGGGAAATGTCTTGTAAAAGCAGGCGGTGGTGAGGCCCAGGCTGATGAAATAAAATTGAAAGGGAGATGAGAAGAGACTTTGGTATGAAGAGAATAAAAATGATGCAGAAAGGTGGGGGAAGAGAGGTTGTGGGTGATGTGTGTAGGTGATTTTTGAGAATAAACCATGAACGCCGTGATATCAGTGAAGGAGATGGAGCCTTTTGGACAAGACAGCAAGGCCTGTCAATAACAACAAAATTCCTGTTTGGATCTTGATCTCTTCTTGTGCATATCTTGGTCAAATGCTCGATTTGGTTTTACATTAGTAAAGGAGAGTGGTGTAAGAGATGTCAAGAGAGAGCAAAAATTCTTAGGGGAAGAAAAAGGAAATATAGAAAGGAGATAGAGCCCAGAATAGATGCTCGGATGTTGCAGATTTCTGAAATCCATCTGAGCTCCTAATTCAAAAAGCTGAAATGAGAGAAAGAAGGTGTGCCAGTGGGTGAGAGAGAGAAACTGAGGTTATCCGGAGCAATACCTGGATTTCTTGGGATTAGTTTTAAATTTCTTACTGTGACAAAATGGATATTGTGATTTTTGAATATTTGGATACTGAAGAAAACGAAAAAGAAAAAAAAAAGTGTTTTAACTCTGATTTATTTCCTACAAGTGTCTGCTTTTGTGTCATTTCATTTAGATGGTTTTAATGTAGCATTTGTTTTCTAGCAGGACAGCATGGGGTAGAGGGTCTGGGAGATGACCTGATCCCTGGCAGAGCTTCCAGATGCCTTGAAGTGGGGAGGATATCGTGCTGCTTGGTGAATACCATTATTTTGGGTATAAATACATATCACTAGGAAGGGGGCTAGTGAAGAAAAAGACTGGCAGATTACCAGTTAGGAAAAAAAAAAAAAAGGAAAAAGAAAAATAAAGAAAAAAAGTTCAAGATTGCTGAAATTCGTCAAAAAAACGGTTTGTTTGGAATGAATATTTCTGTGGGCAAAGCAAACAAACACGCTGAGTACTGGAGGGGATGGGAAGCGCTGCCGTCGCAGCGGCCTTAACTCAAAGGAGGAGCCGGTGCCTCGACGCTTTGTCCTCGCCTTCCCTCTGTTCCAGTGGAATGAAAAGCTGATCCTCGGAGTCCTAACGACCACAGCTTTCTGGAAACGTGAAATTACCAGAGCTCATTAATGCTGGGCTCCATCATTCATCAAAGCGCTTCTTATGCCTCATGCTGGCTCCTTTTCTTTCCCACTCTTAATCTTTCTCTCATTATAACGATGTGCCTGCCCTTTGGACCTAGCTGCTTCCAAGGAACTGACGCCTGCAGGGATATTATTTGGTGCAGATTTGTTAACTCTTTAATAGTAGGAATGTAATGCGGGAGCCCGCGGT